>PVLD010001186.1:0-215933 GCA_004027595.1 Dinomys branickii
ACACACACACACGGCTGTATCACTACCACCTAAAGAATAGCGGTGACAACAGCACCTGTAGCCACTGTGGACACCAGTGCGCGCGCGCTCGTGTGTGCGTGGCGGCGGCACAGTGGCCACACCTGGCTGGTGCACATAATCTTTATATGCAGTGTAACCTTTCCTGTTCTTGAATCATTTGCAGACATCATGAACTTCCACTCCTAAGAAATTCAGCATGTTCTTCCTCGTAAGAACACAGACATTTTCCTACAAAGTTACCATTCCTCTGTCACTTGCAAGGAACTTGATGTTGATTTGATAATGAGGTATTTAAACAGGACTACACTCGGTATTCACTGTCACATTTCCTTGTTTTGAAAGGGCCCATTTGGCGACTCCAGTGCTGGCTCACTTTCTCTTTGCACTTCCGTGTCTCGTGGACACGAGGGGCACTGCTCCTCTGGCTCTCTCCACACCTCGGAGGGAGCCAGGCCGGCCACTGCCAGGCCCCGCCCCGTCTTCAGTGTGCCTCGCATGAGCTCCAGTGAGCAGCCTTGTCCGTGCGGGGTGCGCCTTGTGTGCAGGGCCTTGAAGGCCACCATCTCTCAGAACCTACAAGTGGGACCTGCCCATGACTTCTTCACATAGACGGGGAAGCGGGCTCCTACACCTGTGGTGCCACTGAGGCCCGGGAGAGGTTGTGGCCAGTGGGAGGCTGTACAGAGACCACGGCCACAGCACAGTGTATGTCGGCAGCCTGCTGCTCAGCGTTCTGGAGGGTGTTTCCGTCATTTGTGCAGAAAGCAGTGGAGAACTCAGAAGCTAAAGGAAGCCTGGACTACATTCTCCTTTCTCCACAGGCTTCCTCATCACCTCCTAAGGCAGCACCTGTCTCCAGCGTTGGAATGCTTTCAGGGACCCACATGCAAATCCAGAAGCAAACGCTGGGTTGGTGCCGAGACACGTCTGCAGGGATGCTTTTTTTTTTTTTTTTTGGCGGTACCAGGGATCGAACTCAGGACCCTGCGCTCGCTAGGCAGGCGCTTATTCCACTGAGCTGTATCCCCAGCCCCAGCAAGGATGCTTGACAGGCAGCACCCTGAACCCGGCCAGAGGGAGGTGCGAGGACTCCAGACCGCCACTCAGCGCTGGCTCTGCAGGTAGGCGGAGCAGGAGGAGAGGTGTCTCTAGGACCCTGGAGAGCGCACTGGCCCTATCAGGAAGATGAATGCAGAGAATGACAGAGGCTGACCCGCTTTTCCCAGGTTGCCAAGTTGTTAAGGGGGAAACCTGGAAACAGGCTGCAAAGTCTTGTTTATGGACAGACACACACAAGGCACAGGAGACCAGTCCAGGGCAGGCCTGCAGGCCCACAGTCGAGCCTGTCGGTGAGAGGGCATACTCAGGCCCAGGCCCAGGGAGGCTTTGTCAAAAAGGTGTTATCATGTTCCGGGGAAGTTTCTCATTCAAAATGCTGGGGCCAAGGGAGACAGTGGGCAGCTGAGGTCCCACCCTGGAGAGCAGGAGGCCAACCCCGGGGAGAGACAGTTGACACAGGGGACCACTGCCTTGCAGCTGAGGCCTGCCCAACCCAAGGGAGGCCAGCGACGAAGGAGCTCTCCACATGGAGACCTCTGCTTCTCGGTAGAGCTGGGCAGCCACGCCTCCTGGGCCCTGGAGCAGCTAAGACCCCACGCTGCACCCAGGCCAACTTCTGGAAGTACTTCTTTCTTCCTTTTGCTCTTTGTGGTACTAGGGATACCACCAGAGGCACTCCGCCACTGAGCTATGTCCCCAGTCCTTCAGTTTTTGAGACAGGGTCTTAGTAAACTGCCCAGACTGGCCTTGAACTTGCAATCCTCTTGCCTCAGCCTCCCAAGTAGCTGGAATTATAGGCATGTGCCACTGCACCTGGCATAGGATCAGGTTTTCAGATTTGGGGGGAGGGGCTGCAGAGCACTGAACCCTGGGCCTCTGCAGTGACCTATGTACCCTGCTTCCCTCTTTAAGAATTTTGAGACAGGGTCTCAGTAAGTTGCCCACATTGGGCCCCAACTTACAATCCTCCTGGTATGCAAGAAACCCATCTCCTATAATCAGGCCCTGGCAGCTGCCACTCCATGTGAGGACTTCTGAGGGAAAAAGAGCGCACAGACAATGCCAAGCTGCTTCCTAAGGCCTGAGTAAAGTTTTCTGCACAGAGCACCTTGGCCTTCTTCATAGGAGCAGAACCCAAAGCTCTTGCCCTGGAAGCAAACACACTCAGGTACTGGCTGAAAAGGCCTAAACTGGACTCCTCTGCGGATAGTCCTTGGGCCCCAGGCTGGGCTCTGCATTCTGCCATCTGGAGACCAGAGCAGGGGGACACACCTGTCCCTTGGCTTTAGATCTGCTTCCCTGGCCTCTCCCTTACCAGAGACCGCCCGTCTTCAGCCCCCATGAATCCTTGCTTCAGCCTCGGGACCCACCTCTCGCCTGGACTTCTGGGAGGTCCTCTCAAGGACGTCGTCGCTGGAGAGGTCTGAGTCCTCTGAGAAGCTCAGCTGGCGCCGGAGCTGCATCTCTAAGGAGAAAAGAGGTCGTGTGAGGGCAGCAGCCTCGGCCTCCACGCCCCCGTGAGCAGCTGGGCGATTTGCCTCCCACGGGGGAAGGTGTGAGCGTGGGCGAGGGGCAGGGTCAGCACCCCCGGACACAGCCACGAGCCCCTGGCAGGACTGCTCTCTGCCCGCTTGAAAACAGGCCCGCCTTTAGCGTACTGTGACTCTAGGAAGGGCGCAGCCCCGTCTCCCTGCCCCTGTCCAGCCGGCTCCAGCACGGTTTACGTAGGGAGCATGCTCCGGGCACCTGTGCTTCGGCTCCCGCCTCACCTACGTCTCTGGTGGCGCGGCACCTGCATTCGGCCCCTCTGGGAACCAAACGAGCGAGCGAGGAGGCACTGCCAACTGCCACGCCCGGCGCCGTGGGGCTGCGCTCTGCGCGCCTACCTGCTCTCACGATGGGTGACACCCTGTGCCTGCCGGAGTCCACGGTGGCGCCGCTGGACGGCGTGCTGGAGCAGGACTTCTCGTCGCCCTTCTTCTTCTTGTCCTTCTTGTACCCGGAGAAGACGGACTTCCACAAGGACTTGGGCTTGGCGGCCACCTCCTCCAGGAGGCTAGGGCTGGGTTTCTGCGGGGGCCGGCCCTCCCCTTTGGACTTCTTCTCTTTTTTGTTTCGGCGGGGAGAGAAGAGGGAGGACCTCTTCTTGCTCTTCCCACTGGAGCCCTCGGAGGAGGTGACAGAACCGTCCGGGCCCCCTGAGTCCGAGGGAGGCGACAGCAGCTCCTCGCTGGTGGCTTCGTGCTTCAGGGTGGGCTCCTCGGAGGCTCTGAGACCTGGCTGTGTGGGAGGCTCCGGCCGAAGCTCTCTGCCCTGGAAGGCCACGGAGGGCGCCCTGCGGGACCTGGGGGCGCCGCCTGCCACCTTCATCTCCTGCATGCGGCTCAGCTGCTTGGCCATGGCGTCCCGCAGCGCCTGGCTCTTCACCGACTTCTCCCGGGCGCGCATGCGCTCCTCCGCCAGCTCCTTGGCTTCCGGGGAGACCCAGGGCAGCCCTCTTTTCTGGGGCTGGGCGCTGCCCTCCAGCGCGGGCAGCCTCCCGTTCTCCTTGGCCAGGGCGGGGCAGGGCGGCCTCTCTGAGTGGGACCAGCAGGACGGGGGCGTGAAGAACCTGTCCTGCAGACTCGAGTCCTCGGTCCTGTCATCGAACGTGTCCTCCACGTCGTCGGCGAAGGGGATCTCAGCTACACTCTCCACGAAGGACTTGCGCACCTCCTCCCTGGGGGGCTGGGCGGGCTCGCGAGGGGGCCGCATGAAGACGGGCGGGGGTGGGGGCACCACCCCGGCCCTGGGCTCGGCCTCCCGGGGCTCCGGCTTCCTCCGGAGGGTTGCGGGCTCCTCGCCGGCGGGCGGGGGCGGGGGCGGGCTGGAAGGTGGGGTGAGCATGGTGGAGTCCGAGGTGTTGAAGCTCTGGCTGCCCAAGGTCTTCATGTTGGAGGAGCTGCCGTGCAGGCCCAGGCCAGAGCTGCTGGACAGGTCCCTGCGCTCCTCCTGGGAGCCCCTCGGCTCTCTGTCGGGCGGCGACTTGGGCGTCGGCAGGGACAGCTGCTCCCCGCCGTCTGACTTGGGCAGGCCCAGCCTCTTGGGGCCAGGTGGGGGCTTCAGGAGACAGGGTGCCTCCTCCTCAGGGGACTTCTCCACCGAGTAGGATATGAGGGACAGTGGCTTCACGGCAGGCAGGGGGAAGCTGGGCTCGGGCCCCTTGCTCCGCTGCACAGGCGTGAGCCCCAAGCTGCGGCGGATCTCGGCGCTTTTCATCCAGAACTCCTCCACCAGGTCGCTCCGTTTCAGGGCTTCGTCCACTACTAGCGGGCTGGCCAGCTTGTCCTTGGGGTCACCTGGGCTCTTCGTGAGCAGGGGGGCTAGGGGGGTGGATGTTTTCACTGGAATGGGCTGGAAGCGAATGGGGGACTCGGTGGGGGATGGGATGGTGGCGTCTGAGGAGGGCTGAGGCTGGGAGCAGATGGGGAGCTGGGCGGAGGGGGGTGCAGAAGGGACCATGGGCAACACGAGCCGAGAGCTGACTGGTGAGGTAGGCGCCCGGGCTTCCGGCAGAGCCACTGGCTGTGATCGGATGGGCGGGTGTGCAGCTTTCTGATCTGCAGGGGAGTCAGCGCTGGGCTTCTCCTGTGGCAGCAGAGGTTCAGGGAAGAAGCGCTCCTCGGGGGATTTTAGCTTGGTGGTGACAGAGGCGAGCAGGACTTGGGCGCCCTGCAGAGACGGAAGAGAGACACGGTAAGGAGGAGGATGCTGGCGGGCAGGAACATTCCTGAGGGAACTTTGGCCTTCAAAGGACCTAGTGTGCTGAAATAAATCCCTCTCTGTCCTGGTCGCTATCATTTGGCTCTGGGAGAACCTACCTCATCTTCTGCTCTATTTGTTAAATGTTCAGAACCCCTCTACTTAGTCCAAATGAACTGAGTGAGCTTTCAGGGTTTGGTTCAACCCACACACAACCTGCATTCTTTGTCTGCTGAAATGAGCACTGTCTGAAGGACACTAATGAATCCGCTTTGGCCCCAGCCCGAGGTGCCAACACAGAGACCAGCACCACAGGAAGACTTCAGTTACTGACTACAGTATGTCTTACAGTCACATTGTCTGTCTTAGGAACCTCAAAGGTGCACAGGGACCCTCTGTCACCCCACTGCAGTGTCTCAGATAAAGATAAAGTTTGCCAGGCGTGGTGGCACACGCCTATAATCCCAGCACTCAGAGGCTGAGGCAGGAGGATCACTGAGTTAGAGGTCAGCCTGGGCTACATGGCAAAACTGTCTCAAACAAACAAACAAACACCAAAAACTATAACAAAAAACCCCCAAAGGAAACCAAAAGACAAATTTCCCCCACTGCAGATAGACACTCTGAGTCTTGCCATGAAGGGCTTCCTCTCTGATCCGCTCTTAGGACTGCACTGCCAAGACCTGCTGCACAGGACGCTGTCAGGAGGTTCTGTTGCACAGCTCTCCGATGTGGTCTCACACCACCCTGGCACTCAGGAGGCGTAATTTTTTAAATTTAAATAGCTTTATAGTCGTTTTAACACTAAGAAAAATGTCTCTGCCATAATAAACCCAATTCCATGAATATTATTGCTTCAGTTTAAAAATTTGCCTGTATCTGCAAGGACTAAGGCAGAACCCTGAAAGCCGGGCATGGTGGTGCATGCCCGTAATCCCAGCACTCGGGAGGCTGAGGCAGGAGGATCATTGCAAGTTTGAGGCCAGCCTGGGCTACAAAGTGAGCTCAAGGCCAGCCTGAACTGCACAGTGAGACCCTGTCTCAAAAAGACAAAAAAAAAAAAAAAAAAAAAAAAAGAACCCCCAGGACCCTACTGCCACTCCAGATAGCACAAGAAGTGAACAAAGGTTTCGCTTCCCCTCAGGATGAGTGCAGGGCACTACCTAACCTCTGTTTCTATGGGGCTCATGCCCAGGCCCACAGACAGGAGTCACCACGGCTCCTTTTCCCCCAGCGAGCGCCCAGCCCTCACCTCTGTCGTAGGGCTGTGGGCCGGGGTGAAGAGGACAGACTGTTCCTGAGGGGCCCGGATGGGGCTGGTGGCCTGGGAGGGACCTGAAAAGAAGAACACAGGGATCACAACAGGAAACCGGTGCCCAGCTCCAGCTCCGGGGTCCCAGCCAGCTCCCAGAGGGGTCAGCAGCTGCTGGCCTATGCCGAGGCAGGAGGAGGCAGCAGTGGGCCCACTGCGCCAACTCAGGTGGCCCCTGGGCCTGTCCTTCGCTCCAGAGAGCTGTCCTCAGCAGTGAGGGAAGCCCTTGGGAGGGTCTTCACCACCCGCCACCCTGTGGGCCCTAGAGCACAGAAGGAAAGGAGCTGCAGGGTAGTCGCCTGCAGTAGCCCGGGGCAGGTGGGGGAGAGCAGAACCTTCTGGAAGCTGTGTCTGCCACCGGCAGCAGGGGGCCCACCTCGCTCCTGCTGCTTCTGGAGAGCAGGCGGCTCCTCCTCCTCATTTTCCGAGACCTTCAGCTCGAGCTCTGCTTCCACCTCAGCCTGGCGCCGCAGCCGCAGCTCTGTTTCGGCATCCGACGGGATGTCATCAGACCAGCGCTGATCTGGAGGAGGCAGGGACACGTGGTGCAGAGCTTGAGCCGGGTTGTGCTCCACCCGCTCCTTCTTTCTTCAGAGAGCGGGTCAATGGACTGCAGTGCTGGTGCTTGGGGTAGAGACCGGGTCCTGGGGTCCTGGTGGCCCCTGCCCCTACCTGGCGACAGACCCTGCCTGCTGGTCCACTCCAGCTCCAGAGCCACCTAGCCAAAGCACTTCCTTGACACAAAAAGCACTGGCCTCTGCAGCATGGAGGCGCCCCACAGCCTGGGTGCTGTTTCCTTTTTAAGGATGGGGACGGTGGCATGTGCCTGCAGAGGGCAGGCCTGATGCTGGTTCCTCTTTGCTCTCCTTAGCCTGCGCACAACCCAGAGCTGTACCCCACAGCTGAGTCCTGCACCCCTCTACTGCGCCACCTCGACGTTTGTTCTTGTTTTCATCCAGCCTAGTTCGTGCCTCTCTTTGCCCACCACCAAGACTGTACCTCTTGAGCCAGGCATGGTGGCACACACCTGTAATCTCAGTACTCAGGAGGCTGAGGCAGGAGGATTGCTGTGAGTTCAAGGCCAGCCTGAACTGCAAAGCGAGACCCTGCCCCCCGCCCCACAAAGACTGTAAGTCTTAAAATGTCCTTGTCTCTTGCTGTCAGAATCACCTATTGGATTCAAGACCCTGCGAAAAGCCTGAGATTTGCTGAGCTTTCAACCACAGCTCCACACCTGCAGGACACACCCAACGATGGTTTTGGGAGGAAAATGGAACTTGTTCACTGGCAGAAGAGTAAGTCCCAGGACTAAGGTGCTTTTCCTGAGCTTTTGCTTTAAAGTAGACTGTTTTGATCTTTCCTGGGTTCTAAGCACTGTGGCCTTGTCCCTGCAGGGAAAAGAGGAGGTCACCCAGGTGGAGGGGGTGGTCAGAGCCCCATACCATCATCCAGCTCAGCACCGGTGTCCCCTGGGTCCCCATCCTCTGCTGCCTCCCCTTCTATTTCAGCTGGTTCCGAGTCCTCCTCTTCCTCGAGGTTGTCTTCATCCAATGGGACTGCAAAACACAGATAGTCAAGGAGAGAAGAAAAAAGCAGACAGACAGACAGGCAGGCAGACTGCGGTGCTCGGGAAGCAGTGCGGGGGCTGGGAAGGGCCCAAGGCCTTCTCCATCAGGGCGGGCTGCAGAGGGGTGGGGTGCCTGGAGGAGACACACCGCCTGTTCTCCAACGGGCTGCTCAGCAGGGGGTGCTTCTGGCCAGGCCAGGCCAAGCCCAGCAGGCACCCAGCTGCCTCCTTCACTGGCCTTCCTGGGTCATTTAGTCTCTCAATGACACAGTTCTATGGCCCAGCCCTGAGGGAGAATACAGACCCAGACCACTTGGATGACCCACACGTGGCTGTACTGCTTGACTCGAGTCACACTGGTGGACGGTCTGCAGGACCCAGCGCCACCCTGCCATCGCTGGCAGGGGCTTTTCTTGAGAACATGGACAAATATTTTGTCAGAGCATGAGGGGTGGCACGGAGGGGATATGTAAAGTTCCTTTCCTGGACTCAAGAGAAATCTTCCAGCACTGCCAAGCCAAGGCCGGGCATACCCCTGCCTCATCTGCGAATGCCTGTGCTACTAAGAGCCTGCGCCCCCAGCACCAAGGGGGAGCCTGCGCACTGCGAGACGGCAGCGCCCAGCCGCCAGCGCTCCCACGGCTTACTCCCGCGTTCCAGGCACAGCCACCCTCCTGCCTCTCCCACAGCTTCATTTTGGAAGCAGGTTCTGAGGCCCCAGGTGCGAGGCCCGAGGCAGGACAGGGCACAGGGGACCTGGCCGAAGCCAGGTTGTCAGTCTGCCTGTCCTTCCTCTCACGTTTGCAGTCCATCTGCTCCCTGCAGTGCTGGGGGTGGATCCCTGGGCCTCACCTGTGCCGGGAAGAGCTCACTACTGGGCCACAGTCCCAGCCACTCTTTTACTTTTTAAACAAGGAAGACAAAATTGATTACATGCCAAAGATGCAGGAGTGTCAGGCTCTAGGGGACCTCTCAAAAAGCTGCACTGCAAGTGGGAGGGGCCGCTGTCCACAGAGCATCACTCTGCAGCCCAGGCCGTGCCTCCGCCTCCAACACCTCGGCCTGGGCACAGCGTGCGGGCGCGGGTGCAGGTGCCCTCTGAGGCCAGACTACGATGAAGCTCACAGAGGGACTTCCCTTGGGTAGCAGCGGGGGGAAGACTGTGACTAGGAAGGGCACCTCGGAGAGGCTGGTGGTATTTTCTAACCTAGCTGGTAGTTACACAAGTTTTTGTTTCCTTAACGTTCCTTAAACTGGGCATGGCAGCGCACACCTGTGATCCCAGCACTTGGAAGGCTGAAGCAGGAGGACTGCTGCAAGTTCCAGACCAGCTGGGGCTACACAGTGAGCACAAGGCCAGCCTGAATTGCACAGTGAGACCTTGTCTCGAAACAACAAAAACCTAAAAATAACTCCTTGAACTGTATACTCATCTTTTATGTGCAGCATATAAGATACTGTTCAAACCTAGTTTCTGGAGGACCACGTAAGACAGTTTGGGATATATCAGACAGCCTAGGGTTCAGGGACAGATGGGCGCGCGTCAAGCTACATTCTGGGTTGGTGAATGATTAATACCATACTTGTCTCCCATATTAACAGCATTTGCTGGGGAACTATCTTGGGAGACCACTCAGTTATTTCCACAGGTTTTTTTTTTTTTTTTTTTGTCTCTTTGAGACAGGGTTTCACTATGCAGTTCAGGCTGGACTTGAACTACATAGCCTAGGCTGGCACTGAACTAGTAGCAACCCTCCTGCCTCAGCCTCCCGAGTGCTGGGATTACAGGTGTGTGCCACCACGCACAGCCATTTCTACAGGTGAAAGCCTCTGAGTGACCACGCTGCTTTTGGCCGCTCATGGAAGACAGTTCACTAAGCACCACAGGGCAGGACTTCTGAGGAGGACAACCACAAAACACCAGTCTTCCACGGACCGCTCATCTAAGCTGAGCTCCGCACAGGGACAGCAAGCTCCTCACTGCACTGCATTATGCCTGAGCACAAAAGACCTGCTGCGTCAGAATATGTCGAGTTCCTCTTCTGGACTCAAGGCTCTGTGCCCAACATGTTTTTGTGAATGAATCAGAGAGTGCCTGGTAGAGGTGGTCATCTTGCACTCTTTTGGGTGAGTGAGCCCCAAGAGAACCCTCCTGGGACTCCCCAGCCTGCCCCTGGGTCCGCCTGTCCCTGTCCTAGGCCCTCGGTCCTTCACAGGTTCTCCCGTTCGGAGTTTCTAAGTAATGTCTGCTGTAGAGCCAGAGGGGCATGTGTGTCGGGGGCAACATTCCTCAGGGACCTTGAAAAGAATGATCATCACACATTTCAAAAAACAAGCAGAAAACTATCGATGCAGTGGCAGCAGCAGATGCCGAAGGAGACGGCAGCCTGAGCGATGGGCTGGGGGAGGGAGTCCAGGTTAGGGCGGAGCGCGGAGTGCTGGAAGCGGCCGCACGCTATGAAAGCCGGGAAGAGATGTTCAGCCCAGAGGCCGGGAAGTTCTCTGCCTTGGCCTCTCCCACCACCTGTGGTACATACTAACTAGGTCCCAGCAGCTGTGCTGAGGCTGACGGCTCAGGGCCAGCTCAACCGGGCACCAGTGGCGCCCTCTCTCGTGGCCTGGGATGCCCCCCATTCGCCTGTTTCTCCTGTCACTGCTGGGGACAGCAGGCTGGGCTGGGAGGAGCCTGGTGGTAGAGGCCCATGGGGGCCAGCCCGTCCCAGAAGGAAGCTGGCTCCCAGTTGGGAGGCAGTGCCACCCTTCTTCAGGCAGAGCTTGGGGACCCACACAGGGCCTCTGGCTGTCACGGTGACTGGGGTGGGCATGGCACTGTACAACTGAGAGGGCAGAGGCCAAGGACACTGAACATCCTGGCTGGAACTATCACCTGCCCAAGCTGCCAGCCGCTCTTCCCGGAGGAACGTGTTCCCAGAGAAGTCGAAGACAACTAAGGTTTCTGGGCTACCTTTTGGTGCTTAAAGAGACGCTTCCATCTGGAGGCCCGGCTGGCCGGGTGCACAGCGTGCACCAGTGCTCTGCCCTCTTCCCTGGCTATTTCCCGTTATACCCCCGAGTTCTGCCTATTTCCTTCGATAAAACGTAGATCGCTCTGTCTGATTCTTCTTGTTTTCACACCAATCACCACCCGACTTAATCTCTAGACTTTAAATCTGTGCAAAAAGGTTCCTTCAGCCTCTACCCTGATCTTTCTGAATAGGAAGAAGGCCGTCTGTGCCCTTCTCTGTGGCCCTGGGCAGTGGGAGGCGCTTCTGGCCCATGCAGGAAGGCTGCCGGTGAGGCATGCAGTGCCCACCCGCCTCTGGCTCCGCCCTCGCATGCACCTGCAGCAGGACCCGGCTTCTAGTGTTAACGCACCAGCAGAGCCACCTAGAAAGAGAGGTTACTGTGAGTGGGGGAGAGCCAACATCACCAGACTACCTCCGGAGACCGTCTCCAGCCAGGCCTGCACTGCCGCGCGGCGTATGGAGGGGAGGTCGGGCACTGAATCAAAAGAGATGATAAATACGTTACACAGAAGCAAGCGTCCCAGGGCCGAGGGCTGAGTCCATCCTACGAGAGAGCCTGAGGTGATGCGACAAGCACAGGCCTGTCTGGCACCAACAAGGGATGGTGATCTGCCGCGGGCCTCTGAGGTGGGCCCTCAGGGCAGGGAGAGAGGAGAGAAGGCCCAGGGAGGGTGGCAGCGCTGTCCCGGCCCAGCGTGTCTCTCATTGCCCTCTGCACAGCTGCTGGGAGGCCGCAGTGCTGCAGAAGGCATCAGTGGAGGCGGGGTCCTGCCTGTTGGCAAGCAAGGAAGAAACGTCCCAGGAGAGGCCACGTCTCCTTTCCCATCTCTGGACACCTTTTACAAACTGTGGGGTCACGACTGCCCCTGGGAATAGGCGAGGCGGAGGAGGAGCAGGAGGAAGTGGGTGCGACAGGGAGGTGAGAACACGAAGCCCCCCCCCTTGTCCTTTCCTGCCATTCCTGAAAACAAGCCAGTAGGAGGCACATTTTCACCTGGCAGGGGAGCGCAGACCTCACCTGAAACCCATAGCTGAAAATTACACAGTGACTTGAGTGCCTGCCTCGTACACCTCTTCTGACCTCACTTCCAAATACACTGCCACCCCCGCCTGCCACACGCACACGGTAACTTCAGGCCCAGCCCACAGGGAAGGCGCAGGCACCTCTGCAGCGCAGGCGAAGAGCCCGCCATGGACTACGGGGCACAGGAAACTGCTCTGCATCAGTGGGGAAAGACTGATGCCTCTTACTCCATAAAGAACTTTACATATCCTCAAGGAGGGGCCAGGGCGGGGGTCAGGGGAGCGGCAGGAAGAGGCACTGCTCTGTGGGCTGCTACCTCTGCGCACACTGCTGGCTCTGCGCCGGGAGCCAGGCCCCCTGCGGGAGAGGACGGAGGCCAGAGGTGTGCGAGGACCGCCAGGCCTTGTGTCTCCAGGAAGTTACCTCTAGAAGCAGAGGACTCAGAGGTGGGGACCATCCTCTCCTCCTCCTCCTTCTCACGAATGTGAGTCCAGTGCACATCGGCCTGGATTGCCAGGGGGTCCTCTGGATTTATGACCTGCTGTAGCCCGCGGCTCTCGGCTAGCGACCAGGTTCCAAGGACGGAGCAGAGGAGAGAGATGGGGGAAAGAGAAAAGAAACAGTCAAGAGGAGGAGAGGACAGGACACCACAGGAAAGGGAACAAAGTCACAGTGTTGCCAGGAGCAGTGTGAATCAGAGAGAGGGGATAACCCAGCGTGTGCTGACACGCATGGGCATGGGTGCACGCACACACACCTCTCGCTCTGATTTAGTCATTTTAGGGTTAACATATACTGTTCATTTCAATAAAGAGACTCGCACAGTCCACCTCCAAATACAGATTCTGATGCTCTTCATCCTAAGGTGCGTCTGAGGGACCCAGGTGCCAAGAGATTACACCTGGCCTCTGAGGGGCGACCCCCAGGGTCCCAAGGGTGCAGCTGTTACCAGCAAAGCACGAGGCCCATGGGACATAGCACTGTGGCTCTTCTGTGGCCCCAAGGCAGGTGCTTACCGCCACCTACCAGGCCGACAGCTTCTCCTTTGGAAGTGACAAGAGATGTGCGATAGGACAGTGCCATCCGGCTATGCGCCAGCCGGCATACTCGAGACAGAAACGTACTCTGTTGGGGCTTTAGTTTTTAGCTTCTGCAGGAGGAACTGCTACTAGAGAGAAAAGTCCCCCTTCTCTAAGAGGCCTCCTGCCGCATGCTGGGGCTGTGACAGGGCATGCGGCGGGACAATGGGAGAAGGGGCTGGGAGAGGAAGCAAAACTGTAGCTGTAGAACCCCAAATTTCTGGGGGTTCAGGGTAGGAATGAGGCTGGTATCCCTCTTCTTCTGTGACCAAAGCTTTCTCTCTTAAAACTTCACTTGGTGCCCTGCTGAGCCCTCAGCAGATGCAAACCCACCAGCAGCCCCTTCTGCTTGTCCCTGCCGTCAGGATGAGCCCAGGATTTGGTGTGCGGTCCCTGCCCTGTGGGCCCTGTCACTAGTGCTTGGATCGTGCCACACAGTTGGGTTAAGGTAAAGGAGCAGCCAGTGACCCGGGCGTGGGGACCCCATGTGGGCAGCGGGGTGGCTGCTTAGACAGCGAAAGCAGGTGCCATCCGCTCTGAGGGGCTCCGGGCTTCCTGCTAGGAGCCGCTTCCCTCTGGGAATACATGTTCTCTTTCCCTCAGTAACCTGACGGGGCAGCCTGGCTTCGTAGCGTCAATCACTACGATGACGACCTCTCAGCTTAGAGCAAGGTGAAGCGACCCGGGTGGTGAGTGCCAGCGAGAGCCTCGGTGTGGCTGCCAACTGCTTTCTGTCAAGAGAGGGCTTTGACCTTCACGGGCTCCTTGCTGCGGGTCTTCACAGATTTGTGCAGTTTCCAAGGCTGACCTACTTCTCATTATGGTGCTGGAAGCCCCCGAGTCACAGCAAAGTCACTTGGTGGCATCTTAGGTCAGGGGAAGGTAAGTCAAAGAGAAAAGGGCAAGGTCTTTCTCTGCCTTCTAAGCAGCAAGGGAAGAGAGCGAACCTCCTCCAGGTGTAACGTTCTGCTTCCTGTTAGCACAGCAGCCTTGGGCACTTATCAACGGCATGAAGCCGGCATTTCTTCCTTTCTCAGGGAAATGCTAAAGGCACCTGTGACAGGGCTGGAGGAGCTGTGGCCAAGCTGTGGGGCCTTCTGTGTTAAAGAAGCTGACTCTTAACTGATAAGAAGAACTTGCAGCAAAAGCTAGAGGGGTGGAGAGGAGGCCACGTCCTGTACACTCTCTTGGAGTCTCCCGTGGCTGCCTCTTGAATCTCGGCTCACCCACAGCTGCTCTGTACTTTCCCTGGGGAGGCTGGGCCCCCGGGGAGGTGCCCAGCTAGGTATGTGCAAAGCCTAGGGAGCATCTCTATAACACAGACCTTGTCACGTGGGACCTGCTCTCGGAGGCACATTTTGGATGGATGCTAGGGAGCTAGGGCAAAGGTGGGCAGGGGGCACAGTGGGCACCTTTACGTGTACCCGTTTCCTCTTCCTTTGAGAGATGCTGGAGCCACTGGCTTTGCAGGAATTCTGTCCCAGGGGCAATACTCCCCTTCTACAGCAGGGGGAGCCAGACACCCACAAGCAGCATCAGTGGAGAGAAAAGGGAGTGGAGGGAGGAGAGATAAGACAGAGTTACGTTCCGCCGCAAGGCAGGAGTGTCTGCTCCGCCCACACAGCGTCAAAGTCTGTCGCCTGGACAACACACACTCCCAGCTGGGGATACTGGGTCCCACTGGGAATGTTCAGAGCTGGGCTGAATTTGTTGCTATTACATCTTCTGGTTCAAGCGCTGCTCCCTACAGGTTTGGTCCTGACCTTAGGCCCACGACCAGGAAGCTGTCTTCACGACAGGAAGCTGGCTTAACTCTCCTAAAGAGGGAGCAAACTAGCTCTGACCCCAAGCTGTGTCGGGGTAAAAGCCGCTTAGCATTAATGGTCATGTGGAGATAATGACTTCTGGGGTAATATGAACAGAACACCTTCCCCTGCTTGAGTCACGACGAGCAGCCTCGCGTCTCTGACATCAGGGACGTGGGGGCAGTACTGAGCCTCTGTAGATGCCGCTGAGTGCAGAGAACTTGGGTTCCAGCCAGGGTCTGGGGCTCCTTCTTACACAGACCTTACGCGTGTCTCATGACTGCGAGGAACACAAGCCACCACGTCACCTTTGGAAGGGTGAGAGGTTCTTCAGGGGAGCTTTCTGGAAGCTTCTGAGGATGCACTCTGACCCTGCACACTCAAACCAATGCCCAGGGCTTGGGTCAGGGTCGGGGGTGCTTTCTTTCCATCCACCTTGCCTCATCAGGACTCCAGGGTCTTGGAGCCGCATAGCTCAGGAACGCAAACCTCGAGTCTGGGAATGTATGGGCCTTGCGGTGCCCGAGGAAACAGCCCCTGGGATGGCCTGGGCAGCGAGTGGGGGGAATTCTAAGAAATGCAAACGTAAGCCAAGGGCAGCAGGGCAACTGTGAGCCAGGTCTCCTGTGCGGTCCAGTATTAATCTGCTCCTCTGTCGCCAAATGACAGGGAAGCGAGGCTCAGGAACACAAAGACGTGTGTCCCTGCTCCCGCCTCCGTGCCCTCCAGAGGGAGCACAGCCCCCGTCCGCGGAGTCTGGACTCCACTGTCTCGATTCCTCTCACCTCCGAAGAATGATCACCTTTCTCCACACAGGCAGGTGGGGAGGCCTAGAAATTGGCTTTCTTTGTCTCTGGAGGTCACAGACCCAGAGAGATGTACAGTATAAAAACCTCTCAGGCAAGAGAGTCTTTCAGAAGAACCGCAGTGACTGACCACTGAACCTAAGTTCCTCCCAGGACTTCTGGCCCAACCATGACTCTGAGTGTCCTCAAGGGGACCCCGTCCAGTGGGCGGCTGAGCTTGGCGCAGCCTCCATCATCTAAGACTAGGAGTCAGGGTCTCCTCCTGAAAGCTTGGTTTCCTTGCTTCATGCTAATTAATTTCTCTAATTGAAACTAAAGGGAGAAAAGAGAAAATGAGAAGACAGGAATAATAACCTAACTGGAACGAAGTCTCTGGACTGGTCCCTGACTTCTAATGAAAAACACCAACGTGAATAGAGGACTTACTCCCAACGCCGTGCTCCGCCCTGTGCCAAAGGCTGGGCGAGGCAGGAGACGTGGCCTCAGGCTCTGCAGGAGGCTCTGCAGGAGGCTCTGTGTGCCTCTGGGCCACGGCCCTCCAGCAGGCACATGCGGGACGGGGGCAGGGCTGGCAGAAGAGACTTTTTTCTGACCTTCACTAGATGCTTCCTCCTCCTCTTCCTCGGATTCTTCCTCCTCCTCTTCTTCGTAGTCTTCCTCTTCTTCCTCCCCATGCTCGAAGTCCTTGGAAGCCTCCAGCTCCTCTTCGCTCCTTCCTTTCAGAAGGGCGTGGATCCGCACAGCCTCCTTCCAAGGAACTCCGCCCAGGTCAGAGGGGGGCAGCTGGTCCTCCTCCTCCTCCTCCTCCTCCTCCATCTCCGACTCGGAACTGCTGTCAAAGGCAATCACACGGCCGAGTGAGGGGCGGGCGGTAGGCCGAGCAGGGGACGGCTTCGAGCCAGGGTGTCTCAGCGAGGCCCCTGCTGAGCATGTCCCTCCCTGCCCAGGAAGAGGGTGATGGGAACAGGAGAACATACACCTAGGAGTGAGCACCCACGTGAACCCGTGCAGGCCAACAGCCCAGGGAACACCCGACCACGGAGTCAGGGTTCACAGCGGGCCTCAAGGGCCCAGCAAGGGTGATGGACTGGTCTTGCTATAAACCTGTAATCCTAGGCACTGAGGACAGAGAGAAAACCTTCCTTCGCCCTGACCCTTTTAAAGTTGTCAATTCTGCTCTACTCAGGTTGCTCAGCAGCTTCTCAGGAGAACCACAGGCTGGTGGGGATGGACAGGGAGCTGCAAGAGCAACTGGCGCTCCAGGCCGGGCTGGAGGAAGCAGTGGTAGAAGATTCCATGGGTGCCTGGGACTCCAACACCTGCCAGTCCCTGAGCTGCACACACAGGCCGTACAGAGGCAAGTGGTAGGCGAGGTCCGGCCCACTGCAGAGCCACGGCACAGGGGCCACTGGGAAAGGCCCTCCACACAGGGCTACCACACCCGACGGGCAGCTACACTCTGCACGCCTGTGCTCTCACAGCCCACAGCCGGCTCAGCGCGTGGCTCGGCACACAGGCTGTGCTGCACGCGAGCATTTAGAGAAGCCGAAGTCCTACTCCTACCTTCTAGGACCCCCTCTTCCAGGCCCTGTAGAGGGAAGAAATAAGGCATGCAGGATGTAAATAAAATCCCATCCCCTTCGGTGCCATGGGCTCCCCTGGAGAAGTTCAGTGCTCTTGTAATTTCCAAAGCATCCTTTCCAGGAGACTCTGCCCTCTGTGAGAAGTGTACACTTCAGCAGGCTGGAAAAGCTGTGGCTTTCACAGTAAAGCATGGGACCAAGCCCCGCACGATAGAGTGCTGGGCCCAGGCCCAACTTCCTGTGAAGGCGGGGTCCTCTCCTACCCAGGGCAGGCTGCCTCCCAGCCCACCAGGCGATAGATGCTATGTCCGCTGGGAGTGCTACAGTGCTGTGCAGGGAGAATCCAACCTTGCTCAAACAGAGGTCTGGCCTTGTCCTAGTCCTTGACTTCAGGGAGATAAACTCTATTTTTTTGGTCTTTTTGAGACAGGGTCTTGCTATGAAGTTCAGGCTGACCTTGCGCTCATTTTGTAACCTAGGTTGGTCTTGAACTCTCAAGGATTCTCCTGCCTCAGCTTCCCGAGTGCTGGGATTACAGGCGTGCACCACAACGCCCTGCCAAGGGAGATAAACTCTAACCCCCTGGGATGATTTCCTGAGAAAGGTAGAGAGGATCTTTGTCTGCCTGGGGTCTGGGGTGGAGCGTGTAGTAATGGGACCCAAGGTGAGGTCTTGCTGAAGTGTGTAGTGTTACATGGGAGCTGGTGAACCAGAAAGATCAAGGACATGACTTAGGGTACAGGCTTTGGGTCACTCAGTATCAGTTGACCTGGAGACTTGAGATCAACTGCAGGACTATCAGTCAGCCAGTTCACTACCGATGTAGCAGAGTCCTAATAAAAACTTCAAGACACCCAGGCTGGTGTGCGTGATAATCGGTGTGTATTTTTTTTTGGTATGGGGAATCAAACTCATAGCCTCAGGCTTGCCAGGCAAGCGCTTACACCACTGAGCTACACCCCTGGCCTATAATTGGTGTGTATTGCCACACGTCGCTACCAAGAAAGCAGTGTTATCTGACTGCACTGAGCTAAGCAGCACAGCGGAAGCTCCAAGGTGGGTAGTTTCCTGGACTCTACCACGCGTGCTTCACTCCTTGGCTGTGTCTTCCCAGAGCCACGCTGTCCGCCCCTCCCAGGGCCACACTGGCTCTGCCTGCTGGGGACGAGACCTCCAGTTGGTTGCTGGTGCTCTGAGTCAGGAGCTCATGTAATACCTGCCTCACAGGGACACCGCGAGGTTAGGGACCACTTGTTCTCGTTGTACCTGTTACACGCTGGGGCTCCAGCTCTTCGCTGGCTTGCTGACTCACCTACACAGCCATTCATTCATTCATTCATTCAACATTTCTGAGCAACCACTAAGGCTAAGCCAGTGGACATAAGAGATAGAAAGAGCGAGCTCCTTATTCCCAGCTCAGCTTAGTTAATCTCATGCACTTCATTCATTCATTCATTCCTTCACCCAAGAGAAACTGAGTGTCTTGGACCCACAGTACACTCACTAAGCATCATACAGAACACAATGATGATCGAGGAAAGACCCTCATTCCCCCGGGGAGGTAGGAGAAAGCAAGGTGGAATGGAAGGACCATGGGCAGAGGGCTGGGAGGAGGCGGTCTAAATGAGGCACACAAGGCTTTGGACCCTGGAAAGCTGGGGAGCTGGGCACTCAGTGCTCCCTTTACCCGCATGCAGTTCCCTCTGCCTTTGTGTCTAGTCAGTTCATTTTCTCACAAATGGCTGTAGCCCAGTGCATGTCACTTAATGCTGCTTGGACACGAAATATGGGTAAGGAGGCCTCGAGCTCATCTTAAGTCTTCAGTGGGCAGAAGGAGGGTCGCCCTCCCCTCTTCCATGGCTGAGTGCGCCCCTCCGCCTGTTCAAGGCTCCCCACCGTTGGTAGGCTGGGACTGGCCGCAGCTTCCTGGGAGAGGCCACACAGAGCTGCGCCCGTGCCTGTGCCATCGTGCAGACCACTGCACTGGGCATGATGTAATGAATAAATCCCTCATCACGAAGACAATGAGGCACACTTATGGCTGTTAGTGCCACTCTGGTGAGTTTTATGCCAGCTCAAGGACTGTGGGAGCAGAGACGTGAGGCATACAGAATATATGGGGTCCATTCTCACCACTCTTCACTAACTCCCAGGTCAGTCCACTTCCAAGAGACTGCTACTTGCTCCTGGAGATTCAACGCCGGCCAGCCTTCCGCTCTGCATGCAGAACGAGGAGACCCAGAAGGTGCAGTAACTGGTCTTTCCCAGGACACCCTTTCCTTTATCTTTTTGAGACAGGGTTTCATTATGTCATTCAGGCTGGACTTGAACTCACTTTGTAGTCCGGGCTGGCCTCCAACTCACGGCAATCCTCCTGCCTCAGACTCCCAAGTGTTGGGATTATAGGCGTGCACCACCGCGTCCTGCTAGGATGTCATTTTCGTAGGACTTGGGGCAGTTTCTAGGGCTGGCCAGGCCGCCTATCTCACGCAAGATTCACTGTATAGATGTAGCGCTGCAGGGTTGATCCAGCATTCAATGGCTGCCCCCAGAGCCTGAATCTCTGGGTGCAGCGGAGGGAGGAGTCATAGGGAGACAGCCTGCCTTGGATTACTGCCTGGACACTTGTTAAGCAGAGCCAATCACTATACCAGAAAAAAAAGCAATAGACAACCAATTTCTTTCTCTTTACGGGAAGAGACAGTATCTTCTCAGTATACAGTCTTGTGGGAGAGAGGGAGAGAGAAGCGCCAGAAAAGCCAGCCCTCAGGGTCACATTCCTCTCAAAGCAGGCATTTAGTTTTGTCCTGGAACACATGGCATCCTGTGAGATGATGTGGTCTGCGCTGCCTCAGGGAAGACGCCGGGCCGCTCTCTCTCTGGTCCTTTACACAGGAGCGGGTGCAGGGGAGGTGGGTCGAGTGCGCAAGGGGCCACAGTGAGGCCAGGGCAGGCCTGCCTTGGTTTCAGAGGTGCTGGAGAGGACATCACCGGAGACCCTCTGCCAGACAGAGCCTGTCAGAAGAAGCTAACCATTCCCCACAGAAGACTGGGCAGCAACAATCCCTCCCTGTCACCATTTATACCCAGCTATGCACCCGGCTAGGCGTCTTCCTTGTTTGCCCTTAGGATCGTCTCACTGAGCCCTGGCAGGAGGAAGCAACACCAAGCTCACGAACGAGGACCCCACAGAGACAAGGTCTCTTCACTGAGCCAAGTGGAGGTTCTGCCTGCGTGGGCAGAAGAGCCAAGGGCCACAGTTCCAGGAGGCCAGCGGAGCCCCAAGGATGGACTCTGCTGCATGTGGCACTTCCTCTGTTAATCCTTTTTTCTGTTTCGGGTTCTTTCTTTCTTTCCTTTTCTCCGGGCGAAGCACTTCCTGTGCACTGCTCCCTCAGCTACACTCCAGGGTGCAGTTACCACTGCAGGCCGAACCCTCCGAACTGAACACAGGAAGGCCCATTGGGACTTCGCCGTATTTTAGCTTTCAGAGTTTTGCATTCAGGATTAACCAACTGTGAGGTTTATGGAATTATTTCCAACTCTGAAAAACTCTGGAATCTGAAACACTTCTGGCTCCAAGCACGGCAGATAGGGGAGAGTGTTTTTCCCCTTTTCACAAACGAGAGAGCTGAAGCCTAAGGGTGCTGGACCAGGCTGTGAGGGGATGAGATCCCCAGTGACCGCCACACAGCCAGCCCTGTGCCCTGTCTGGTGACTTTCTAAGAACCTAACGGGAGTTCGGTGTTGGTGCGCAGGGCAGCGAGCCCAGGAAGTGTGTTGTGATCTGGGTCCTGGATTGCCCCTCAGGAGGTGCCAGTAGGAACTGAGCAGGCTCTGCATGGGGTAGCCCCAAGCTCTGAGGTGATTTCCAGAAGAGAATGAGACTCACGCTTTCCTCTTTTCTAACCAGAGACTGCAATCTGCTGTCCCGCCCGGCCATGCCCTTGGTCCCTCCTGCCCCAACAACCCTGTGAATGCTGCTGCTGAGCAGGTGGTAGAAGCCCACATCGCCTGGTAGTCTTCACGCTGTGGAAACTAATGTGTGCTCAACCTAACATCCTGTCAACTGCAGCTCATGTTGCTGCCTCGGTGGGGGGCAGGGCGAGGCAGTAGAGGGGGACAGGCAGGAATTCCTGTTTACTCGTGGTCAGCCCTCCGGAGAGACTTTTCCTTGTGGTGTTATTCTGCAAGAGAGCTGGCCCATCTAGGGGCCTGGCTGCACTGTCTGCACGCATACCCCCTTGCTCCAGTGCTCACTGACGGTTCTTCAGGACTGCAGATCTGTACACACTCCAAAGGCCAGCAGCTGGGCACTGCGCAGGCAGCCCTCCTCGCCTCAGCAAATTCCTTCCACCGGGCAATCAGTGAAAAACCATGCTGAGATCCCAGGGCTGGTTCTCTCCTGTCTCTGGCCAGCTTAGTCTTGCAATAGAAAATACAAGCTATTGCCTGACTCTGTTCCAGCAGACAGGCCTGCGCTTGCCCAGGCGGAAGGTCAGGCAGCTGCCGAGGCCTAGGCCGAGAGTCGGTGATGCGGCTGAGGGCTCAACAGGTGCCTGTGTGAACTACATCATGAATCTAGATGAACACCCGCCCACAGAGTCTGTTAAAAGCAGACTTTCCTGGCCTCTCCGTCCACACCTCCAGGCAGGGATGAGGAATTAGTTTTTCACTAAGTGTCCCAGGTGGGGTTTGTGGCCACGGAAACTTGGAGAGTTTAGAGCAGCACCTGGGAACTGTTTAGAATGAAAATTCCTTTACCCCACCACGTGGGAATCAGCGACTCAGGCCGGCAGCTGCCCTGCAGCAGGACCTCTGGGTGGTTGGAGATGCTGAGGGTCTGGTCACCAAGGTGGCAGGCCAAGTTTGGGGCAAACCTAGTTCCTGCCACTTATCCCACCACTGAAGGGAACCAGTGTGAATCCCTGGCCTGCCCCTGTACTCTGTGTGCACCGACAGGACACAACTGCAACCGCTATCATTGTCTTAGGGACTAGTGTGCGCCAGACGGCCTCAGCTGCTTTATTTGATTTAACTCTCACAATAAAGCTACAAAGGGCAGTGCCGTTTGTGGGTGAAGAAACCGAGGCACAGGGCAGTTAAGTTCTTGCCTCCCTGCAGTGGGTAGTAGTACACTTGGGTTTTAAGCCGCATGCTGAAACGTCACACTCACTGCCTTCCACAGCAGGTGGCTGCGGGGAGCTCTCTCAAACTATGGCGCGGGAGTTCCTGGGCTGGGGTGGACGAGTCCTTAACACCACGCTGTTTCTCAACTTCCAGTCTCGCGTCTCCTCCTGGAGTGCTGAGGCCTGGAAGTGGCACCTGCTTCCCACCTCATGCTGCAGGGAAGGAGGAAACCATGCTCCGCCCGTTTCCCGAGGGTGTCTCCACAAAGGCTGAATCTCCTTCCTCACTTTCAAGAGGCTGTTTCTCACCCTGAATTGCACCTGATGCAAGTTTGTTGTTGTCTTTACTATTGCCTTTTTCTACAAAGACCCTTTTAAACTTTGCCTTTTTTTTGGTGTGGGGGTCAAACACAGGGCCCGGTGCATGCGAGGCAAAAGCTCTACCACTGAGCCCATGTCCAGCCCTGGTTTCGTGTTTAACTCAGACGCACCCTCTGCTCTGCTCTAGGGTTTACTAGCACGCTTGGACCTTGGGGCTCCCCTCCCACCACTGTGCGCACTGCACGCTGAGCACACCCCCATTTGAGTGTAGACGGTAGAGCGCCTCTCATGGGTGCTCTGCATGTGATGCTGAGTTATGTGACGGCGACTTGCAATCACTGAGGCTTTAGAGCTGTAAGTACCAAGGTGAGCTGCCTCGGAATGCACGGTGGAGCTGTCTGTGGGGCCAGCCCAGAGGGGTTCATCCAGGGAGCCTCTGCACCAGGGCAGGAGGAGGGATGTGGCTAGCAGCGACTCTGCCCAGCAAACACTCCCTGGAAAACATTCTTAGGGCCACTCACTCAGCTCTCACAACCGTGTCACAATTAAGTGCCTATTGTGGGAGGCGAACGCTCCCAACGTTGACCAGAAGCTTCCATGTGTCAGAGTACAGCTAGCACTCTAACCTGAGAATCTGCAGGACGGTCTGGCCACAGTGATTTCGCCCTTTCTCTTTTTTTTTTTTTTTCATCAGGTAGGTAATGTGCTGATATCACAAGATCTGAGGGAGGCATATCTCACACATGGTCACCCTTTTTTTGTTAAGCTCCCCCCGCCCATCTCTACTGACCCTGGATGCTCTGAAGAAAAAACAACAGATGCTGGACTCCTATAGGGGTCAGAATGTGTGCTGCCCCCAAAAGTATCACCTAGTTGAACAGAACTGAGCACTGGTGCTGGGTAAGTGTTAAACCACTTGCTGTGGCCCAAGCACACCCCAAATTTCTGCCCATCTGTTATGGTTGACACATTGTGTCAACTTGAGAAGTTTAAAAGTTCAACTAAAGTGATTCAGCAGGGGGCCGGGTCCTTACTCTGTAAACCTCGGCTTGTGGAAGAGGAGGGCCCAGTGTTCGCGCCATAAGCATGGACTCATAGCTGGCATACAACACCAGGGAGGGAAAGAGGCTTGTTTGCCCCCGTTTGCTCTGCTGCTTTTGCTGCTTTGTGCTGCTTTAAAGTGTTGTCCCTGTGCCCTGCCACTCTGCCTTGGGGCCAGCTGATTATGGACTGAAACCTCTACAAGCTGAGCTAAACAAACCTTTCCTTCTTTAATTTTGGGTGATGGTTATTTTGTCTTAGCAACAAGACAAAAGTAACTAAGACACCATCTTTACTTGCAGTAGCCCAAAACACACCAGAGATGCGAGGCTTCCCCAAGACTGCACAGTGAACTTGTGGCCGAGTTACCCCAATCTGAACCCAGGGCTCCTCCTGTGACACCACCTGCTCTTGGTGGCACACTGCTTTAGGTCTGCTTTTCTCTCTGTGTGTGAATCTCTTCCTGTCAATGAATTTGTAAATAACAATCTGTGACTTAGGTCTTTTCTGTTACTTTCTCAATGATTAACAAACTGCTACAGACATGGTATATGGATTCAATAAATTTTGTGGATGTGATCTTTACTGGCCCTGCCCTACTCACTGAGAGGTATCTCATTATGCACAGATCTATGTGGCGATATGTTAGCAATACTGTTAACTGCTGATACTGATTTAGATATAAGACAGATAGAATGAAAGGGGATGGATCACCGGCAGCAGGAAAACAGAAAAGATCCTGAGTTTTTTTTTTTTTTTTTTGTCTTTTTGAGACAGGGTCTTGCTATGCAGTTCAGGCTGGCCTTGTGCTCACTTTGTAGCCCAGGCTGGTCTGGAACTCACAACAATCCTCCCGCCTCAGCCTCCTGAGTGCTGGGAGTATAGGCGTGCGCCACCAATGCCAGGACCCAGAAAACCTGAGCTGGAAGCTCAGTTGCTACCCGTTTTCTTACCCCTCGGGTAACAAAATACATGTTCTTGACTCCTGCGAGGATGACCAAATGCAGATAGCGCCCCAGAAAATACCTTGCAGGCAAGCTGGGTGTGGTGGTGCATGCTTGTAATCCCAGCAGCACCCCAGGACTCTGAGGCAGGAGCATCCCAAGTTCAAGCCCAGCCTGGGCAACTCAGTGACTAATAAGACTGTATCTCAAAAATTAAAAAATAATAGATTAAAAACGGGTGGTGGACATAGCTCAATGCATAGCCCTGGGTTCAATCCCCACTACTTGGGGGGGACCCAAAACAACAATTAAAAAAACCCCAAAAACCCCCCAGGTGCTTATCTGTGCCAAGGACTGTCCTATACATTGCCTACCTATCTGCCCACTTAACGTGCACCCCAAAGTTCTGTAAAGGAAGCGCCAGGATTAGCCTTACTTTACAGATAGTATCACATAACTTGCCGAGGGTCAGTGCCACAGCTGGAAAGCACAAGAGTCAGGTTTGACCAAGACAGCCGGGCTCAGGTGCCACCCCCTCTTTTTCTTTTGGTACCAGAAATCGCACTCAGGACCTTGTGCTTGGCAGGCAGCCCCTTGTGCTGCTGAGCTACATCCCCACCAGGTCCTCAGATGCCACACTTAATGAACTCCTGTAGTATATTTGGTAGGGGCTCTGTGAAGGTCACAGCCCTGGAGAAGCAGTGGCTGCTAGCCACGGCACAGGCTGACCTGCTGGCCACGTCCTCCTCGGTGCCCTTGTCCAGCACGCTGCTCAGGTTGTGCTCGGCCTGCGTCTCCTCTGGCACCTCCTCCAGCTCCTCCGCCCGCTTCACAGAGCGCCGGTAGTTCTCCAGCTCGATCCGCTCCGGAGTGCCCCGCAGCCTCTTGGCGATGCTGGGCTCCTCCAGGCCATTCACGCTGGACCCTGTGAGGCAAACAGAGAGGGTAAGCTCTGAGGGCAGGGACACTGCAGCACATCTAGGCATTCAAGGTGGTTGCCATCACTTCCAGGAGGATGAAGGCCCTTCTGTGAGGTCAGAAC
This sequence comes from Dinomys branickii, assembly GCA_004027595.1. Lineage (NCBI taxonomy): Eukaryota > Metazoa > Chordata > Mammalia > Rodentia > Dinomyidae > Dinomys > Dinomys branickii. The sequence continues at coordinate 25,501 of PVLD010001186.1, forward strand.
ACAGGGCAGACTGAAAACCCAAAGGTCATGGGTCTGACAGCGGCTGGGAGGGACACTGTGAGGAACGGCCTAACTTCCCTAGGCAGGAGGAAACGAAGACTGTGCATCCACATTTACTCTCTGATCACTCCTGAGCCCCAGGCCGCGTCGAGGGAGGAGACCCCTAACCAGCAACTGTGCCAGTGCGGAGGTGAAGGGAACATGAGACTTTTTTTTTGTTTTTCTGAGACAGGGTCTTACTCTGTAGTCCAGGCTGGCTTTGAACTTACTACATATCTCAGGCTGGCAATCCTCCCACCTCAGCCTCCGGAGTGCTGGGATTACAGGTGTGCGCCACCGTGCCCAGCTTGGGTATGCACTTTTTGCAGAAGTGAACAGTGATGCTGGGCCCCTCCACCACATGGTGGTTAGAGGTGGAGTGGCGTAAGGTGTAAGGTGTGGGCAAGGTGCTGCCCGCCCACCTCTCTCACACAAAGGCACGTTTCACCTCTGTAGATTACCAGCCACCTGTGGGGTGACGGTAGAAGCGCTAGGAGCACCTGCCCCAGCACCCCTGGATCCTGGGCCTGAGTACGGTTGCTGCTCTCTGCCTGCGTCGCTCTTACTGCACTGTCCCATCATTCCTTTGTGTGTTTTTGAAACCACCATGGACTTGTGCGCTAAAAACACACACAAATGTGGGGTTTGACTCCAACTCTTTGGTCTCTTTTATTTATTTATTTATTTATTTTTTTGGTACCAGGAGTCGAACTCGGGACCTTGCACTTGCCAGGCAGGTGCTTATGCCGCTGAGCTATATCCCTGGCCCTCTTCAGTCCCTTTTAATCTAAGGTAGCCTGCCTCCCTCATTACCGTGGTCCTTCCCTTCTGATGCCCCTTAGTGTCCGGGTTTTGGTCAGAGGAAGTCTGCCCAGACTGCACGATGTGCCTACTGGATATAACATGGTGCAGTGAGTGGGACAACCCTTAGGTAGGACCTCTGACTCCACCAGTGACTGGCTCAGATCTTAGGAAAATTAGACAACTATTCCGAGCTCATGCCTAGGTCTACAGATGAGAATATACCCACTGCCCAGGGTTACTATGAGCACAGGACGGACTTATACGCACAACTTCAAAAGTGGGTGTGTGCTGAGCCTGGGCCTCTGGCCGGTCAGTTCCCTTTGCTATTTTAAGTCTAACGCACAGACAGTGGTCAGGAGATGAGTTATGCAACACAGCGGATGTTCTATAACATTTTCACCACCAATCTATGTCTATTCCCGCACAGGTGTGTGGTGGCCACTCACTCCAGGACGCAAACAACGGTCACTTGGCAAAGAGAGCTGGGCAGGGCGGCATCGGCTAAGTAACAGGGACGGGCACTTGTGTTTCAATTCTATTAAGACTTTCATGAGGGGAGACATGAAGTGGTAGAGAAGAGGCATAAACTCAACTTGGGGTGGGCATTGGTTTAGTAATTTTTGTGTCAAAAGAAGTTGTATAAAAATGTTCTAGAGGCTGGCACTTCTCTTGTGCCCAGAGTGTGCAACAACATGAGAAAAAACTTTTTTAAATGAATACAGTGCCGGGCCTGGTGGCGCACGCCTGTAATCCTAGCACTTGGGAGGCTGAGGCAGGAAGACTGTTGTGAGTTTGAGGTCAGCCTGGGCTACAAAGTGAGCTCAAGGCCAGCCTGAGCTGCATAGCGAGACTCGGTCTCAAAAAGACAAAAAAAAAAAAAAAAAAAAAAAAAAGAATGAATGAATATAGACAGACACAGTACAAAGTCTTAGTGCATCTGCTGCACTTACCGGGATCTTCCACCAAATAGCATCTTCAAGTTTACCAGAGAATCTTTAGCAAAATCAAGCCCAGTGGCACGACCATTTATAACACCAGGTAAGTGTGTTGTGATGGGGTCTGAACACACATTCTCAGGTTCACTTGTGCCCTGCACACGCAAACACACACACACACTGTCACACCCCTGGGAGCAGCACACCTCTGGGAGCATCATTTTAGATATCCCCCCGTCTAGACTTCCACCCTGAGCTTGGGACACCGAGAGCTTAAGCTCTGATGCTAGATGGGCGGAAGCCTGGGAAGCACGGAACTGCAGGTAACAGCAGCAAAGAGACGGGGGCCAAGCAGGTCCATGGCTTCCCCCGCCAGTCTCTCTTTCCTCAGCCAGACCCACACCACGATGCAATTGGGGGCTGAAAGCTGGGGACTCCCTGACGACACCACCACTGGACTCTTTCCTGCCCACTATGGATTTCTTTTTTTTTTTTTTTTCCGGGACCGGGGATCGAACCACTATGGATTTCTTGACCACCACTTTTAACTAGAAAGCAGATATCAGAGCAGTGAGGAGTGGAGTCTTTGTGGGGGTGATGTGCACTGCTGGCCAGGACCTTTACTAGAACCTTAGAAAACACAGCACAGGAAACAATGGCTACCCTTGAAGAGCAACAGGCTATTCTGGGAAACTGCAACTCCCCCGCCGCTGGGGATTCGAGGAAGATGGTCTAGAAGAATGTGTAGGAAGCCTGACTTGAAGATAGGCATCACCAGTTTTTTTGCAGCAGCAGCATCTCATTATGTAGCCTAGGATGGCCTCAAACTCATGGTGATCTTCCTGCCTCAGCCTCCTCAGTGCTGGGATTACAGGCATGTGCCACCAAGCCCAGATGGCATTACAACTTTGCAAATTAAGTAACTGAAGTTCATAGACATTAAGTAAGCGGCCTGAGGTCACAGAGCCAAGAGCTGAGTCTGAAGGAGAACGTAGTAATGCGGGAGACTGCCGGGCTGTCCCTATACTTGTGACATGGAGAGAGGAGAAGGAGGGTGTGTTTCCACAGTCTTAGTCTGCTTTTCCCTTCAGGAGGCTTCACTGTAACCTCTTCCCCACTGTACTTTTCTGTAGGAAGGGGGTAGAACTTCAGGGTCTCTGGTGGCCGGGACTGCAGACATTCTGCCCTCCTCCCAGTGTTGTTTTGCTGGAGATTCTGCAAGCTCTGCAGACTAATATTGGGTCATCAAGCATCAGAACTTGGCAGTCCAAGCCCAAGCCCAAGCCCAGGCCCCGGGGGAGGGGAAAATGTTGATTTAATTCTGAGCTTGGCTACAATCACCTAAAAAGAAACGAGCAGTACTTAGAACTATTCACATCATTCACACATCAGGCCCCTAGAGAAAGGACCTTCTGGGCCAGGCCAACGTCAAGAAGTGTCCTGCTGGGGCGTGTATCAAGTCAAGGTGGGAAGGAGCGCAGTCACCCCTGCCGTTCAACGCTGCCAGGCCCACCCAGCTCATCTGCGCAGAGCTCAGGCTCACCCCAGGCGTTTGGTGACAAGGAAACGCCTGGGCAGGGTGTCCCCCTAAGGCGAGGTCCCCACAGAGGCTGTCTTTCCAAAGAGAAGGTGGCATTCAGAGGAGACCTGGAAAGTACTCAGGACTCTCCAACTGCCAAAATGTGTTCAGCATTCCCAGCCTATGATCTCGAAGTCCCACGGGAAGTGTAATTTTAACAAGTCAGTCCATCAGTGAGATCAGCACCCTTGAGTCTCCGTCCTGAGCAGGGGACCATCTGTCAGATTATCCAGACGGTGAGGACAGACTCAGACAAGGAGCAACACTGGGGAGGCCTGGGTGGCAGCAAAGGCAGTGACGACTGCATAACGCCCCTCCTGGATCGCTCCGTCATCATCTAACTGGCCAGGAGAAGACCGCAGACACATTGAGCTTGGGAGAGACACCTAGAAATCCCAGCTACTTAGAAGGCTGAAACAGGAAGACTGCTTTGGCCCAGGAGTTCAAGATTAGCTTGGGCAGCATAGCAAAATCCTATTTCTGAAACAACACCCCCACAAAAAAGAAACCCTAATGACAGCAGAAGATGGGTCAGGCTGGTTGGCCAAGACCCACCTGCTTCTCTACTTCCCAGGTCCCCATGTGACAGCAGCCCCCACAGGGACTTTCCAGCTAAAAATGGAATGGAAGACTTGGAATGATTTCCAAGCCCGACTCGTCACTAAGTCGGGGCCAGCGAGCTCAGGTTATGGGGAGGCTGGTTACAGCGTCACATATACCAAAAGGAAACAGATCCCGGCATCTGGCCACCTCCTAAATAGGAAAAAGGCTCAGCCTGCCCTGAGACTCCTTCTCAGAACAGTCACTGCCTGCATGAGCTGCACACCTCATCTTCTGAGCACTTCTCCCAACAGGACAACCTGCCCTCACTGTCGTACAAGAGCTGCCAGAAGCCTTGCTTTGCGTCTGTCTGACCCCTGCGGAGACACGAGGGACCTAGATGATTCTGCAGTGGCAGCGTCTTCCAAGGGCCTCAGGCAGGCAGCTCTAGCTCTGTCCTCTCTGCCAGCGGTATCAGAGCCACAGGGATGTGGGTTCCCTCTGAGGACAGTACAGGTTTCCGGCAACCATGGGTCTCACATAAGGGGTGAGGACATTGGGGAGCTTTACCTCTTCTGCCCAAGTTCATCCCTCACCTGTTTTCTGATTCCTTTCTCCTTTCCTTCTATTTTATTTTTTTAAATGTTCACAAAAACCCCGATCATTATTATACATATTTATGGGATTCAGTACAATCTGCTATATGTAAACAGTGTAGTCACATCCATATAATTAGCCTTTGTAGTGCCTTGAACATTTATCATTTCTGTGCTGGGAACCTTCGGACTCTTACAGCATTATGAATGTGTAATAATTTGTTGTACACTATAGGGACTGTGTGATAACGCAAACACTAGGCTAGTCAGTCCTATCTTACTGTGTTGTGGCACCCATGAGCTGACCTCTCTGTCTCCCCTACCCTCTAGGGACTACTCTACTTTGATGAGATCAACTTTTTTACCTTGAGAAAGCTCGAATGAAATCTGAGTCTGACAAGGATCTAGGAAAAGGTACAGAGACCTGAGATCAGCTGGCCTGATTTCCTGCCTGTAAGGGAGATGGCTGTAGGGATCACTTCATTCAGCCACTGCTTTAACAAATATTTATTGAATACCTACTTCCAGCCAGGCACTGTGCCAGGTTCCCAGGCGCACCAGTGACAAAACAGACAAGATCTCTGCCCCAGGGGAACCTTCCTTCTGATGCAATTCAGGCGTCATCTCCCTGCTAGGAGAGACTGGTGATCCAGGGAGAGTGAAAGGTATCACTTGGGGCCATGTTCTAGTGAGAAATGACACTGTGATTTGAAATAAGAAGTGTACACCTGCGATTTTGTCATACAGAGATTGTCCCTCATGGACGCTCCCATTTCTCTTTCTTTTCTAAATGCTACGGTTAATCCCAGGGCCTGGTACACGCTAATGCTAACTCTGCCACTAAGCTATGTCTGGCCTCTTCTGCTTCTTTCAGCAAAAAGTTACAGGGTATTTTTTGGTGACTTTTCTCTCAGAAAAGATAAGCTAGTCATTGTAGTCTGTCTATAGCAAGTCTGAACTACAAGGTCTCAGGGGAGATGTTAAGGAAGATGAAACCTCCTGAAGAATTACCAGGCCTCACGGTTTTCAGAAACACTCATAGAATTACCCTGAGAAATCAGGGTGTGTGTGTGTGTGTGTGCGCATGCGTGCTGAGAAATCGTGTGTGTGTGTGTGTGTGTGTGTGTGTGTGTGTGTGTGTGTGTGTGTGGTTTATCACCTCAATCTGCTTCTTCCCGAGTTGGAAGTGACATGGCTTCTACCTTCTCCCACTTCCTGAAACACTGAGCAACATGGATGAGGCCACGTGAAACGTGGTTATTCTAGAACAAAACCACTGTCCGGCTCAGAGACAGTTCCCTACCTCGGACAAAGCCTGGCTGGCGGCCTCTGTTCCCTTTGGAATTGTATAAAACCACATCTGGGCCCCAGTGACTTGAGCTGGGCAAGTTGCACTACAGTGAGGAATCAGCGCGAAAACACTTCACCTCTATCTTCCCAATCTTCCCATAGGGGTTCTGAAAAGTGAGCAAGGCACACAACATCCACCTTGAAGCCCTCATAATATACAAATCTAAACTAATACAAGAGGCCACTTCCTGGCTGGGGGCGTCATCACTGCTCTGGCCAACAGTATTAGCAATCCGTGGAGGCAGATCTTTCGCCTGCTTTTGCAGAAAGAGGTCACTCCTAGCTTAGACCCTGACTTAGGGAGGAGGATTTGCCAGGACTAGCAAAGGGCTCTGCCATCTGCAGAAGGTCCCTGACTCAGGCTGTTCTCCTTTCGCCCCAAGCTTATTTGCCTTAGAAGACTGCCTGCCTGAGCTCACATTTCTCCACCTTTGACAGCTATTCTCTCATCAGGCCCCGAATCTGTGTGTGGTGTGGTGTTCCCAAGCCGCTTCCCTGGTAAGGCGGTTTCTGCCCGTGGATGTCTGCCTGCCTTCTGTGGCTTCCTATTTGCAGAAGTCTGTGTCTACAAGATCCACAGACACACAGCACAGCACATTTCTCGGGAGGAATACGGTGAAGAACGAGCAGCACCTTGAACTGAGCAACTGCCCGCCACAAGCACTGTGACAGGTGTGCCCCCTGAGCTGGCCACGGCATCGTCACCACGTTCCTGTACTCTTCTGTTATTACTATTCCAGGCCAAGAATCCATTATGCAAAATGCTGGGATCAGAAGTGTTTTCAATTTTGGAACTTTTTCTGCTTTTGGAATATTTGCATATACATAATGAGTTATATCGGGAATGGGACCCAAGTCTAAACACAAAATTAATCTATGCTTCATATATACCTTACACGCATAACTTCAAAGCAAGTTTACGCAACATTTTTAATAATTTTGTACGGGAAATAAAGTTTCATGGTATGGAATTTGGTATGCTGTCATGTAGGCGGCTCACAGCAATTTCAGGTTTTGGTGTTTTGGATTTTCACATGAGGGGTGCTCAACACGTACGACACTAATCTCAGAGATGTGAGGTAACATGTCCAAAGGCTCAAGTGGGGCAGAGGAAAGACTAAACCCTAAGCACCACGCAAGACTAAGCAAGTACTCCTTCCGCTCACCCCTACAGCATGGAAGTGGTGTGTCCTTGCTACAAGGGAACAAACCCAGGGCCTCACCCATACCACTCAAAGACTCTGCCGCCGAGCTACGCCTTAAGACATGAAATAAGTCTTCATTTAGGCTATTTTTATGTGGGACACTGAGAAAAGTCGGTCCTGTGAGTGCAGGGGAAGCTCAGTTGCTTTGGAGATATTTAATTACCCGAAAGGTTGGGAGAGTCTCAGTTAAACATCACAAGACAGAAAGGCCAAGGAGGAGAAAATCTGGCAAGGGGTAACAGAGCACTGTTACCAGGAAAAATCACCCGGATTGAGTGGGGACACTGCAGGCCCGAGTCCTGCTTCCCAAGAACATTAAGGGTGGCACGTGCACCCTGACCACACACTCTCATACTGCAGCCCCAGATCTCAATCTGCACGATCCCACGGGACTTTGCTTTTTAGTTTTGTAAATAAGGGAATTTTTTTGCCCCCCTTGTCATTATAGCATTTCTCCATGGTATCCTTCTGCTAGATGGAACTTCTGACAGCCATTATCATCTCTGGCCAAGAAAAAAGGGTTTCTTTTAAGGTTTATACCCTATTCTTTTTTTTTTTTTTCTTAAATCTTACTAGGGCATTATCTTCTGAAAATATATTTTCCATGTGTTGTAACACTTCACAGATAAAACTCAACTTGATCCTTATCAAAGAACGAGGTCACCCCCACTGAGCAGCTGCTTCTTTGGTGGAGGGAGTGCAGGCCTGTCAAAAGCACTGGGATTCGGTTGTGTTTTCTCTTAGGTCCCAGGAGGCTGCAGCCCGGATAGGACTCTGCCTTCCTCACCTGGCTGCCCACTGTCACGTGGCTGGCGTGAGATCTCAGAAAGGGAGCCTTGCGTGACGGCGCTGGAACTGTTTCAAGTCACTTGCTCATACCTGAGCCTCCCGCACTATGAAGCGCTGTGCAGCTACACGAGTCATCCATCATGAGCTCTGAATCCCGAAGGTAAGGCCAACACTGTCCCATCTCTCCTACTTCTGCCTCTTTTTACCCAATTCTTCGAATGGCTCTCCTTCAGCAGGGTCAAAGGGCTCCCATCTGCACCTTGATCGCGCAGTGCTCTCCCCCGTTCACAAGGCTGAGCTGACCCCAAACTAGAGTCTTTGTTCAGAAGTAAATTACTCTGGAGTGGTCCTTGTGTTCCCAGTGCCTAGTTCAGCATCAGGATAAATATTCACAAATGTCTGGAAGAAACGAGCCGGAGAAAAGTTCGGTCGTCTAATCCAGCATACTTCATCACCATTTTAAGAAATGAGTTGGGTGGATTCTAGCCTCATTTCCTTGTGACACGGAAACTTGAAGACCATGATATTACCTGAGCAGCTAGCTTGGTCCTGCTATTCAGGCCCCAGGGAAAAATGGAAATACCAGGCCCACGAAAGGGGTAGGTCTACCATGATGGTATCACCAGTCTGGCTAGTACCCAGGAAAAAGAAATTTTGACAATATGCCAATGGCTCAGGAGACTCAGTATTAAGGTCCTCAGATGAACTGACATCCTAAAATAATCACATTACAGCGGGGAGCAGCTGAGTTCCAAAAAGCACCCTTCATACTGGAAGACGAGCAGTAGTAAGAGAGAGAAGCACAGGGAAGGAAGGACCACGGTCACCACGAGCTGATGTACTTTCCCAAAGACGCCAAGCTTAGTTTTTACGTTTATGGTGCTGGGAATGGAACCCAGGAGGCTCACACACGCCAGGAAAGTGCGCCACCACTGAGCTGCACATATCCCTGGCCAAGATTCCGGGTTTAAGTTCCAATCCCCTCATCTTCCAAGCAGAGGGCTACGGCAGTAGTGGTGAACTTATTACATGCATACTGCAGCCAGCTGTTTGCTCTAACTGAAAGCTCTAAAAGGTTCACCATCACCGGCCTATGGCATTGCCAGTCTAGACTGTCTAAAGCCAGCTCCACAGTAGCCCACTGTGGCCAGCTGCACAGCCCAAGACTGTGTCAGCCTGTGATCCATGAAAAGATAAAACATCTTGGAATCAGTGGAAACCACGCACATCCTGATGAAAGGCTCTTGAAACAGGTCCCAGTGCTTTTCTTGTCCCTTTTAAAGACACAAACTCTCATAATCAGCATTCCTTCAACTGGCTAGAGAGGAACTAAAACTGCGTTTGGCGGTGCGCAAAATTACCACCCGAAACTCATGCCAATCAGCTACACGTCTGCTTTCAGCTGTGAGGAGGTCTGAGACCAGCCTGGGGAAGAACTGTTAGGCCCTCAAGACAAAGAGGCTCTGAGTGAGAAGACGGACACCGAGATCACAGGCTAGTGGTAAGAGTGTAATGACTTGGGTTTGGTGGACCCTTTGCCATGACAGATGCCACAGGATAGGCAGCAGTTGGGCAGTTAGTGGACTCCATAGAGCACCATCCACACACTGATTCCAAAAGATTTCCTCAGACCACCTCCCCTGCAAATGCACTGAGAGATAAAGCCATGCTTTGTGGGATGGAGCCATGGATCAAGCCAGCACTGACTCACAGGCCCTAAGACCATGTCACAAGCTCACCTAAGGGAAAACTAATTGGCTTTCAGGTTAGGGGTTGAAAATTCAGCTTGACATAACCCTACTTAGGGCTGTTTATGTGTTTGTTACTATAGTGAAGCAACCCCACGGCGTCATGGGATTGTAGTGACTTCACACCCCATCCACGCAGGCTGAAGGAACAGCAATGCCAAATTTAGCCAAGCACTTACAGACTTAACAATGCTCCCAAGGAGCTGGCAAGCAACATGTCCCCTCTCCCTGGCCCCCTCTGATACAGACTAGAGCCCAGCCTTCCATAACTGACCCATCCTGCCCAACCCCGCAGAATGCACAGACCCAAGAGGGAGACGATTAGCTAGCCAAGAACAGCAATCCTCATTCGCTCTCACTCCAATTACTCCACCATTTTCTGGAATCTCTATCAACAATAATCCTGTTTGGAAGTCCTGAAATGCTTTTAAATAAACCAGTTTTTAACAAACTGGTTTATTTAGTATTTTAGTATACTTACTCTTTACAGAAGAGCAAACAGCATTTCCCCCATTTTTTTTACTGTTTGTTTTTTTTTTTTTGAGACAAGTTCTCACTGTATAGTTCAAGCTGGCCTTGGATCCTCAGCCGCCTGCATATTGGGATTACAGGCATGCACCACCTTGCCCAGCTTCCCACCAATTTTAATAATTCTTTAGATCAGGAAATTGAGCTTTAGGAAGGTTAAGACCAACCATGGCAAGGACAGGTGGCAGAAATGAAGCTCAACTTAAGACCTATTTCCAAGATCAATGCTTGGTGGGGTTTTTTTTGGCGGGGGGCAAAGTCTCACTATGTAGTGCAGGCTGGCCTTGAACTTGCTTATGTAGTTCAGACTGGCCTTGAACTTGTGGTGATCCTCCTGCCTCAGCCTCCCAAGTGCTGGGATTACAGGCGTGCTCCACCACGCCTGGCATGATGCCTGTTCTATTCACATCCAGCTCAGGTTTCTGAGGCTGTAGTCATCACAGAGGGATGGACACATACTGGGGATACAGGGGAGAAACTTGGTTTGAAGTTTTATCACTCTGATAGAAGGACAAGATTCGAAGGGCCAAGCACAGCTGCCATGCTGAGCGGAGACGTTTGGAGGGCAAGGGACGGACTAGTTTTGGTGCTGTTCACTGAGCCCGCATGCTGCGTAAGAGGCCTGGGCTTCTGACCACCTAGCACCTGCGGCACATTCCTACTTACAAAAGGCGATTCTGCTCATCCCTACAACGCCATTTGAGGCACCTGCACATGCTGCAACCTCCCTGCAAAAGTCCAGGTCTGTCTTTTGTGTGAGGTCAAAGTAAAATTAAGAGAGACCAAAAGGTGACTCTGATCAACTGTTCCCTGTTCATTCACATCTTCCTGGGTGGATGCCAAAAGCCTGTTGAGAGATGGGACAGTCCCGTGACATTCCAGCAGGCCCTCTGGCCGTACCTAGGAAGAAAACTAACTCGTGAGCACATGGAAAACATATCTTCTTTCCTCTTTGCTTCCTCAACTCTTCCATTCTCCCCCAAATATCCTGCCTCTGAGCTCTGAGGGCCCTGCCAAAGCGCACCTTTCGCAAGGCAACGTCTGTGTGTGCTCAGAGCACCTCCCAGAAGCACTCTGGGCCCAAGCAAATTCCATCCACTAAATCTGCTGGTTTGAAATGATATGTACATCCAGCCCAAAGACTTAAAAGTCCATAATTTTAAGTATACACTGACATCAAAATGGCTCAAAGTTAGATATGAATTTCTAGGGGTGGCGGTATGGCTCAGATTAGCAGGCCCAAGGCCCTGGGTCCCGCCCCAGCACATGTGCACACATACATGAAAGCAGAACAGAATGATGGGGTAGAGAAGAGGGGGTAAGGCCAACAGGTTTCTAACCAGTCACACCAGGACCCAGAGAACAGTCAGGCTGCTAGCAGGGCACTTGGAAGAAAAGAGGAAAGACTGTTTCAGGCTTAAGCTTATAAGACAGATTTAGGCTTGATTTTATTTGAGATAACCAAAGAGGGTCGACACAAAGAAAATGAAGAGGAAATCCACAGCACCGTATTTACAGGTAACTCACAGTCATTACTCTCTTTCTTGATTTCTTTTACGATTCCCCCCGTGCCTATCCGTGACAGAAGCCTGTGTTCTTTCACCTCTTGCGTCCCCAGTGCCATGTTCCCAGCCCTGGGAATCACTACCGAACAAGCTGGGAGACACGTGTGTACAGCCCTAGAAAAGTCAAAAGCGAACTTGCTGACTTATGCAGAGCACCCATGCAAACTCAAGAAAATCTCACCGTGGAGCTAGACATAGTGCCCTCCTTTCACCGAGTACTGTCAAGCTGAGGCTACGGAATGGACGGGGCACAGCTGTGTGTATACAGCAATGCATAATACTGGGCATTCTGCACAGGCTCGCCCGCCTCTGCATGTATCAATTAATGGCCTTGATTACGAGTTCCCCATCTCTTGAGCGAAGCCTCCCTCATGGGGTGCTGGGAAGGTTAAATGAGCAGTATACACAAAGCATCCAGAGAGCGCCTTGTACACAGCACATGCTACATGTTAGGTACTGGTTCTGCTGTGGCTGCTGCCCTCACAGCTATGTGCCTTCCTATGTTGATTTTGGTTAGGATGGCAGGGTACTATGGCACACTAAATAGCACTGGTGCTGGGCATAGTGGCACACACCTACCTATGATCCTAGCACTTGGGAGGCTGAGACAGGAGGATCACCAAGAGTTTGAGGCCAGTCTGGACCACAACAGTGAGTTTAAGACCAGCCTGAACTACATGGTGAGATTCTGCCTGAAAACAAGAGTATTGGTCACATGGGGGAAAAGTAGGAAGTGGCACACTCCAAGGTTTATTCTATATTTCTGAGGACAATTCTTCAGCAGAAAAGAGGGTTATGGGTTGTAAATAGAGGTAACCCTTGCCATGGTACTTCTGCAGCGTGCAGGATGGCTGCTGGCTTCTGGCAATACAGCTCAATAATAAGGCCCTGCCTCTTGTGCCTGCAGCCCACCACTGCACTTGCCCCTCACCCCAGGCCCCCAGGGGCACTTGCTTCTCTGAGATTCCAAAGACTTGTGCCAGGACTTCCTGGAGCACCCTCCTACCCCCTCCATATCAACATTACTGTGTCCCTGTCGCCAATTCCCCAAGAAAGGTAGACCTAGATCAGAGGAAGGCAGGTAGCTGGTTTGCAGTCCTTTACACCTGCCTCCACTCCAGGAGAGCACATTTGCTTTTAATAAACTGCTAGGCCAGGCATGATGTTGCACAATGTTCATTCCAGCACTTGGGAGGCTGAGGCAGGAGGACTGCTACAAATTCAAGGCCAGCCTGGACTACATAGTGAATCTCTGTCTCAAAACAACAAAACAAAGCCAAACATGGTGGCATATGTCTGTAATTCCAGTGCTCAAGAGTCTGAGGCCGTGAATTAGAGGCCAGCCTTGGCTACGTATTGAGTTCAAGGCCAGCCTCAACTATATAGTGAGACCCTGTCTCAAAAAACTCAACCTGAACAACCAAACAAAAAGCCAAAAATCCCCCAAACCAAACCAAACCAAAAACAACCTGCTAGTCTCCTTACAGCTATTTTCCACAACCTGGTCTCTCTAGATTCTGACTTCATTCTAGAAAATGGGGAAATAATAGATGAGCCACCTGAATTCTGTTAGAATGGATGCCAGCCACTCTGTGACCAGGTTGAGCTCAGTCCATAAAACCATGATGGCTTAGCTTCTTAGAGACAAATACTTTTCTGTAAGGTTCCAGCCAGTCTTTCTAACCACACTTTTTACATTCAGGGTTGAATTCCCAGCAGGTGGCAAATGCTAAGAGGATTCCTCTTTCAGGGGTTCACGTCCGTGGTATTCCTGGCTTTCTTAACCTTGCAAGGATGTAAGAAACTACATGAAAACATACTTACTTAGGTCTCTGCAAGTAAAAGAGCCCTGGTTTTCCTGTGTTTGTTGAGGAAAACCAAGACCCACTAAAGCTGAGTTCTGGTTCCCTAGGTCCCTGCCTGGTGGCGCTAATCTTTAGTAATTATTTTAATCTTAAGCAGTAACTGTCACCAGAAGAATCCAGGGGCCCTGCCCGTTCAGCTGGGTTCACTATTCTCAGGGAACAAGTACTGATTGAGGCACAGTGACATCAAGACACAAGACACAACAGTTGGAAGCCAGCTGCTTCAGAGTCTCAGGGCAGTGCAGAGCACTGGGGATCAAAGCTGTGAATTCTCCCACCGACAGAGACTTGATATAAAACAATCACTAAAGACCAACAATCCCAGGCTAGGACCCAGAAGACATAGGCTGTACTTCCTATGAGGTCACAGTGGGAATAACCTGGTATTTTATAGCATCACTCAGTAGGAAATCTATCCCTTAACAGTCAGACTTGAGGCAATTTCATGCAATTAATGTAAAATCACAATAAGCTGAGTAAGCACAGAAAGAAACACAAGAGGCCAAGGGAAATTCTGACTCCATCTGTAAGGGTCCTTCTAGCAATTACGCTAGCCCAGCCCTGGGAGTCTATAGCACGACAAACTTGGCGCTGTGCATTCCCTTTTCGCTGAAGCGTTTTCCCACACTTCTCCTTTATACCAGTAAGCGGCCTCTGTGAGGGGCATGGGCCTTCCTCGTCGCCAGAGCACATTCAGGGTGCATCTGCGATACAGCTTGTTATTGGGAGGGCAAGACTCAATAGCAAGGCTGGGTTTACCGCATGACTTAGGATTTGGATTTGGTAGTGACTCACATCCACTCAGAAACATCTCTGCACTGCTTGGGCAACGCCAGGTGGAAGCTGGCCCACAGGAAGTAAAAGGGTGACAGTGCGCCTAGGCCGGTAGAACCCGGAAGTAATTGAAGGAGAGGCCTGTGTGCCAGGAGGCCGCCTCCCTTCCCAGTGTGTACTCCTCCTGTGCAGCCTCCCTAGGAGGACACATGAAGTAACTGCAAAGGAAGGGGCCGCAGCCAAAACTGCAAGCACCCTGGGCAGTGAGAGCCATGTGGTGATCCATGACCCGGCCTAGATGGGGTTACAGTACGAATCTACTTGTTGGCACCTGCCGAGTGCTTGGCTGAGTATGAGCTGTGCTAAGTACAAGTTCTGGCATCTCCAAGAAGTTTTAGAACCCGGTGGAAAAGATTCCTCTGTAACCTCTCCTGGGCAATGATGTTTAAGGGAGAGTCTCTGTGGGTATTTTTCTTCCCTTTGTACCTCAAGAGGGACACCTGTGGGCCCTGGGCCCTGACTCGCATCTTCCTACCTGGCACCTCAGCATGAGTACAGAAGGTGGCCCATTTGCACGGTTTGCTTTCCACATCTGCACCGCAGCATCCCTCCTAGGGAGGGTTTTAGTTAGGGAAACTGGTGGGGAATTGATGAGAAACAAAAAAAGAAAAGATTTCAAGAAGTTTCAGAGAGAGAAGTCCCCACAGGGACTTTTCCAGCATCTTCACAATGGGTAACACAGTCACATCGGCTGGCACATGCTTCTGTGCACTGTCCTGACGATGACGGGCCTCCTCCCCTTTATGACGGGAAGGTGACAGGAGGAAAGGCTGAGTTTGAAAACCATAGATGTGTGTGCAGCCACCCTTGTCATTGACTCTTGGTCCACTTATTGTTATGCATTCACTTTTTTTAGACAGGGTCTTTCTTCGTAGCAGAGGCTGAACCTGTAATCCTCCTGCCTCAGCCTCCCGAGTGCTAGGATTACAGGCACACACCACCACACCAGGTTAATTGTTATTTGTTAGTTCCTCACATTCCAATTCATTCTCTTTATTTTTGGGGAGTCAAACCCAGGGGTGCTCTACCACTGAGCAATATCCTCAGCCCTTATAATTTTTTGAGATAGGGTCTTGGTAAGTTGCTACAGCTAGCCTTGAACTTGAGATTCTCCTGCCTCAGCCTTTTGTGTAGCTTAGGTTATAGGCTTGTGCCACAGCGCCTGGTCTCTCCCTTCTGCAGGCACCAGAACCTTGACTATTTCACAGAAAAGGGAGTAAGACTACAGACAGAGGTGGTGGGGCAAAAATGAGCACCAAGAGAGGCCCTTCAAACTCTGCGAGGAGGAGTTCTCACTGGGATGTTCCTCAGAATGAAGCCTGCGGCAGGACAGAGAGCTGCACAGGGCCACTATGCTTGGTGGGGAGTACAGTTATCCAGGGTGCGGGGCATCCCAGGACTTTGCTGCTCCACTCTACAGGGAAGCCCAAGGCTCTCAAAGTTCCCACACTGCTGCTTTAGCACTGAGAGAGGCCAGCAAGGCTGGTTTAATCCCAGAACACCCAAACTTCCCAGAGCCCAGTGGGGCAGGCTTAGTGCTCTGCCCCAAGATGCCCTCTTTAGGTCCAATTGGCACTGAAGCCAGGTCTTGCCCACTGATGCAGCAGAGACCACCAGTCCTAAGCTCACAGCAGCGTGTGTGAGAAGGGACAGTCTGTTTAATACAGTAAGGTCCCGATTTAGGAACAAGTTCCAGCAAAGTGACTCTTGTACAGCACAGGTGTGAAAGTTCGCAACTCCAGCGCTCACAAGTGGGGGACTTACGTACAGGGTTTTCCCCGTAGGCTTCAGAGTGGCCAAGCAGAACCAGGTATCCTAACTCAATGTCTATTCCCAGCGAAGGCAGCAAGGGAGACACAGCGGGGAGGAAAAGCAGTGTGGCTGTCCTGAGTGAGGGACCCCAGCAGGGGTGGGTGGGCGCCTGACTGTTCCCAATGCCCCCCAGGGGGCGCCGCAGCCAGAAACAGAGGCACTCGCCTGGCTGGCTGCACGTCCCCACGGCAGGTGCGGGCCGTGTGGAAGTTCTCTCTCCCACCCACCTTGCCCACAGTCCCGCAGGCTGACCGTGCAGGGGACACACAGGCACAGGTGACGTCTTTGTTACTCTGGTTTACTTGCAGCTGCTGCAAAGCAGAACGTCTTGCACTATGCCAGCAGCCTAAACAGAGAGGGCCCTTCCATGGGTGAGAATGCATAGGTTAGGTACAGGCAGCACAGGCCCCCGGGGGTGACTCTGATCTCCCCCTGACCCTGCGCGGGGATGGCAGTCCTGAGGCACTGCAGCTTCTGAGCCCAGGCCCAGGGTCTGCCTGCACTTCCCCTCCCCCACCCTCCGGTCAGGAAAAAGGGAAGGAAAAGAAAAACTCAGAAACCTGAAGATTGTTTGGAATTTATTCTCTTAAATAAGAATGTAACATTTCTCAAAAGAAAAATTTAAAAGCACAACACCTTGGTTTCACAGTAACGGGCAAAAAACAAAGTTACACAATTAAATAAAAACTCACAAAGAAACACACCAAACACAACAGCACAGGTTAAAAACAAGGGCAAAAATAAAGGCTGCAGGGAAGGTTAGAGTGGACAGGTGATGTGTTTTGGCACAGCTAATTCTCCCTCGCTCAGGCAGCGTCTCTGTACTGTTGCCATGGGAATTTGGTTGCTGCCTCCTCCTGCCCCTTCCCAAGTGAATGACTAGGGATGACAGTAGGCCCCCATCTGGGAAGGCCTGAGAATGTACTGTCCAGCAGGAAGCAACCAAAGACAGCAAACACCAGATGACGGCAGACAGCTGCAGTAAGTAACCCAGCAGGGGCAGCATAGGGGTCCAAGGACAAGCTCAAGGGAAGGTGGGGATCTGCTTCTCTACTGAGGCTGCCAGCAGCAAACTCCTGCCTCCCCAGTTTGCTCTTGAATCAATTATCAGACCTTGCAGGACTAATGCTTGGAGATACCCACTCTCAAACGTCTGCACCCCCTCATGTGTGCTGTTCTTTGGCTGCTGTGGTCCCTAAAACCCTGAGTCAGCTCAAAGGCAAAGTTCCCAGTGTCAAAGCTCCATTTCCAGAAGGATGGAACATGAAACTTTAGGAACAGCTTTTTTATTACTACTTTTTTATTACTACTTAGGGTATAATATATAAATATCTATCCTGCTCTGTGAAATGAGCACTATATACATATACATAACACTTACACATTACTATAGATAGACTTAACTGTGACTCTGTGATAGGGCTTGGGGAGGTAGGCTGGATTGCAGAACTCTCTCTGCTTGGTTTTCCAGAAACGCCTAAGAGGAAAGAGGACTTGGGTGGCATTAAGATTTCCTAACTTTCCTCTGTTAGGCCACAACCCTAGGGCTGAAGGAAATTCCTGTACTGCTTGGCTGACTTCTAGCTGGTATGAGCAATGCCAGTGTGTTCTAACAGCCTGTTCAGGGTCCAAGCTATGGAAGCCAATGCAAGCCAGTACAAGGGCTGTCTGGGGACGGAGACCAGGCACTGCTACTTGCAACCTGGCAGCTTCTTGACTTGGCTGACGAACTCTGAGAAAAACTCTGTGTGGCGCCCCCTAGCCCTTCCTCTTCACGTTTTGTTGCCTACAATAGGATGTAACAAGGGAATTTCTCTAGACAAGAAGGGTCCCCGACACCTGCAGGGGTGGGCCTCATGTCCACAGGGAGAGGAATCCCGCCTGAGCTTTTCTTCTTTGCCTGCTGCTGTCCACTCCTCCTCAAATCAGGCACTACGAGGTCAGGTAAGGGAATCTGTGCCAGGTCCACTGACCCACAGCAACGAGTACACAAAACTTGGGACACAGCTTTTACAGGCTTAAGGACAGAAACGGCGGTGTCACTATTAAAAGCACATTACAAACACAAGTACTGTAAACAGTGTCCCGCGCCCACCTGATTAGCCAACAGTTACAGGTTGAGTTACCAGAAAAAGACAACATGTTCAACTAGGCCTATAGTGGGTTCTTTTAACTTGTGGGTTCTGCTGGTTTTGGTTTGCAGGGGGTTGTAATGTTTTTGGGGAATAGCAGTCATTTTGGCATAAGGGGAAAGAACACAGGGAAAATAGAAATGCCCTAGGAGGAGGCACAGAGCACAAGCACGGCAAGTACAAACACCACGGGTTACCAGTCCCGGCTCAGGGGCTCGGTTCAGTCACACGTGACAGTTTCATCCATCTCCAGCCCTTCTGGTCTAGTACACAGTGGAGGACATGGACCAGGGGTCTGAACTAAGGACCACTCCCTGTCACACAGTTGGAGCCCTGAAACACCTGAGCTTTTCTGAAGTCTTTCCAAAAGAAATTCTAGTTGAGGAACCAATGCTTTGGTCTGGGATTTTTTTAAAAAAAGAAATCTGTACCAAAGGAGCAAAGAAATCTGTCATGGCAACTACACACCACCACACTCCGGCCCTTTTTCACAGAGGCTGGCACAGGTTAATTACCAGGGCAAGTGCCAGGGCTCTGAGCTGCAGCTTCCCAAACCTGTGTCTCCAGAACACACATGAATCCTGGCAGCCCTGAGCTCTGGGGCCTTCTCGCTGGAAAGGGCCTGCTGGCTCGCCTTCGGGGTCCAGCCTGGGGTACCTTTGGGAGGCTATACTGCAGGCCGCTGGAGTAGGCCAGTCATATTCTAGGTCAGAGTCAAGAACCACAGGGTTGGAATTGTCCTCAGGGTGCTGGCTCTGTCTTGTTTTGATTTTGTAGTAACACTGCCAGCTCTCCTCTTTTTTCCGTTTTGTAGAACGTTCTTCTTCATCTCTATGGAACCCTAAATCCTTGCAAGTTCCCCAAACCTGAAGTCCACTATGCCTTTCAATCAGACAGAAATGAGATCTGAACCTGACAGGAAAGCGAGCAAACTCGGTTTGTTCAGAAAATAACTGAATCTCACTGTATCTCTTTTAAAACTGTATCCTGTACTTTTTCCTTGGAAGCTTCGTTTCTTTGCATTGTTTAAGTGAGCAGGCAGATCTCTTGGAAAAGCCACCTGCGCTGCAGGGGGCAGCACTCTCACCTGATCTCACGCTTCACAGCGGAAGAAATGCTATGCCTAGATCCCTGACATGTTCTCCGACAGCGATGACCCCAACCATGCTGGGAGAGCACCCGCTGCAGAGGGCGGTCAGCACCTCCTGAGAAAGACCACAAGGCCTATAGACCGTGCCGGTCACTCACAGCGTAAGCATGGCTGTCAAATATGGGTTCCACCTTCAGGGCACTCAATGAACGTCCTCAGAGTGTGATCAGGACGCTTGTGCATGTGCAGGAGCAAAGCTGAGCTCACCCTGCTGGGCCAGGCTGCAGGCCACTGCTGCTGGGACTGCCACTGGGACCCAGCGGGTTTGGTCTCCTCTCCCAGAGCCAGTGCCCTAGGGCTTAGTTTCCTTAGCATAAGGAAAGAAGCAACTTTGGGGACCATTCATTTGAAGCCGGAGAGAACCCTTCCCTCTTCTAGCATGGAAACTCCACTACCACCTTTTCTCTCCACTTTCTGGCACTGGCTGACGCTCTATACATGCTGACAAATGGCTGCGTGAGGTATACTTGCTGGGGATGAGAGGAAATGTGTGACCAGCATAAATATGGCCTCTCCAGCTTCCTCTCAGCTACACAGCAGCCCCGAGCTGCGGATAACCCGGGGCTGTGCCCAGGCCCCAGGGGTTTGCACAACTGTGGACTCCCTTCACAGGCTGGTTTATAAGGACCTGAGAGGGGCCATTTTAAGGAAAAAACCACACTGCTCTCCTCTGGAGGCTTCAGCTCCTGCGCCATCCCAGGCCTGCCCTGTGTGTCTTGGGGGCAGAATGATGTCACAGAAAGTGGGACTGACACTGGGACAGGGAGATCTTGACCCTCACTGGAGACTCAATGCCCCACAGAGGTCAGGACAGAGCATGTCCTTTAGCTTATCTGGACACCTAGCTAGGGGGTGGGATGCAATAACGTCAAGTTCTGCTGAACACAAATTCACACCACTGGGCCTCACTGACCACAGCTTTTACGTTCTGCCAGGGAAATCCTGAACAGGACCCACTAGGAGGCCTGGCTCCTCTGGACTCTCACCTGGGTCACCGACCACAGCAGCTTAAGCACCCAGTGTGTCTGCGGGAGGTGGGAAGGGGCTACAGTGACCACACTTGGATACATATTACCTGCATGTAGGCGACCCCGCTTACTGGAAGGCCCCCTTACTGGCTCACAACCTGCCAGTGAAACTCCCCTCCGATCTGCACCAGCACCTCCGACAGGCCATAGAGAAAGGGGACCCCGAATGCAAGCAGCTGGCACATGAAAAAAGAGTCCAAAGGGTTCTGAGCCACCTGATGCCCAATTGACGAAATGTTGCTTTGAAGGTGCTGGCTCACCCCCTTGGCCTTGTCACAGAGGCCGAGAGAGTGACGCGCCACCCAGTCAAACAAGGAAGTGAGGCTACCTGAAGTTCTCTCGGCTGAGTTGGTAATGGTGCTGGCCCGTCCGTTTGCATCTGCAGCAGGGCCATCCTGCATGGGTCCTTTGGCTTCCTAGGAGAGTTCACACAAAAGAACGGTGACTCACGGAGCCCTCGATCCAACTGGCTAGTCTGTTTCTGTCAGTCAGGGCTGTATTCCTTGTACATTAAGTTTTTCTTTAAAGAAATAGGGGGCTGGGGATATAGCTTAGCGGCACAAGCACCTGCCTGGAAAGCACAAGGTCCTGAGTTCAATTCCTGGTACTCCCCCCCGCCACACAAAAAAAGACATAGGGATACACATCACATGGCAGTCTCTAGAAGTCAGAGTCGAGCCCACCTAAGTATGCAGCTGGGCCTCAGTATCTGTGGGATTGGCTTCAGGACCCCCACGGGTAATGCAATCTGTGGGCAAGCCGGTCTTTTTTATTTTGGTATCAGGAACAGAACTCAGGGCCCTGCACTTGCTAGGCAGGTGCTGCGCCACTCAGCCACAGGCCTAGCCCAAGCCCTTCACATAAAATCACACCATGTTTGCATAGAACCCATGCACACCCTCTGTATCCTTGAGATCATCTCTGCTGCTGGTGAAATCCACAGCTGTGGAGCCCAGCACATGGGGCCGATGGTGTAACTCGGCCCATAGCCCCTCCAAGGGAGCAGTGATCAGCCTGCACACGGACAAGGCGCTGTCCCCTGTGGCGAAGGCAGTACTCAAGGCGCCCGACAAAGAGGACTGGAGATGCCGTTCTTACATAAAAACAAGTAAGAAAGAAAGGTCCTGGACAAGTAACTTGCAGGATCATGGAACCAGGGCCTGGCAGGGAGGGCATCCATGGCAAGCTCCTTCTCAGCAGAGAGCAGAACCGCCTATGGCTCCCTTGTGCCCGTGGCTGTGTGAAGAGGGACGCTACAGAAGCGAAAGGGACTCCTGCTTAGGGTGCCTCTTCTCCTGCATGGCCAGTCTTGAGGACATTCTAACCGTGTGAAAAAGGACACAGCCACAAGCTGTACTCCTTTCAGAAAAAAGGCTTGTTTGCAGAGGCAGCGCCTTCTCACAGCGAGCAGGAGGATCGGTACAGTCCCCAGTCCAGTGCAGGAGGGAAGAAGGGCATTACCTCAGGGAAGCGTGGGCTAAGTCTGCGCTTAGAAAGCCAGTTATCCTCCCAGACAGACTGGAAGGGCATCTCAGGCCCTGGTAGGACAGACAGTGCTCTGAAGGGAAGGCCGTGTGCTGCTGGGCGGCTCTGACCTGCAACCACACCGGCGTAGCTGCCACAGCTTCTCTTCCACGTACATGAAGGGTGGCCATACCTTTCCAGACAGAGGAGCCACTGCTGGCCTCTTCCTTTGGGCGTAGCCTGAGAGTCGGTAACAGTAGTGTGGTTTACAGTAGAATTTACCTACAGAAGAAGAGGGGGGAAAGGGTGAGTAGGGCTCTTCCTTCCGAACTTGACTCACTGGTCTCGGTGCACTCCTGTCCACCTCCTGTAGCCGCAGGAAGCCATCACTACCACGCCAGCCTTCGCCTGCAGGCCAGGCCCTGCTTTCCTGTCAGGGAGGCCAGTCCCTCCCTCTAAACTTTGGTTCCAGCCCTCCTCGCCCCTACAGTGGGGGTGGGGAGGTACCCTTTCCTTTGGGTCTGTGAAGGCCATTGAGCCATTACCCAATCAGTGCCCAGGGCAAAGATGTGAGGCGTGCATGGCAGGGCCAGCGAACAAAGTGGCAGTGTGTGCGGAACAAAGATGTGGTCACATGAAAGCTGGGAGCAGCAAGGCAGGGGAAAGCAAGAATGAATACCAGGGCGGGGTGGAGGCGGGAAGGCTGCAGGGGCAGGGGTGGCCCCGAGCGTTAACCCTGCTGGGACCGCGGACCACGGCTGCTGCTGCCACGGCTGCTCTACGACTCCTGCCCCGCCCACCACCTGCCAGCCACGGTGGGCCTGCAGCAGGTCACCACCCTCCAGCGGTCAGGACCAGCATTACAAAGCAAGCAAAACCGAAAGTGTGCAGTGCACTGAGACAGTACGAGAGATTAATACAGAGTACGAACCAGAGCGCACTGTGACATAAAGTTGAACAGTAACCTGCACCCTAATGAAGTACGTTTCCTACTGACGGAGTGGTCAAAAAGGCTTGAAAAACACCGACCTTAGCTATTCCAATGTCACTAGTGGTGGGATTAACTCAGAGCTATTTTCTCCTGGTTCTTTACCTGGTTCTTTAAAGAGGTAAGGTTTCGGAACATTAAGTGATAGGCCTCATTACAGAAAGTACCGGGGCCTGGCGTGCACGCCTGTAATCACAGCATTCAGCAGGCAGAGGCAGGACTGTCCCACGTTTGAGGCCAGCCTGGGCTACAAACTTCAAGGCTAGCCTGAACTGCATAGAGAAACCCTATCTCAAAAAGATACACACACACACACACACACACACACACACACACACACACACAACACACACAGTGTTGGAATACGAATCATCTCATTCATCCTCCTCATTTGTACGCAATGACCCTTCAGCAAATAAGCTTTCCTGATGTCAGTTAAAATAAGATGCACAAGTTAAAGTAAAGGGGAGCTGATGTCCTTCCTTTTCCCCTTCCCCTAGCAATCCAACCCTGCTTTTCTTGTCAGAGTAGCTGACCTGTTTTTCTCTTTTACTCGTTCTTTCCCACCAGTGCTGAATAAACCTTTTAAGGAAGCTCATAGGTTTCAAGTAATAGTCATACCATGCTGTCTGTTTTCCCAAACACAATTTTCACCAGCTGCTTGCACGTAACCAGGACTCGGAAACATTGCTGCTGTTGTTGGGAATGCCTGACACCCAAGGGACCGGCATCTCACTGCCTCCTTCTCTACCAGGGAGGGTGAACCAAGGGCATTTCATCCCTTAGGCTACCCTCAATTTCCTTTACAATCTCTAACAAGCCACTTTGCTCATATAAATTTTGATCACCAATAAATAGGTCAAGATCCAATGTATTATTAGTACATGGATGATACACTTCTTTCAGGGTCTGTTTTATCTCATACCTTAAGTACACTCCGTCCTTGATGTGGTCCTAAAGGGCGCTATCAACCATGTACCTGCCATTACCTACCACCAGGCTGTCAATGCCAAGCTCCCGTCTTCCATCCGAGCCTGGGACACACATTCTAGGAACTGGCCCGTGACTAAAGTGGCCAACCAGAGCCACTCTAGGAACTAGGGGGCTGCTGTGGATGTTGAGGGGGAAGGAGCGACTTTCCTCGTGACTGCTACCTGCAAGGCAGACACACACTGAGGGCTTAGACTTTAATGCGGGGTCCTGTTACTTGTCACCAAGAGGCTTATTTATTACAGTATGTGAGAACTACGATCATTCATTTCATTTCTTCCTTCTCTTTTTTCCTGCATTAACTTATTTTTTTCTACAACAGCAGAAACCTAGTGGTTTTTATTTTTTTATTTTTGGTCTTTTTGAGACAGAGTTTCACTATGCAGTTCAGGCTGGCCTTGAGCTCACTTTGTAGCCCAGTCTGGTTTTGAACTTGCAACGATCCTCCTGCCTCAGCCTTCGGAATGCTAGGATTCCAGGCATGCGTTACCACGACTGGCTGAACCCAGATGTTAAGACAGAACTCAACTGAACTTGAGTGCATCTTTACTGAACTGCTCTGGCAGCCTAAATTATTAGCAAAAGAGGGTTAAGTTTCAGAACTTAACTTCTGACGTCTCATAAACCTACCCAAAGGCAATTCCTAAGAAAACCACTTTTGTTAGGAAGGCAGGACAACATTGTGCCAGGAGCTCAAGGTCTGAAAGGGGAGCTCAGCTCAAGAGCTTGGCACCCACTCAGCATCTGTGATTACAAAAAATGAACAAGACCCACCCCACAGGCTGGAAAGCGGAAGAGCTTACATGAGTTGTAGGTGCCCCATAGAGCATCTTCTCATACTCTTTCCCAAACTTATCTCAGTGATACTTTCCCTTTTTTAGATAAAAGATCTAATTTTTATCTAATATTTACCTTGCTCCAGACACTATGTTACACAGTTTTGCAGCTACCAGCTCACTTAATCCTCACACAACCCAGTGCAATAGCTACAATTATCATTTGCCATTTCCCAGCTGAGACTCACAGGGCTGAGCAACCCCTATGCCCGACGGGTCCCATAGTCAGTCTCAGAGACAGGATCTGAACCCCAGAAGCTGGCTCCAGAGCCAGGACAGTGAGCTCCTCCATCAGCAAAGATAGTTATTACAAATTAACTACAGTTTATAGGTGATTCGGTTACGTGACCCATGGGAAATGGTCTCAGTTAAGCAACCCTGATAATTAAATGGGGGAAGGACTGAGAAAGGACTCAGAGGAAACAGATGTCTGTTAGGCAAACAAGCAATGGGCCTTTCCTCACTCACTTGGCCACACACCATGTGCTGTGCCATGATGGGGATGCGCTAGCTGCAGAGGGCCCTCCCATCAGGACAGCGCTCTGGGGAGAGCAGCCAACGTGTGGCTGAACAGCTGAGGACAGTGAATGTTGTGTGGGGCACTAACACGGCGGTGTGACTGAGACTGGGCTGCCACGCCAAACCCGAGGTCTGGGAAGGGCCTGAGGCGGGGGCTGTGCAGATGGGAAGGCCAGGAGGCCACCCTGCAGAGGCGGGAGGGTGCAGCTGGCTCCCTAGTGCAAAGTCCCAAGGCAGCAGCGGTTCTATCATGTTCATGGGATGGAAGAGAGACCGGAGAGGAAGAGAGAACAGCGTGCAAGGGATGGTAGTGAGCGGAGGGCAGATGACAGCAAGGAGCTTGGGTAGCCATGTGGAGCTCCCCCAGGACAGGGCTGTGAATTCCATGGGTGCTGCTGTGGACACTGAGGTAGGAAGCAGGGTACTGGTGGGATCTGACTGACACCTCCATAAGGTCCTCGCGTTGCTCTGTGGAAACAGACTACAGGGTCAGGAGCGGAGGCAGAAGACACAGTAGCTGGCCCGGGTGGCATCAACATCCATAGCTTGTCCCTCCTGGGGAGTTATAGACCCCTCTGGCATGAAGTCTGCTTCCTCCCCTCAAGATGACAGGAAAAAACCTGACACACTGTCTAACTCAGAGCCCTCATCTGAAGAGTCAGCAGCAATGCAAACCGAGCTGGAGCTCGCTGAGGTAAGAACAGCTTGGTTCTGGCAGACAGCAACCTTGGAAAGAGCAGACGGGAGGATGGGACAGAGACAAGGGCGGGTCACATACCCACCACCGAAGCACAGGAGTTCGGTTTATCACTGTGGAGCTGCAGGGGCTTGGAGTCACCTCAGAGGTTACTGGGTACAAACCATTTTGTAAATGGGTAGCGGAGGAGAATGGGAAAAAAAGAATCAAGCTATATCACGAAGAGGCACAAATTCTCCACAATGAGTGTGATCGCTATGCACATCTAAAATATACCAATGGAATCTGACTGAAGGAAAAAAAAGAATGCAAACCAGCACTTATTAGCTGTGGAGACTTGAACAAGCAACTTAGAAAGTCTCCAAACTTGGTTTCTAGTCTGTAAAATTATAATAATAAAAATAGTTACCTTCAGGAGTTATTGGGAGCACAAAACGACGCCCAGTGTTCAAGGGCCCAGTGTGCATTGGTGGTACAGTGGTGAGCATAGCTGCCTTCCAGTGTTCAAGGGCCCACTTCAACACCTGTTATATTTCTTTGCCCCAGGGCTCCAAAGATTTCTTGGCCTTTTTCTTTTCTTATCTGAGGCACTTCGTTTAGACTTCTGAAGCACTTGGCTGAACAACAGGGTATAAATGTAGTGCCCCTAAAACTCCATTCTTTCCCAGAGTCTGTGTGCCTTCTAACAGGTGGGGGGACTTCGCTAAGTGGATGAAAACTCTGGGCGTTTGGGGAGCTGGTACAGGCCTGATGGTACCCTTTCCCTATATCTAGAATAACGCACTGGGTAGGCCGGCTTCATTCCATGCCAGCCTGTGGCCACTGCCTTTGGGCGCCTGTTGTCTGGCCTCTCGCCTAAAAAGCCACCTCCTTTTCTCTGCTCTCCAGTTCCCATTCTGCTCTCAGAGATTTGCCGAAGGCCAGTTAAACTGCTCCTCTTTTTGTTTTGTATTGTTTTTCTGAAACAGGGTCTCACCATATAGTTCAGGCTGGCCTCGAACTCACAGCGCTCCTCCTACCTCAGCCTCCCAAGCCCGGGATTCCAAACTGCTCTTGAACATTATCAGCTTCCTTGTGTGGACTTCTATGGAGGTTCACCGTGCACTGTGGGACTTGGCCCTAATCACACACTCTCAAGCTGCTGCGCTTCGTGTGTGCCGGCCTTGTTCTCATCAGAACACACTGTAGTGTAGGCCGGGAATGCACCCAAATGACCATAAGTACAGGCGTGGTTTTGGGGCGGTACCACTAGGAGGTGGTGAGCCTTCATGTAGTAGGGCCTGGTGGGAGGTCTTTAGGTCACCGCCTGGTGGGAGGTCTTTAGGTCACCGGGCGCAGCCTTGAAAGGGGTTGTGAGGCCGGTCTCGGTCCCTTCTTTTCCTTTTTGGCTTTGAGGCCATGTGGTTAAATGTTCTCCATTACAGACTCCTGCTGTAATGGGCCGCCTCAGCACAGGCCCAAAGCAACAGTGTCAACTGATTACGCACCGAAACCTCCAAAACTTTTTTTTTTTTTTTTCCGGGACCGGGGATCGAACTCAGGGCCTTAGCGGCAAGCACTTACCCCACTGAGCTGTACCTCCAGCCCTAACCTCCAAAACTGTGAGTCCGAATAAGCTGTTTTTGTTTCTGGCTGGTACTGGGGACTGAACCCAACGCGCTCTCACTATATGCCCAACCCTTTTAATTTTGAGACAGGGTCTTTCCAGCTCACTAAATTGCCTAGGCTTGCCAGGTGTGGTGGCTCATGCCTGCAATCCCTGTACCTGGGAGGCTGAGGGGGGAAGATCGCTGTGAGTTTGAGGCAGCCTGGGCTCCATAGTGAGTTCAAGGCCAGTCTGAACTACATAGCGGGACCCTGAGGGGTGGTGGGAGGATTACCCATGAGATCATATGTTACCACACCCAGCAACCTTTTCTTTTTGTAAGTTTACTTTCTCAGGTTTTTTTTATAGTAACAGAAGGCTGACTAACACAAATGTAAGGTCCTGGAGGCACACTGATATTTCATCTACATTCCCAGGAAAATGTAGCAAAGATGAACACATATCTGTGGACAAAATTACCTATGGACCAATTGGCTGGGCCTGAGTAAAAGACTAACTAAAATACCCTAAGACTGGAGACCCCTATAGGAGATTGGGGGCTCCACCTCCACCCCCCCTCCTTGGAGTCACCGACGTTACCCAGGGAGGAGGGGTGTAGGGAAAGCACCACAGAGGATTTGTTTTTACAGTGTTGGCGATTGAACCTCGGGCCTCATGCATGCTAGGCAGTGTCTTTACCATCGGGCCGCGCCCTCAGTCCTCAACAGAAAATCTGACACCAAACCATTTGTCTTCCTCACCTACACTGTCTTATTCTCCCCTGTTGAGTAACACCCTTTACTAGTGCAGTAAGAGCACTGCGTGCAGTGATCAGAATCAGCTTTCCTCAGCTCACCACGTGGTAGCACAGCTGTTTCTTCACTACCAGCAAGGCTGGGGTGACTGTCCTAATTGCGTGGGGTCCCGTTCTTATACGACATCGTCTTGCAATTTTCTCATAAAAAAAAAGATCACCTATCAGTGTAATAGGTAACGTCACTCCCATGAAAAGATACTTTGTTTCCTCTTAATCAAGGTCTCTTCTGTTTCTTTTGAACCAGTAAAACTGCCTTGCATGCAGTTCCCTCCACATCTTATGCAGTGGAACTGAGTCATCCCGGCCCTCGGTCACCTATTTTTATTAACCTTAAGGAGCTCAGATGGCATGGAACCAGCCCACCTCCATCAGGCCTTGGTGTCTGTTTGCACACCTCTCTGCTCTGTACCCTACCAAAGTCTTCCCACTATTAACAAAAAGCAAATGTCATAAAAGGCCAGGCGTTGAACACCATAGCAAATCAGATTTAGGCCCCAGGCATGGGTCTCTATTCCTAAGGCACAGGGCACTAAGACGCTGGTGTCAGAGGAGGGCAGCAACACCAGGCATATCTCAGTCAGCTTCAACAGGCAAAAGTCTGAGAAGCTGGGGCCTGGAATCTAGTCTGAGTTTACTGCCATCAACCCGAGGCAGCAAATGGGACTCTTGTGGATCTGTGGCTCCGCTCCCACACAACAGGACGTCGTCCTTACAGTGTCCTTTTCGTCTCAAGATGCCCTGTGAAGTGCGACAGCAGGTGAGTGCGAGTCAGGGAAAGGACGCAGTGGCACACACCATCCTCACTGAGCAGTTCTCTGATGCAGTCTGGTGACTCAAAGAGTGCTGGGAGATGGAGGAGAGGGGTTGGAAGAGGCACGCAGAGAACCCGCACACAGAATGCAGCCTCGGCCCGTGCAGCCCTGTTCAGGGGGACAGAAACGGCCCATGCTTACCATCCTCGATATCGTAGGCGTAGGCCGAGAGGCGCAGTGTGGTGGCACAGTATTCGCACTTGAAGCAGCTCCGGTGGAAGAACTTGCCCTCGGCGCTGAGCCTCTCCATCACGTAGACACGCTTCTGGCAGAAGTAGCAAGTGTCGCTGCCCCCCAGGTTCTGCGGGAACTCCTTCTTCACAGAGCCCTGTGGGGAGGAAGGCGTCAGTGCAAGGCCTCCAGGGCTCCCTCCCACAGCTGCACAGCCCCTCCTCGGGTGCTTTTATTTGAAGCAAATATTAGCCGGCAGCATCCGCTCTCCTTTGGCTCTCCCAAAGGGTAACGGTCCTCTTGCAGTAGCTGTTCACACAAGCCCCTCCTGAGAGCTCTCAGTGCAAGGTGCAGTCTGAAGCAGTGTTGATAACAACCAAGACTTGTTCTGATAAAGAATCCAAGGGTGCAGAATTTCATAACAAACCAAATTACTGTGACAAAATTCTGTGGAAGTATCATATATACACACATACTCAGTATTTGTAAGTATATCAATGCGTCCCCTAAAAGCTAGAGTGACCGCTTTTAGTAAAACTGAGTGCTTTTCCGCATAACAGTCTCAACATCTAATACAGTCCTGGCATTCAAGTTACCAAAATTCAAACTTCAAAAAAAAAAAAAAAAAAAAAAAGGAAAATTACCCCACAGCAACACAAGCGGCCATACACATTACTAAGCTCCTTAGAATAAGTGAGAGGCTGGTTGACCACTGCGGTGTCATGGCTAGCGACAGTGCCCTCAGGATAGCTCTTACCAGTTCCTTCTTGTCTAGAAGGGCTTTGGGCTGCTCTTTCCTTTGCAGCTGATTGGCTATCTGCTCAGCCAATGAGCTCACTCCGCCCGTGTACATCTTTATATACTTCTATGGGTTGGAGAGTACAGAAGGACCAGAATGAAGGGGCATGAGAAGGCAAAATAAACAAATTAAGAAGGAAAAAAAAATCTTTGAAAGGTGTAAAATGAAAACAGTGCAGCAGCAAACCATGCCAACACAGTGCCCAGGAGCAGGAGGTGGGGTGGTGAGCAAAACCCTGCCCTGGTATCCCCCTGGGGCCAGCACAGGAGGGAGCTGCAGCTGGGGACAGATGGCCTTCCACAGCGGAGAACTGTGTCTTTCACATCTCTCGTAATATACAGTTCGGGGACTTCTGGGGAGGTTGAAGCCAGGATGGATGCAGAAGAGAATGAGTGACTGGTGACTCAAATTACACAGACAGTTCAAAACGAACAACTCCAGGTGGGTGGCAGAGGCCCACATAAACCTATTTCAAGGTACAAGACAGGGCCCGGTAGGTTCTTCTCTCATGTAGAAAGAAGCCAAGCTCAGAGTTGCAAAGGCTAACTCTACTTGGGGTCCTCATCGAGCTCAAATTTCTCTTGACCACCCCTGGGCGCTGCCTCTCTGCCTGTCTTCCCTGCGGATATTCAGTGGAGTTTGAGAGCGGAGCCCTGAGACCACTGGGATGCACCCAGGCTCTGAAGCCATGCCCTTCTAGGCTGGGTGGAGAATCTCAACCACAGGCGACAGCTGTGTGAACAGTAACTCCTTTAGACCCAGGAACTCAGAATGTGTTTCTAGTCCAGGAGAAATTACCTCCGTAGGTTGAGACAAGGAAAAAGAAAAGAAAACAAAGATCCAGCCAGTTCACTTCTCTTCCTGGCAATGCTGAAGAAGTAACAGAAATTTTCCAAGTCGGCATGGTGAACCTTCCTGCTCACACCAAGACCTGGCAGCAGGGCTGCCAGCTCTGCAGCATGTCCCGGGAGGCTGTCAAGGGCTTGGTGGCGGTCCGTTAGAGACTGCACATCTAGGTCAACTTCCCAGCAGAGCTGGCCATGGTACACCTGTGTACCACACCTTCTATACATGATGGGCAGGGGAGCCGCTGCTAATTCTGACCCAACACCAGGAGCAGTTACCTTGGGGATGGGAACGGCCCCTCAGGCAGTGTTTGGATAGACCGCAGCCATGTGTAAGAGTACCACCGGCCTGAGTGAGGGCACATCGGGGCTGGGCAGGGACAAAGAGAAGTACTCTGGGGGGAGGGGAGCCAGCTCTACACACATCTAGGAGTGACAGAAGCAAAAACAAGAAAACGATTCTTGCTTGGCTCAGTCCAAGGGTTAGCCAGAACTGAGGAATTGATTACACTTTCCAGTTTAAAAATAACATCTTCAAGGATTGGTGTGACTTGCCCATTAACTCCCAGGTTACATCCATTAGTGCTGAGGAAAACAAGTGGCTCTTAAGATATTAAACCTGCTTTTTTTTTTTTTTTTTTTTTGCGGTACTGGGGATTGAACTCAGGACCTTGTGCTTGCTAGGCAAGCGCTTATTCCACTGAGCTATATCCTCAGCCCTTAAACCTGCTTTAGATCAGGGATTGTGGAGGACTAGGCCTGTGGAGACATCAGGCAGAGCGAAGCACGTCACTTAACAGCCGACGGCGAGGGAGCAGACGATGGCATTTCTTTCATTCTGCAGCGGACAAGTGAGTGTGGACCCGAAGATCCACAGTGAGGCTGGGAGACTGTGCAGCCCCAGGCTCTCACCGTGCACCCCAACCAGAAACCAGCACCCTCAGAGTCATAGCCTGGGCTGTCGTGTGCAAAGGCATTGGCCACTTGCAGCTCCCAGCAATGTGGTAACGCAGACAAGCATCAGCCCCCGCACCCGGCCAGAGGTGAAGACGCAAGTTCTATTTGTCATGAAAAGCAGATGGTTTCCTTCTCCCGGCTGTTAAAAAATAACGTAAGTGTAGCAATCGCCAGACTTTTACCACCACACAACACACACATACACACACTCCAGTGCACACTGCTTAGGAAGCACACAAAGGCGAACTCTAAAAACTCTTCTGTAGCTGGACCAGTGCCACTGTGGGAAAATGAGGGTTCGTTCCTCACATGATTACAAATCAAGAGGCCCCCCCAAATACTACATATTCACTACTTTGCCAGATGCATTTAGTTACAATATGGGTCATATTGTGAGACACATATAACTAGGACATGTGAAGTAAAAAAAAGCCAACGGCCAAAGAATGCTTAGCACCACTGGCCAACTCTGACGTACTGCACGTGACCCAGTGAAAGCTAGCAGCCTGGTTAAGTTAGGTGTCTGCAGCAGCAGCCCTCCCTCTGCCCCAACAAAGCCACAAACGCCGCCAGCTCCCTACAGACACAGGCTGAGGTTAAGACCCCCAGGTGACGTGTGAAGATGGAGCGAGCAGAGGCTGCAGTGGGAACGTGGATTTGCCAAGTCCCAGGCCATGCTACCTGTCGGAGCGAGTCTGAGGAGGGAGAGGCGGGGCGGTTGGAGGAACGGAGACTAAGAGAAAGTTCCCACTGGTCAACAAAAAATCCACGAGAAGGTTCAGGCTCTGGCTATAAAATATAAGATAGAGAGAAAAGATCAAAGTAAATGTTACAGTGAAAGTCACACCCTGAACCTAAGAAATCTGGCAGTTCAGATCCTTCTACTCTATAGACCTAGACAAACACTTCTAGTCCCCAGGGGCATAAGTGACTCATGCAGCTCAAGGCTTCCCCCTTGCTTTCTGCCAACCTTCTCCAGGGCTTATGCTGACGCTCACTCCAGAACACAGGTCATGGAGCTGTGTGATCCTTGGCCTCTGCACTTGGTATTCTCACCCCCCACCAAGTGCGTAATGGTGCCAGCCAGGTGACAGTACCAGCAGAAGCAGGCAATGTGAACACACATGTGCCTTGTGCTTTGTAGAAAGCCCCCTAGCTGGCTGAGCTGGAATCTGTCCTGCGTGCAAAAAAGGTCCTGCCACCAGCCCATGGCTCCGTCAGCCTTACAAACAGCAGGTAAGAGAGACAGTAAAGCTAGGACGGATCATGCTCTTTCTACATGCTGTCCAGCACTGGGGCATCTCCTCTGGCCAGGCCTTCCTGAGAAGCTCTGCTTGCTCAGGAGTTGGCCAATCCCTAAGCAATCATCAGGAGATAACGCTCAGTGCCCCTGTATCCCCTACAGATTGCACACAGCTCATGCAGCAAATATGAGTCGGGGTCTTCCTTAATGGTGGCCCATGTAGCTGGGAACCCCAGTGTCCAGAGATCAAGGTAGCTACAAGCTCTGGCAAGCAGTAACTGTCCAGCTTCCCACCAGGTACAGCAAGGGTATTTCTGGGGTAGGAAGAACAGAGGAACTGTCAGAGTCATGAGAAGTCCTCTGCTCTTCTGGCTCCATGCAGATCCACTGCACCCACTATTCCAGCAGATAGTCCCTACATACCACTGTGGGGGTAACAACATGAAACCATAGGCACCTGGCATCTCCAAGCCTCTATCCCTGATGTTTGGCCAGCTTCCCACACCCAGACCCTGGGGATGATCGCTGTGGAAGAGCTCCATCCACCAGAAGGAACTGAGAGGACCAAGCATCTCCCTGGCTGGTGGAACTGTCAGAGCAGAGAAGAAAGCAGGCCAGGAACATGCAAGACGAGGGAGCTGTGGAGGGTCCCTCCAACGTAACTAGCCTGAGGCCATGTGCCAAGGAATTCAGAAGCCAGCTGCTTTGCTGCCTCCTGAGCTCCAAGCTGCACCTTATCCCTTCAGCAGTGCATCCCAAGACTTCAAACTGCTTCTCCAGCTCTGCTTGAACTTAAAATACTTCCCTCCCATCTTCTTTTAAATGTTTTATTAACTACCATCAGGACCTCATTACAAATGCATTTCCTGAAATGTAGGGCACTGCCCTGCTCAATGAAAATGCCTATTTTTTTTAAAGGAGTACAATACAGCCTGGCAAGGAGGGGGCTGGGGCACACGCCATGCCTAAGGGAGAAAGCAGCCCCAACAGGAGTGAGCAAAGTGAGCTGGCCGTGCTGAGAAGCTCGGCAGGCCAGTACCCTGCACCTCCGCCTGCCTCCACCCCCAGCCCGGCACCCCAGCGCAGCAGCACACGCCTGCTGACAGCCTGGGGAGGGCACACAAAGGCAGTGCTAGGGTGAGTTTCCTAACAGAGGCAAGAAGCAACCTGACTCAGTGCTTGGTGTCACTGTCTACAAATAATAAAAAGCACTCAGGTGAGTTGTAACTATGTGGATCACCTACAGATGATCCACTCTGGGTGCAAAGCTGTCTCCATGTAGAGATCTTCAAGGGCACTGATAACAACAAAAATTTCACAGGACAAGCGGGCCTCTTTACCTGAGATCCTACTGAATAAATTACACAATGGCCGATTGCAATCAGTGGTTTATCCCCTTAGGATTTCCAGAAAAAGACAAGTGAAAGCTGTTTAGTGCGCACGCCCAGCTTGCCATCACCTTTACTTTTGAAAAGCCCTCACCCTGGTAAGAGCGTTGGCGCTCTTAGTATTCCTGCTCTGAGACCCATGACTGGTAAATGCCACCTGCTTAACCGAAGCTCTTGCTAACAGCCCATGGTGTTCTCCCACTAGCACACGTTTGGGGGTAGAGATAGGATGGTCTCGCAGTGGGGTGCGTGGACACAAGTGGGAAGTCATTAAGGCCCTCTAGGTAACACAACCACTTAGGGTGAGCTCCTGGTCTGAATCCTGGCCAGACGAACGTTCTACAGTGAATCTACGTGCATGGGCCAACACCGTTAGCGAGAACAGTTCTGGCTCTTGGCTGGGTGACGAGCACACACAAAGCAAGGCGAGAGGGCACCATCCCCCGTGCCCACTCCCTCTGTGCCCCCACACAGCGTGCCCCATCTGTTTGGCTCTCAGCCTCCCATGCCACAGCTTCATGCTCCTTTACCCTCTCATGGCGGGGACTCTGCTTGCCACGGGTGTCGGCATCAAGATTCCTGTATCTCTGTTGACAACAAAGCAGAAACTTAAACACCGTTGAAATGCTCTACTTCAACCCACTAAGTGACAGTGGAAAATTCAGTGCCAGAAATCGTTCACAGTGAGAACACCTTGTGGGGGGGGGTGGGGTAAGAACAGCATAGCCTGGAAGGAAGGGGCTGGGACACTGTGCCCACCTGGCCTCCAGTGAGGTCAGCCACGCACATAAACGGAGAACTGTGGTTAGTACTACAGTGGAGCAAGCATATTTCTTTCACACAGTGGCATGGGATCAGAGGCATTCACTGGAAGGCTTAGAAGAAGGCTGGTCAGCAGGGTGCAGATTTCCACAGCAAGACATTAGAAAGAGAAGGCGGGGAGATGGAAACTGGCTGCAAGAAACAACCACTGCAACGGCCCAGAGGAAACCGGGAGGGCGGGGCCTGTGGTGAGTGGTCCGACTAGGAACATGGATCCAAGGCATAGTTTACCGCAGGGAGAACTGCACAAGGACTGAGTGTTCAGTGTATAGATATGTGTGAGAAATTTGGAGACTCATCGGACAAGCCCAGAGCTGCCTTACTCAGCAGAGGGAACGACCAACCCAGCAATCATACGCACAGGGAAGGCCTCACTCAGCACTAGGATAATGAGGGATTTTTTACCTCACGCCACATACTGGGGAAAAACTGACCCAAAGCCTCTTGTGTGGCCTTCCTTGTCTGGTGACTACAAGTGTATTGTCCCTACAAGCAGGAGGAAGCCAGGGCTACAGTCGTCACATGACCTGGATGCAGTTCTGGTTCCAGAACTTCCCGTGTGGGCTGGTGCAGGTGACTTGGTCTCTCTGCCCTAGGCCCCAGGCTCCTCATCTGCAACGCGGAAGTAACAGCAGCAGCTGCCTTGGAGTTCTGAGGGTTGACTGAGCTGGTACTTGAAAGGGACTTACTGAGCAGACACAGGAATGCCCACAACTGTTCACCCTGTTTTAGAGACGAGGTGCTAGGTAGCTACCACAGCTGCTAGGACTCAGTTCATAGGCTTGGAGAAATAAACTGGGCCTCTAAAATCAAGACACATGGCTGGTGGTAACCTTTTACAGAGACCACCTTGACTGAGGGACTATTTCTCCACAGATCCTGTCCTCAAAACTGGTCTTGTATTTCACAGGGCTATAACACAAAAGTCAGCAGAACTACTCCATGAACACACTTTACACACGTGTGCTCACTGGCCTCAGAGCCCCATCTGTGGATGCCGGCTCTGCACAGCTGTTCTGGAACCATCTGCCTGGAGGTACTGGGGCTGATGGGGAAAGGCAAGTGCTGGCTGGGCGAAGTTGGCTAAGTGGGAGGCAGGGCTCACAGAATCGGAAGGAATCACATCCATGCAGTCCCTATGGAGCTGCCAAATGCTCAGACCTCACTGAATAGCAAGAGAAAAATGGCTGCTTAAAACGGGTATTTATAGAAATGTGCTGCTCTCAAGGGCTTCTGGGCCGTAGATCTGTGACAAACACATTTTACAGGTTAGTGTGCAGCTGCACAGCTACAGTCCCATGACAGAGCCTGACTGACTGTATAAGTGTTATCCTGTGGTCCAGTCAGGAATGGCTCACTATAGCAATAAAGGCTGGGCTTGCTTTACTAGCTATCTTTGCAAAGAGGGGACACTGAGGCGATCTCTATGCAGACAGGCAGGAAAGCAGGACACAGAGCATGCAGAGAAGGTCACCTGCTGGCCACTGTGCGCCCGGCAGGGAGGTGGAGTAGGGGGAGGAGACAGGGTGATCACTTTTTTTGGGCAGGTCCGAGAACACTCCTTTTCCCGTCGCTTTGACACCAACAGACACAAACAGAGAGAACTTTGTTGAAACAGCGGCCACAGGAAGGGTGGCTTTGGAAAGGCTGAGGGCCTCTGCTAGAGCATACCTAGGGGCCCTTCCCTGTCAGTCTGTCCTCAACAGCACATCACTGTGCAGAGAGGGTGGCTTGTCAGGCTCCTGTTGGACCGTAAACAGGACCTTCGTTAGGCATAAACGGTGCAGGTAACCTACGTGGCTGGTAAGAATTCGAGGTGTGGCATTTTTTTAAATACTGGGGATCCAGGAATTTAATAGTCAACCTGAAGGACAGAGAAATGGGCCTGATTATCACTAGAGAGGCAGATGGGCTCATTACAGTGACTAGCTTTCAATGGCTTGGGGAGACAGACAGATAGACAGACAGACAGACACACACACACCATAGCAGCAAAGTGGCATCCTCCTGACAGCTAGCTGAGACAAAATCCCTCTTCTCAGGCCACTCACTCTCACGAGCTCTGGAAAACCACCATGGAAGTACACAACAATACACGAGCTAGGACTAAGCATATTTCGCTAAAGCCGTATATATGCCCACGGCTTTTTCCTCATTCTGCTGTCCATGTATTTATTTCCTTCTTCAGGCCTCCATCTAAGGCTGAGAAAGGCCCTTGGTATTTGAGAAACAATCACACACTACCCCAGGCCTCTCTGATGCCTTCCAGGAAATGCTCAGTTTCCCTGCCAAGCTGGCCACTTGGAAAAGGCTGGGAGGAGCGAAGGCTGCAGGATAGGAGCCCTACTGTCCCCACCACAGGTAATAATCAAGGCTGGCTTCCCCCAGCGCTTGCCTGCGGGATGCACTTCAGAGATCAAAGGTCAAAAGGTGGGGAAGGAAGGAGCTGCAGCGCTGAAGGAAGGGGAGAGGGGACGTCGCCCGGGAGCACGGCTGTCACTCATTTCCCTTCGTCCACACTGTGGCTGGAGCTGAAACTGGCCCTCATGCCCACTGATCCACCTGCTGTCTGCCGCACCCTCCTCTGAGGAACCACTTCAAAAGAAACACAGAGAGAGCCACGTGGGGTGCTGCCAGCGAGCCCACTCTTAAAGGGAGACGAGGCCACGCTCAGGCAAGTCAGGAGTTTTCTGTCCCCTGGTGTCTGCAGCACCCAGCACCACATTCACCTCCAGCTTCCAGGAGACGTCTTTAGAGGGCCAGGGCTCATAAGCTAATGCTGATCGAACAGTGCACATGAATACTGCATGTCTCATGTGGACGTAGGAACTGTGGGATGTCACGTTTCACACTGCCACCTCTCTGCATCCACGTAAAGTCGTAATTCCCAACTTTACACTATTTAAAGCTTGTAAGAATCTAAAAGGGGTTCGCTGCCTGTGGGTTCTCAGTCTGCCCAGCTGTCCTTTCCCATTCTCTTATACTCCTTTCATAGAACCTGGTCAACTTCAAAGGTTCCGATCTGCTGCCCAGATGGCCTACCAGTATTCTACCTCATTGGCTGTGACCCTAAATGACCCAGATGTCAAGCTGGCAGGATGGGAAGAACAACAGCCACCACACAGAAGACTGCACAAGGCTAGAAGCAGTCAGATGCTCCAGAAGCAGCCCCTGGAAGATCAGGCTTCTAGGGTCCCTCCAGTACAGCTCTTGTCAAAGGTCCCACTGACAGGTCGGTCCTCACCAGGACAGAGGCCACGGCTCAGCCAGGCTCTTAGAGCTTCACTCACCACCCCTCACTTTCCATTGGGCCCAGCAAAGCCGCACCAGGCACACACCCGCCACAGCCATCTGCCTAAACAGATTACTCCCGCCCTCCCGGCCACACTGCTCCTATCTCGGCCACTTTTATTTGTTTACTTTTCAGGTCACCACTACAGAAAGTACGAATGTGGGGTTTCTGGAATCGGCTTTACAGTTCACTTTCCCCCTCAACAGATCCTCCGCTGAACAGCAACTGAAGATGACCTCTCCAGCCTTATCTTCTATCTAGACATCAAGGCAATGGGCAAGAACATAAAAATAAGGTGGAGTTTTGAGGAAAAGTTTTCAGAAGCCTTCCCGCAGGCAAAGACCGAGGTGCTGCTTAGTTTCTGTTGTGAGTCTGGACATCATGTCAAGATCCCGTCTCAGCCCCAGAGGCCATGGCTTTTACAGGGCGTATTTATCACAAGGCTAGGATGGAACATTCTTCCCAGCGTGCAATGTAAATAGAGCCCTACTCTCCACTCTGCAGCGCTCCCAGTAACAGGGCGCTCCACACAGGAGGCCGCTGCCGCCAACTGTGCAAGAGAGAATGGAGGTCTGGGTCGGCGCAGCGGACCTCTCAGCATCCCTGAGTCCTAGATGAGGTCAAACCATGAGACAGCTAATTCAGGCTCCCTAGAGGAGGAGCAGAAAAACAGCTATTATATAAAACAGATGCCCTTTCCTGTGCTATTAGGATAAGCAGTTTTAGTGACAATCCCAATTAATTAATTAATTAATTCGTGAGACAAGGTCTCACTAGGTAGCCCAGGCTGGCCTTGAGTTCCTAGGCTTAAGCAACCCTCTTGCCTCAGCCTCCCACGTAGCCAGTCCCACAGGTGTTTAACACCACCTCTGGGAAAAAGCCTTCTCAATATTCCTCCCCTCCCCCACCCCTGCCCATGAATACCTTTGTTTGAAACAAAACAAACATCATATTCAAGACTAACTTCTCAGGTAACATTTTCCCACTTAATTTGAGAGGCTCTACTGTCTGGGTCACAATGAAGCCAGGGCTCTGCCTCCATGGTCAGGGGGTGACCTGATACCAGAAAGCCAGCTAGAGATAGATGTCGTGGTAGAAAATCCCCAGCAGCTAAGCAGACCTACGTAACTTAACATCAGCTGGTTTTAACACCAACTCAACAGTCTGTCCTTTTAACTGGTTTCTCCAGTCCCCCTGAGTTCATGGAGCCAGTGTCGTCTACTAAGTGTTTCCCAGAGTCACTACTTGAAGGAGCACAGAGCTCTCCTGCCCTGGTGCTCCCCAACGGCAGGAGTGCGGTGGCAGGCCCGGGGCGGCAGCCCAGCCCAGTCCCTGGCAGCTACAGTTCCTTTACCTGTTTCCACTGGGGGATGGGAGCAGGGCGGCCCTGCTCAGGCAGGCGGCAGGACGGCTGGCTGACCCCACGCTCTTGTGTCGGCTGTGACACACAGGCCCAGTGTAGGTGGGGACAGAACATGGAGACAAAACAAAACAGAGCAGGTTATGATAACAGATACAGACTGGAACTCGTGGAGGGCAGACACCCAGCTACGAACTCTGAGTGTGGGGGGTTACAAGTAATCCTTAGAAAGTTACACTTAAAAAAGAAAGAAAACACCCCATCTCCAAACCAAAAAAGAAAGCAAGGAAAGGCAAGCAGAAGCTGTGGTTCTCATTACCCTTTGCCCAAATTTGATGCTCTGACTCTAACTTAACTGATTCTGACTTGGAAAACCGATCTCTTCTCCCACGTGAGAGAAGCAGCGTTTCTCAGAGGCAACCTTCCTCCAACCTTCTTGAGGTGGGAGAAGCCCAGCTGCCGGAGCTCTACGCCACTCCTAACGCTCCCCACCAGCCACCAGCAGCCTCCCTGCGAGCCACAGGCGAGGGGCCGGAGCGCAAACACGAGGAACTAAAGACTCGATGAGAAGTCACTGTAGGCAGGCTCCAAGCAGAGTCGGTGCCACGCGAGAGGCCCGCAGGGTCAGCAGCGGTGATAATGAGAACTAACGCAGGGAACGGGCCTGCTGGCCTCCGGGTGCTCTTCCGGGCCGTCAGGGGGTTGGTACAAAATTCCAGTGTGAATCTCAAGCTCCTAACTCCTCCTCTAGCAAGCAGTCATAGTAGTGCCTTGTACATGAGCAAGACAGAAAGAAGAAGAGCTAACGAGGTCACCTGGGGTCGAATGCTGTCTGGCCCCCGCACGCATGACTTGCAGGGTGCAATTCAGTACTAAAATGTTCACATTCCTAGTAGCATTCTAGGAAAATAATCTGCAACACACAAAAGCAGCTTTGTCCCAGGAAGGTTTACCTCTGATCCTTATCATGAAAGATGAGAAACAACTAAAACGTCCAACACGAGAGCGGTACCAACACATTTTAGAAAATGCTTACAGTGAGTTAATTGAGAGTTAAATGAAGTTAAATGAGACCAGCAGAACAGAAAAGCATATAAATGCCTTCGCCACCCTTCCACTACTTTCAGTATGCGTGTGTGTAAGCTTCGCCTGTGTTTAAGTCTATAAATACACATTTTTTTCATCCCCACGCTGCTTTGCGTCACAGATGCCTTAGAACTGAATGCTGAGGATTAAGCAACCCTGAACAGCTACGGGGAACTTAGGGAACATTCACCTCTGTCACAGCCAGATGAAGAAAAACGAGACCCTCATCTTGGGTCTCTGCATTCCAGGGTCTGTCTCAAGGCCCATCTCACTGCACTAAAAAGATCCTCTTTCCCGTATGACCCGGCTGAGAGGGTGGGAGACTGGGAAATGGGCCTACCTGCCTCCTTATGCCAGTGGACTGGGCAGGCGCATTCTCTTCAAATTTGGCCAGTAGCTGGGTTGCCATGTACTTCACTTTGTTTTGGTTCCCGACGGTGACATCCATCCTCCTGTCTGTCAGCGTGCTCACCAGCGTTGGTCTTTCTCCTCGGTAGGCCCTGGAACCCTCTTCCTGCTGAACAGCAAGCACCCCAGAGACAGACTCTGTTAGCGGGGTCCCCCGCATGTGCCATTACCCCCAAGCAGTGTGGCCAGCCTCTGCACAGTGGCTTGGGCTCGCCAGCAGGTTTTGAGGTGCTAATCTCGACAGGCGGCAGGAGCAGGGCACGCGGTGCAGCACTGCTACTCAGACCTGTGTCGGTATCATCATCTCCCAAGAAAACTGCTGTGCCTCGTCAAATGTGACTCCAAAAGACCAGAAGGCCTGAGAGCACGTGTGTGCATGTTTCCCTGGTGCTCTCCAAATAATTAACGACAGAAGCCAACACAAAGGCATCTGCCCAGGGATGGCCTCATAAAGAATGACTATGCAAAGATCTAGAGGACCAACTTGGGAGTTGAGAATTTATAGCACAACCATTCTAGCAAATCACAGAAGAGACTCACCTCCTCCGACTGACTAGTCTTTCTCCTCTTCCCGGCGCCATCCAAGTCCTTTTCCTTCTTATCCTGTACCAGAAGAGAGGGCGAACTGCATTAGTGCGGGCGCCCTGCCTTGCCATCAGCTCTGCGGCTTCCAGTGTAACAACCCTGCATGGATGTACCTTGGGAGAACGCTTCCGGGAAATGGTCTGCCCAAGCTTGCTTAGGAAGGAGATGGGGGACTTGGTGCTGGCAATCAAGACTGCTTTCTCCTCAGCATTCAGGTCCAAGGTGTCTGTGAACAGAAGTTGGCAATGTTCAAGGACACTCCCAGAGGGAACCACAAAGTCCTATGCAGAGCCAGCCCCCCTAGGGTGCTCCCAGAGGGAACTTTCCCGCAGGGACTCTAAGGGCGCAGCGGCTGTGACAAAGCGCGCAAGTCTCTGCGGGAAACGCAGCTGGGGACGCACACTGAGCCTTCTCTTCCATCTACAGAGACAAAATCAACTCTGTGTCAAAATGCACTTCAGTTCTAAAACCTGCACCTGTGCTTTGCAAAAGGCTGTAACCTGCCTGTCATCACTAGAGCGGAGTGGGGAAGCCTCACCCTGGTGGTGAGAATTTCAGGATGGGGGGGGAGGGGGAGAGGAGAGCGGAGAGGTGCGAAACTCAGGGCCACGGCCTCCGGAGGATGCGGAGACCAGGCTCGGAGCTGCACGGACGGCACGCTCCCTGGAATGCAAGCTCACCAGCGCAGCGCACTTCTGCGGTGAGAGCTGCCCATGTACCGGGAAAAGTCACAGATGCCTAAAAGCCCTCATGGGCTCGGAGGCGCTGGGGGCTGGTACCGTATGCTAGGGATTGCCACGTTTTATTAGTTACATAGGAATTAATAAAAAGTAAACTATTAGTAAAAATAAGTAAAATAGCAATTGAAGCTTAATAATAATATGGCTAACATTAAGCGTCCCCATTTGTCCAATGCCCTTCTTAGCATCTCACAGTGTAACTGTATGGAAACAAATGTATTTCTATATATCCACTTTACATATGAGGGAACTGAGGCAAAGGAGAATTTAGGAAGTTGCCCCAGGTCCAGTGTGGATGTTCTGGGATGTAAACAGGGTAGATACCATGGGTGAAAACTCTTAAGCATTATCTTACATTTACTTCTAGGGACAATAAATGACAACAGGAACAGTTTTGTAGTGCTGTGACAGGTGGAGGCAGCAGGCTGAGGGGCCAGTAGGAGATTTGTGGGAAACCCCAAGGGGTAGGAATAGAAAGACGAGCCATAGGAGGACAGTGGCAGAAGAGAGGAGGATAAACCTAGCAAGGGGCAGGATCACAGGAGCCGAGGGCAGAGTCCCAGGAAGAGGACAGCACTCCACAGTGCTGAGTACTGTGGAAAGGCCAAGTGCACGACTGACGAAACTCAGAGAGGAGTATGGGTATTCTGGTTCTTCTCAACTGTGGAGAACAGAGCACGAAGACGGTGCATTATGAAATGCTCCAGTTTAGGTGCAGAGCACGTGGAGACTACAGATGTGACCCATTTCTTCGGAGAGACTGTCTCTGAGGGAATGGGTAGGAGTAGACAGGAAAGTCATGGGAGGGAAGTTCAGGAAGTTTAGAGGATGAAGCTCTATGACAGAGCACTTGCCAGGCCTCGGGTTTTACTCTCAGCACTGCAAAAAAAAAAGTCTGTACAGTACATTTTTAGGTTAAGTGAAAAAGATGAAAAGACTGAGTGGTTGAGAATATACTACCGCCAGGTGTGGTGGCACACACCTATAAGCCCAGCATTTGGGAGGCTGAGGCAGGAGGATTGTTGCG
The DNA here is from genome assembly GCA_004027595.1 of Dinomys branickii. NCBI lineage: Eukaryota > Metazoa > Chordata > Mammalia > Rodentia > Dinomyidae > Dinomys > Dinomys branickii. The sequence goes on from PVLD010001186.1 coordinate 69,431, forward strand.
AGTTTGAGATCAGCTTGGGCTACAAAGTGAGCTCAAGGCCAGCCTGAACAGCACAGCAAGACCCTGTCTCAAAAAGACAAAAAAAAGAAAAATCAAAGAGAATCTACTACTAAAGAAGGGAAACAGGGAAAGAAGCTTCCAGAGGCTTCCTTTAATGGCCAACCAGTAAAAACAGAGTAAGCCTGAGCTTGGTGGTACTGTGTTTAGTGTTGATTGATGATGGACACAGCCGGAAGGAAAGAAAAGGCAGGCAACAGCTTGGCGGGAAAGGGAGGCCCTTACCGCTGGAGGACAGCGCGTCCTTGAACATCTCGTAGAACTGCGTCAGGTACATCACCATGGACAGCTTGTCAGGCTCCCCTACCGAGGCCATGTCTTTGCCTGTCATGATGGGAGAAATGCCCAGTTCCTTCTCAGCAATGTCAAAGGCCAGCTGGTTATTCTTCTCCACATTCTGCTCATCCAAAGAATCAAAATCTCTGAGAAACAGGACATGCGAAATTGATCAAGTTGGGCTGACTCCGCTCAAACCAGAAAACACAGCTATCATGAAGTTACTGTCATTTCTCATCTGTCTTTTGGCTCAAATCCAGTGAGCAGTGCACCGCTGGAATCTGAGAACAAATCTGTTACTGTTATTCTTCTTCCATTTGCTCACGAAATGCAATGCAGCCTCAAGAAGAAATGATTATAAATCGACCCAATGAAGGAAAAGTCGAAGGTTTCCCTTAGTTCTCCAGTGACACAGTTCTTACTGAGGTGTATGCTCGGGACAGGAAGCGTCTTTCCTATGTGTTCTCCTGCACCGTGTGTCCGTGAATATTAAACAAATGCCAGACAGTGAGGAGGACAGGGCTGCCTGGCTCAGATGCTCCTAAAGCCTGGGGTAATCACCTGCCTGGGACTCACGCACCGGCAGGACAAGCTGCTCATGTCCTAAATCAGCTCTGGTAAATCTTACTCCACCTCCTGTGGGGAAATTCCAAAAACTCTACAAAAGTTTTCCCAAAGCTAAATTTCCTGGATTTTTCCAAGTACTTAGTTTAACCAAACATTTCCCACTGGGTCTTCAGTTCCCTGTTACTCACGGTAAGGACTGATAGCATTCTTCTTGGGAGAAGTCAGATCAGCTCAGCAGCCCTTATTTTATGGTAACCGGACTCCATGGCACTTTTCCACTGGCTATTAAACTATGGGCACCAATTCTGAATGAGGTCATTGTAGGCCTGACAGTCCCAAATACTATATGCAAATGCATACACAAATACTGTACATTAAAACAATTCTTTTCCTCAAGCTGCTTTCCCTCCCCACTCTCTTGCTTTGGTGGGAGTAAATACGCATTATTTTCATTTAGTTTCTACCAACTTGATGAACTAAGTGACAGGAGTGTTGGGGGCCACTTACCTCTAACCAAGCACATGAGTCTCCCTTCCCTTTTCTGGGCAGTGCCGGGAATGGAGCTCAGATTCTGAGGTTTGCCGCTAAGTGCCCACCTCGGGGGCCCAGTCCTGCCTGTCTTTAACCCGTACTGTACACATTGTTTTTAAAAGATCTTGGCTCATTAGCTCATGACAGTCACGTAAGTAGGGACCATATCTTTTAGGGTTTCTTAAGCTATCATTAAACCAAAAACCGGGCCCTTAAGTGAACCCAGTGATGAGAAGGCCGGCAGTCAGAGTGATCTCACATGCTTAGGCTTCTCAGTCTTTTCGTCTGGCTTTCACGGTAACAAGCTCCTAGAGGAGAACTCTGAGTGCGCTGGGGACTGCAGCAGACCTGGGACATCCCAGTGCCCTGATTTTGCAGACAGGTGACTGAAGAATAGACAGACAAGATGCTGCAGGGACAGTGGGTAAGATGGTGCGGACTTCAGGGACTTAACAGAGCATGCTGGCGAGTGCGTTCTTTCACAAAGAAAGTAATAATGAGCAATTGTAAATCAGGTGAGCATTCACTGTCCGCTGTCTCACTGGTAGCGACATATTTGTCTTGAGCCAGCCAAATGTTTCAGCCAGGTTTCCCTTGTGACCTCCAATAGCATCTGAGAGATAGCCGGCCAAAATGAAGAGTTCACCTCAGGGCCAGTACACAAAGTTTTCCTTTGGGTGAAGTTAACAGGCCTGGTTTTTAACACTGTGAGAGCTGTGATTTTTAAAAACTTAGCTAACCATTCTTGAGTAGAATCATATAATGTTCGATACATGAATTTTAGGTGTGAATAAGTCAATATGCGGGCTTTCTGGAGAAAGCACCTTACTATGTACCCTATTCTGGGAAAAAGTACAAAATCTGCTGACTTGAACGCAGGGTGCTTTGAGGCCCTTGGGAGACATGAAACGAAAGGCAAAGTTGAGTCGTGACTCACATCAGATCGGGGCGGTATCTGTGGATAATTGCACACAGGGCCAGGCCACTTTTCCAAGACATGGTGAGGTCTGTCACGTTTACTCCCGCATACCCGTCGGTCTGCCTTTGGCACCAACCTAGCAGTTTGCTTGAACGAGCTACAGACTCTAAAACAACAAGAACAATTATTATTGGAAATGTGTTTACCTAGTAAGGTTAATATAAGATCCTCTCTGCAGGATACATAACTAGTCTGAAAAAGTAGCGAAGGTAGGGCCGAAAGAGCCATTACCAGCTTTCAAAGTAAAATGGTGATGAGTGAAGTTGTGTACCTGGTATTCTGATAGTCAAATGTGAGGTACCAATTTATTGAGATTCTAAGGTCCATACCCTGAACAGACTGGTGTCCCACAGCTGAGTGACATGGACTTGCTCACACTGAAGCCCTGCAGCCCGGAGGGCTGCTCGCAAGCACCCGAGGAAGCCTTTTCCTCCAAAGCAACATTAGAAAGATTAGATTAGAAAAGGTTTCATTCTACCTCACAGCCATTCTATCTAGCAGCGTCTTAAACTGAAAGCAAACAAAGCTGGGCTCTCACGCTTTCCAGGGAACCAAGCAACTTTCAACTGAGGAAGCTGCAGTTACGCTGACTAGGCTGTGAACCCCAGACCAGAACAACCCCAGCCCCAGCTAAGCACACTGTGCTATGAATGATCATATCGTAAGAAACCGAATATATCCTTAGTGTCTTCTAGAATGAAACAGCCCTGCATCAGAAGGGCTCTGATATGGATCATTTAAGACAATCTGTGAATTCCTACTTGTGTCCAAGAAAGTCTGTTCCCCTCCCTCAGGCAGCAGGAAATACTTAGCTTTGCACTAAGTCATTCAGTGATTTGTGAACGTAACACAAAAAGTGCACATCATAAAAATCCTGTCTGCGTCTTTCACTGTGGGAATATGCTCTGCGACTACACACAGAACCTCACCCGACACCGTCCGTAGGCTCAGACGCTAACTTTATTCAGCTGTTTCCCAACCCTGCACAGCCATCCACCCAATGTGTAACGGGCAACTTCAGTATTTCAGGCTCCAAACTAATGACAGTGAAGAAAGAGAAATTCTCCGGTTTCAAGGAGATGACACACTAGTGGGAAAAGAGGAAAATGTTTCCAGCTGCCCGCTGACTCTCACCCACCTTGACACCCAAAGCATATCAAACTTAAAATGTCCAAAATGGGACCCACACCCACAGCCTCTTACTTTCTTGTTTAGGCTGATACACACCAGCCACAAATAGCTATCTCTTGACCCTAAGGCAATCAATTGCCAATGACTATGAATTCTGACTTTTTAATATTCTCTCTCACAAAATTAACAACATCAGTGACAAGATCCCTGCTGTCGTTGACAGCCCACTAGAGGCCTGGCTTGGTGATTAGTACTTCATACACGTCACAGAATCCTCACGATCACAGTGTGAGCGAGGTGCTGTCGCTTTCATTTCAAAGATAAGGGAACTGAAGGTCAGGGATATTAACTAACGGGGACCCTGAAATTCAGAGATATCTGTATGTACTTTCCAAAGGGCAAAACTTGGGTTGGGATCCAGTCACCTCTGGCCCTAAAGTCTGAGTCCCTCTGTGATTCACTACCTCCTCCCTTCTCTCACCAGCTCAGGATAAGAACAAGGCCTTTACCACCTGTGGTTTGACTACTGCAGCGTATTTCTAACCACTCTCCCTCCCTCTGGCACCTTTCCCTTCTCTAGTACAACCCTGTGTAGCTGAGCAGGTACACTCAGTGTCACTCTCCTTTCAGAAAAACATCTTCAGGGGCCTGTACATATACACAAAACATGGATTGGCCTGTACCTTTACCACAATATAATGGCAATGTCACAGGACCCAAATAAACGCCACAAATTCTATGAAGTCTTCCTCCCAGATCATAAGCGTGTGTGTGGGTGCACATGTCCTCCGGAGCTAATACAAACATTCTTTTTCTGTCTCCAGCATCTGTATCCAACTTATGCTCACAACGAAGATAACTTTTTCTTGTGTGATCCTGTCTTGGGCACTGTGAGAGGTTTAGTAACATGCCTAGATTATCCGTTAGATGACAGTGGAAACCTCCCCCAGTTGTGACAGTTAGAAACTTCCGTAGAACCAAATAGCCCCTGGAAGGCAAACCACCCCAGCTTGAGAATCACAGCCTTTGGACCTTGCTGTGCAAGTATGCTGTGCAGTCTTCTCTCAACAGGCTACCTGACTCTCAGAAGGCCACCGCCCGAACTCACCATTGCGGGTCAGTTTGGGGGTTGTTCGGGAACTCACTAGGTTCTCCATCTCCAGGTGGATATCTTTTGTTTCTCCTGTATCATACAAATGGCGCACCTGGAAGAAAGTTGAAAAGCTGAAAGGAAGGAAAAATCAAACACTAAGGTACAAATTCCTGCCTAAAGTAGGATGACTAAGATGAAGGGCTGGGAAAGCAGGTTGGGTAAAGTCCGTTTGTATTTTTTTGTGGTGCTGGGTGAGGGGTGGTGTTGAACCCAGGAACTCAGCATGCTCTCTGCCACTGACCTACACAGCTAGCCTCACAGAAGCTGTAATGGTGACCTTTACTATGTTCCTGCTGGCTTGAACCATGTGGGGAATATGCATGATTGTCCCATTATATCAACGGACGTGGCTGCCCTATGCTGCCTGATGGGACAGTCATGCATGGTTCACGCTGGAGAGGTTGTTCAAATCACAGCTGGTTAGCAGCAAGACGCACAAACTATACCCCCTTAATGAATGTATTAAATCCCTTACAAAATGAGGTAGGGTATACGCAAATACTTATTAACTGCACGAAATTGTGCTAAAAATTACATACTCTGCCATGAAGGGCCCTCTGGATAATCCAGTCTCTTGGACAATTAAGGCTGTCTATTGGCAACAGATTTTATCAACACAGAAGCCAAAAGGGCTACACTTCAGGTAGAAGGCAAACGACACATTACTCTAGCACACAACCAAATACATCAAATAGGCTGTTTCCTATAAGCTGTTGTAGCTGGGCGTGGTGGTGCACACCTGTAATCCCAGCACTCAGGAGGCTGAGGCAGGAGGATCGCAGCAAGTTTGAGGCTGACCTGGGCCACGAAAATGAATTCAAAGCCAGCCTGAACTGCATAGCAAAACCCTGGCTCAAAACAACAAAAAATCAACTTCTACTTGTACAGAGTATCTTATCTTTCAAAGTTCCTTCAAGTGAACAATCTTATGCTCAGGATGGTGTGAGTAGGCAAGGATTAGCACCTCTGCTCATCAGTGGAAAACTGGGGCTTAGAGACCATAAACGACCTGAGTCACAGGTGATTGCTGGCAATAACACAGCAGAAAGCACATCTCCCGGCTACTGAACCATCACCTTTTCTTCTACTACGTGCGACTTGAATTACAAGGCCTAGAGTGAAGCAGAGTTCTGTCGTGTGTGTGATCTACGAGTCTCTCACAGCTCTATGCCTTAGTCACTGCAAGTGCTGAGGAAAAGTAATACCTGCTTCCACCACCCCAGAGACAGACTTAGACTTCTGAAAGCGTATCTGCAAAGGCACCTGAGATTACTAAACGTGTGAAGAGCGAATAACAACATAGCTACAGATCAGAGTTCTGACCAGAGCTGACAGTGGACCCACGCATACATAACGGACGAGCAGCGCTTACCTGGCTTGGCCGGAGGAAGTTGACATTAATATTGGGATACCTAGTGACAGGGTTGATGCTGTACTGGCTGAAATTTTTGCTCACATTCTCAGGGGTCGTCTGAGGCAGCAACCTGTAAATGCTTTCCCTGTGAAAATATCCACAGTCTTCTCAGAGCAGTGACAAGCACCATAAATACTTCCCTCTCTTTATATAAGATTTCTGTTTTGACAGCCTCCCAAATTATCTGACCAATAGGACAAATCTTCAGCCTGGATACATTTCCTCTAATCCTACACCTGCCCCCGCTGCCCCATGTGCCCTCAGCCACTGGCCCTGGATCAGCTGGGAGCTAAAGAGAAGAACAGAGACAATGTCTTGAGCAGCGACACTGGCCTGGCTTTTGCTTGAAAGGCAACCACTGAGCGGCTGCATTTCAGTTTCCCAAGAATACCAACATTTCATTTCTAAAGAAAAAAAAAACCATAGATGACAGGAGAACTTGTTACCACATTTAGCCAAAACACTTTAAATAACAACAGATTCTAAATGATAACCACCAATCTCATCTGGGAAATTTTCTCTCTAGTTCTCCTGGTCAAGGTGTAGTTCTTTATCAGTAAGAAAACCCAAGGGTTTTTATTTCAAGGCACCTGACATTTAGGGGTTTAATAAATATTTATACGCAGTTTGGGTTTTTCCTCTGAACCAGTTACTTTTAAGTTCCTATGCTAGCACGCCCCCACGACCACATTGATCTTACCAGGACAAGTCTCCCTGGCTGAAGGACAGAGGGTCTGATCTGCCATTTTCACATATCTGATGTTATTATATAGGAATCAAATACCACTTCAGTGGAATACAAAGATTCAGATGCTATGTGTCACTAGTGAATTCCCTTTTTCTTTTTTTTTTTGGTTTTTGGAAAAAGTATCTCACTAGGCCAGCCTCCAACTTATAGTGATTCTCCTGCTTCAGCCTCCCAAGTGCTGGGATTACAGGTGTGCCCCACTGTGCCCGGCATAAATTCCACTTAGAAATGGTTAAGAGGCCCTCAAGGCTTCTCTCATGACAGCCTGCCCTGTGTCCTCCCAGCAGGGTGTACTTTCATTTTGGTTTTTCCTCTTTCACTCGGCCTGAGCTCACTCTCAGAGCCAGTTTCTCCCTCCCTCTTCATTGTTACTTTTTCAAATAAACTTTGTTGCTGATGAAAGAAAGAAAGAAAGAAAGAAAGAAAGAAAGAAAGAAAGAAAGAAGGAAGGAAGGAAGGAAGGAAGGAAGGAAGGAAGGAAGGGGAAGGAAGGAAGGGGAAGGAAGGAAGGAAGGAAGGAAGGAAGGAAGGAAGGAAGGAAGGAAGGAAGGAAGGAAGGAAGGGGAAGGAAGGGGAAGGAAGGAAGGAAGGAAGGAAGGAAGGAAGGAGGAAAGGAAGGAAAGGAGGGAGGAAAGAATACATCTGAGGAGAGCAGATAGATCATCTAGGTTTCTACGATTTCATGAAATACTATCTTGCTTTTCCTTTCTTCAAGTATCTTCATGAAGAAAGGAAGGAAGAGCGAGGGGGAGTTTGGGCTGCCCGAGGAGCAGACCACCCCTCCCTCTGGCCTCCCCCGGGGGGCCCTGCTTTCTCCCACTACCTCTCTGCCAGGACTTCCAGCGGGCTGGCTCCCAGGGACCAACTTCGCACCATCCAGGCAGAGTCCATAGCAGCTAGGAAGCCCCGGGCTATTCCTGTTCCCATTGGCCAGAAAGGCTGTGAACAAGACGTAAAACAGAGTTAACAATAATCATCTTTTAAAAGAGGAGGCGAAAGAACAAAGAAAGCATTTGCTAATGACAGTAGAATCTAGCTACTGTTTGGACACCGGTCTTCTGTATGTCACAAACTAGGAGGGGGCAACTGACCAGCATTGCAGGATTCCCATTCTCCAACAAGCCTGCAGGATTCCCATTCTCCCCAGGGCCTGCCACCCTTCCCCGCCTTGCTGGCGTGAACCTGGCAAGCTGCTGCTCAGGCTGCGGACACTCACTTCACAACCTGGGCTACCCAGTGTGAGCCTCACTACTGCCCCGGCCATAGAGCACCGCTACCCTGTACTCACCTCTAGGAGGCTGTCCCCAACCAGGGCCACCAGCAACTGGTGCCCGTTCTGCTCCCGCACCAAGGCAGCATTCTCAGAAGCATACATGCACGTGAAGTCAAACATGGCCACGTCGGGCTGCCCATAGTGGTTGATGGCAAAGTCCAGAGAGGGCAGCTGCTGCTGGGTGGAGAAGTCTGCTGCCTCCCGGGCGTAGTTTAGCAGGGCCTCCTGGTCCACATTCTCCCGGGACAGCAAGAGTTCGGTGTCAGCATAGTCCTGGCCAGAGAAAGAAGACGCATGGGATGGAACAGCCCAGGCAGGGACAGACTGTCGAGGCCAGGCAGGGCCATGTGATGTGTGGCAGGTGTAATCGAGTTTCATAGCTTTCTCATTCCAAGAACCGACTCTTTTACATGGATCAAAAACAAAAGCTGTGGGGCTGTTTTTACAGAGTTGGCTGCCTAAAATCGGTCCTAGCCTTGCATTTATTTGCAGCAAGTCGCTGCACCTAGATTGTGGCCAAATTACTTAGCAGAGTTGTCGCCAATCTCAAGTGAAATCATGCATATGCTGGTGCTGTACAAACTGAAAGGACATTTTATGCATGTTAACTCCACAGTCACTATCTTTTGGGTAGTGGGTAGCTTTTGGCTGCTGGGACCACAGGAAATAGCGTTGGACGGCTCATCACAGGCCCCAAGGAAGCAAGTGAAAACTAGTGCCACAAGAACACAGAAGTGGGAGCAACAGTGGTCAGGAAAGATGTGGAAGAATACACTGAAAATGGAGCAGTGGTTTTCAAAGTCATAAAAGAGTCTGCAAGGCTACACAGAGCTCATCAATAAAGAAAACAAAGTTGAGAAAAAAAGGTGTTCACTAAGCATAATGGTATATGCCTATAATCCCAGCAAGAGGCTGAGGCAGGAGGAATCCTCACCTGAACTACACAGTGAAGCCCTGTCTCAAAAAAAAAAAAAAAAGATCTTCCCACACAAGAGGCTGAAAAACTCCTGTTTTGGTTTGCAGGTTCCTCCACGCTGAGCTAACTAAGCCTTTGTTCTCCTAAGTGGGGCCTGCAGTTCCAAGTGCCGCTCATGGTACTTTCAGCTACAACTACAAGATGTCAAAAGCTAAGACACAAACACTCATGTTGGTCCTGGAGATTGTTTGTTCAAGGTTAAGTGGCCGCAATGGTTTTAGAGTTTAGCTGTACACACAGAAAGCACTGTCCCTGCCCTGTACGAAAATAAACTACGAGTAAAAGTAAATGGCAATAAACTCAGAGTACATTTTGGCACTCTAAATTGCTCTTATCTAGTTTTGGTTGATAAACCACAGCTCGGTCAAGATGGCAGATTTGCTGGGCGTGGTGGTGCATGCCTGTAATCCCAGCACCCTGGAGGCTGAGGCAGGAGGATCATTGCAAGTTTGAGACCAGCCTGGGCTACAAAGTGAGCTCAAGGCCAGCCTGAACTGTATAGCAAGACCCTGTCTCAAAATAGACAACCCCCCCCAAACAAACAAAACAAAGATGGCAGATTTAAGTCTTAACTTAGTCATAAGGCAGCCCAAGGGGTTCATTGGCTAGATCTCACTGACGGCGCTATAGGAGCAGCAGATAATGAACAAGCTCACTTTATGAAGCAGCGAGCCAAGTACATCTAGCTTTTGTTTTCGCGGAACGGGCTAAATAAACTGCTTTGTCCTGCTGCTCCCGTCATTTGCAGGACCACTATGCTGAGGGAGACACGGGGTTCACGGGTGGGGTTGGGACTTGAGCTGCAAGCACGTGCTTCGCAGCTCGCTCCCCGCTCTGCCCTCAGAGAAGGCAACAGTGTGACTCGGGCAAAAGGGGCTCTCAGACTGAAAGATGATTCATTGTCATCCTGCAGACAAAGGGCTCCCTGAGACTCAGCACATCTGATGGTTCTCTCTGTCTCATCACATGGGAACAGCAATTCTCATGTTCAGACTAACGCGACTTGAGCCCTTCTCCTAAAGGAGCCACCCCCTCGCCCCCTGGATTCTTTGACTTGAGAACATTAGCTCAGAGCAGACCGTACAGCTCAGCACCCAGACATGGCTGGGATGAACCTGCCTTGTGGTTGAGTCAGAAAGATCCCTGGACCTCCGACAACAAACTCCACAGTAAAACTAGAGCCACTGTCAGCCAGTTATAAATAGCAACTGTTGCCTCTTGTTCAAATTCTCTTCCCTCTATTACTCCCTCCCAAGAAAGAGGATCCACTCGCCAATTAGTAAGTGGTGTTATATGCAATTTACTACACCCACAAACCAAGTCACCTAAAATTACATTGACTCTCTGCATGAAATATCCGTGCTTTGCTTTGAAACAACCTAATGGTAGGAGAAGGGAGTGGGTTGCGGTTTTATTGAAACAACATTGACCATGTTGATAACTATTAAAGCTGGATGATGGCACGCAAGTCCACCAGGCTTCTGTCCACTTCTTTTACTATTTGCAATTATAATAATAGATATTATATCATGAAAAATTTGTTCAAACGTAACAAATATTTTCCAAAATTATACTAAGGAAAAGAAAAAGTTTCCAGGTGTATTCAGTGCTCATTTTCATTCCTTTTCTGGAAAAACCCATCAGATAATAAAACTCTTTCTCTTGGTGATCATAGTAACTAGTTCAACAAGTAAGTGGCTTGAGAGAAACCCGTTGCTCACATGCAGTATCACCCCTTTGTCCAGCAAGCTCTGCTTTTTGGCTGTCATCACGAAATAGTGTGTGTCATCTTTGTAGTAAACGATGTTCTCCAAGTCAATACCTGTGAACAGAAAACAAGTGCGTATGTAAAGATTCTGCTGACATTTAGGCATCAGGGCAGCCAGGAGATTGGACCTGGGTCTACAGAGGAACGGCTGGGAAGCTCCAGGCAGGAAAGACGTCTAGGCTCAGATTCTAATTTCCTGCATATTTAGTTCCTGAAAACAAGAGGAGCTTCATTTCTCTTTGTTCTGCTCTGTAATTCACGCAAGACTCTAAGTTATCCAGAAATGCATAATTGAAAGTGAACAAAAATACAGTGATGGGAAAAACAAAAGCAAGGCTAATCTTTGCAACAGGGTATGGATCAGCTAACAGGTGAAAGCTATGCAACGGTCTTCCGGAAAGCCAGAGAACCTGCCCTTATTAACAACAGGACAGATGAATAGAAGTCAAATTCTAGAAAGCAGAATAAACATTTTTTGATGCACCCCTAAACATCTAAATTACTTAAAAGCAACCATAGAACCATCTCCCCTGCCTTCTTTCTAAGGCCAGGGATCAGGCACAGGGTCTTACACGTGTTAGCTAAGCACCTTGCCATGGGGCCACACTCCTGGACACATACAATGTCTCATTTCCATCTGCACACGGTTTACTTTTGAGCTTAGACGGGAATTCAGGGAGACTACATTCTTAATACCTGAAGTTAGGTACCCAATAACATGAGAGGCCTACCGAAAGGCAGCTTGCTGCATCCAGCACTATAACAGTGTAGGGATAAGAGGCTGGAGATGAGTTTGCAGAAGATAGAACGGACATTTAAAAACAACCTAGAGCACCCAGTCAGTGCACTGAGCCCTGAGAATACTAGAACAAGAGACGAATGGTGGGGGGACATTATGCTAAGAACAAAATTTTAGAGTAAAGAAAGAACAGGGCAGACAACTCTGCAGTATCACCAACACCTCCCACCCTACCCAGCTCCCAGGAGCAAAGTAGCAGGTGGGTACTTCAGGGTCTGTCTTCAGTGCTTTGGAGGCATGGACACCAACCTGTGGCTTCTCGCAATTCCTGGAAAAACTTTTGGTTGAATATAAAGGCCACGCCACTGATCTCTTCCACTTTGGCTTCTGCAGTTGTATTTCGATTAATGAAATTTGCTGTAATGGCAATAGCTAGTTTGCCACGGAATTCTTTTCGACGAAAACCTGGGAGAAGAGAATGATCAGAGGTGGCAACAGTGAGTTGGAGGAGGAGGAGAAGGAGGACGGCTCCCTGTGAGGGAGCTGCTGACAGAGACACTAGGAGAAGTGGGGGTATGAGTCCATGGAGAAATTTTAGGGTAGTTCTTCTCTATCTGAAAATAAGCGGCTTCCGCACCAAAAAATGCCATTCAGCAATGAAGTAAAAATCTCCCACATCATTAACAAACCATTTGAAATCTGACTGACCAGAATATTACTCAGTACGGGAGAATCCATTTAAAAAGGGAGGAAAGGTCTGAATCGACTTATTAACACGTAGGTTAGATCCTGCAATACCAAGCCTTCTGAGTACAGCTCCTCTCCTAGGGCGCTAACAAGAGTGACATTGTCTGGAGGAAGGCTGGATGCCATTCAGTTAAAATAGGCAGCAGAGGTGCACATTTATATGGAGACAGGGTCAGTGTCCATCTGCTGAGACATCAGGTAAAGAAGCACAAACTAGTTACCTTCCAAGGTGTTCCTACGGCCATCTCCACCGATGATCACTTCAAATTCAAACTCAGACACAGGATGAGTTTTGGGGTGTATCAGCGCTCGCCAACCTATCCCTATAAGCCAATGGCAAAATGAAGGTCATCACCAAAACAAATTCACACCTGTAAGCACCATCTCCAATCCTTAGGAGTATGGACTGCACCAAATCCCGAGCCAAAAACAGGAAGCCAGACAGTAAGGAGGCTTGCAGAGGGCTCACTTTTTCCACCTCTGATACTCTACAATACAAATGCCTGCAAAGTCTAATATGTCAAAGGGCTCCTCATCAAGGCGAAAGTCCTCATAAGCACAGACTATATGAACAAAAACACCTTTAACTCATTTGCAAAACCGCTTGCAGGTCCTTCTTCCTTGTGCTCATCTTCAGTCACCCACGTCCTTTCATGCCTTCCCCATTTGTCTAACCCAACTTACGTTCATTCTCTTGGTCCTCGGGAGGCTGTACCAGTCCTTGGAATTCCACATTGACATGGATTTCGATCCCCAAGATCAAGGCTACTTTCAAAAGTATTAGCTGCAGCTGACGGATACCTAGGTGAATACAACACAGGGTTGGCAAGGGCGTGTGGAGCAGAGATACCTGCCAGTGGTCACTCCTTAGGCTCCCACCTATCTACCTGTCCACAGTCCACTCCAGTTTTCAGAGCCATTTGTATGGGTTGGGCTGTAGCTCACTGGTAGAGCTCTTGCCTACCATGCACTAAGTCCTGGGCTTGCTCTCCAGCCCTGGATAAAAAAGGGGGTCGCAGAAATAAACCTACACATCAAAGTCTTTTATAGCAGGAAACATTTTCCAAGTCATGGTCTCAATCCTGCTTTTTAAAGTGTAAATGCAAACCAGTGGAAGAGATTATCTAGACTCATGTAAGTACCCTCATCTCTTGAGTGGGGTACTCTAAACCCACAGTTCAGAGACACAGTGAGCCAGTGTCTGGCGAGTCCCTGCCTGGTGCCAGACATGGCAGCAATCCCTGGACACAGAGACACAAATCTAGTCCCTGGTCTAAGACCCTCTCACTGCAAAAATAAATTCTGCCACATATAAGGGAGATAAATTGTGTGAATTAATGACCCTCGATCTTCTCTTAAGGCCAATCGTACCTGCTATCTACTGTAACTAATCTGCCAGGAGCACACGCACATCCTGGCCTGCCCTCCTGGTATTTTCCTCAGCTTACCACAACCCCCACCCTTCTGAGTCACACTCGCAAAGACTCATTAAGTTGTGTGCTAGCACACATTTTATTTCTGCAACAACTGTGGGTTCCAAGATGCTTTAAAATTACAGCCCGGCAGATGGGCAGAGCACTTCCTCTGCCAGTGGAATGTGGCAGCTGTCAGCCAGTACTTAATAAATGGCACAAGTACTTCACAGGGCAAAAGGCCCAGTGGCTGAAAGCATTTACAGGGCACATCTGTAAACACGCATCGGAGGAACTCAGAACAAAGGTTCTTTGATAAAACTTCCCTGGAATCATTAGTGAGAATAAATTCAAAAAAGAAGAAGAAAAGACGTCATAATACGGACATTGATCTAAATTGATTTTCAGACAGGCCACTTACAGCCACGAAAATGAAATCTTCGTCTGCATTAATTTGCAATCTCCTATCTCAGAAAGATACCGGCCCCAGTTGAGCTTGTAAATGTCACGGAAACAGTCAGAGCTGTGCTGGCTGCAGACTGCACCAGAGTCACCTAACCAGATGAATCCTACCGTTGACTTGCCATTCATGACCAAGCTAGGGCTCTGCTTCTTTTGTAAGCATGGTTTGCTCAGGGCTGCATCCCCATAGCACTTTGCTCCCACACCAACCGAGCACATGCACAATCATGCTGCAGAGAGCCACAGTCTGTGTACTTGTTCTGCTGGCCTGCTTCCCAGAGCCTGGTCCCCTGTCTACCCACATTCTGAGTTCTCAGAGTCCCCAACCCAACTCAGACACTCCGTAGCCGGACTCCCAGCACAGCATGTGGTGCAGAGTCCTAGGTTATAGAAGCACTGGTGGTGGGTATTTTGACTCCACGCAGAGAGTGAGTGCTACATGGTAGATACCCATGAGATTGAAACAAATTGGGCTGTTAAACTGGAATTCTTCACATAACTGACCTGTGTCCTGCCTAATAGAACAAGCATGCAGGGGTGTGATGTACAGGAAAGCTGCTGTTACTCACTGATGTGGTCAATAGCTCCGGCACAGAACTTGCCGTAGAACTTTTTGGCACCCAGACCTCGAAGATCATGTATGGTGAAGGGCCAGAGATGCAGGACGTTGTTGCGGGAAAAGGCATCTCGCTTCTCAATAACGACAACCTTGGCTCCCAATAAAGACAAGTCAATGGCTGTTCGGAGACCACAGGGCCCAGCTCCGATGATGAGACACTGCAAAACAGAGCTTCTTTCAGAGCAGATGCTATACTCCTCAAAGCACATGTCTAGAGAAGAGTTATGATAACTATCAATCTCATAAGCTCCCTACCTTGGACAACCTCTACTACCCATAGATCTGCAACACACTTAAATGGGTCACCATTCCAAACAATAATAGGAAATCATATCTAATCTTTCATGAAGAGGCAAGCTTTCAGTTCTGGAATATTTCTACCAAACAAATGACCCTCAGAGTGCAATTCTCCAAACCCAAATTTCCATGTACTATAAAGAGTTCTAACCAGGCGTGGTGGCGCACACCTGTAATCTCAGCACTTGGGAGGCTGAAGCAGGAGGATCATTGTCAGTTTAAGACCAGCCTGGGCTACAAAGTGAGCTCAAGGCCAGCCCAAACTGCATAGCGAGATGCTGTCTCCAAAATGACAAAAAAAAAAAAAAAAAAAAAGAGTTCTGGACTCATCATTTCTAGACCAAAAGTCCAAGGAAATGCTCTTGGAAACCCATGCTCCAGTATTCATCCTAAAGCTGGACACTGATCTTAACCAGTTTGCAGGATATGCACAGAAAGAAGACAAGTGACACTTTTGGCTTTGCATTCCTTCTATTCTTAATGAAGTCCAGTTCTCACTCAGAAAAGTCATGCCTTGAAACTTTCTGAATATGGTTGATGAATGGCTACTCAAACATAAATTCACTGGAGTGTGTCTCTGAGTATCCACAAAGGGCAACTCAATGCTCAGGAAAGGATAAAGTAATATAGCCCTAAAGTCATTTACAAACTTGTTTCCCTGCTGGCTTTTTCCAACTTCTCAGAGATGTTCTTACAAGAAAGGACTCAGGAGTGGCACACGCCTATAATCCCAGTACTCAGGAGGCTAAAGCAGGATTGTAGCGAGTTCAAGGCCAGCCTGGGTTACACAGTGAGTTCAAGATCAGCCATAGCGAAACCCTGTCTCAAAAAACAAAAACAACAAAGGACCCGGAAAATGTATCTGTCTTTCCACACTTTCACATCTACCCCTACACAGGAAAAGGTACACTTCAGGTCTCTGTGGCAGCCTGTCTGTCTCATAGAAACCCTGTTTCTCTACATTGTGAAGAAACCAAAAGAAATACTTCAGTTCACATGCATCCTGCTAATGAACCCAAGCCAGACTTGTGAGAGATGGATAAGAGATGGGCTGAAGCTTGTGCCAAATCCTCACCAGGTACTAGGATGCTAAGAACCACAAAGCCACACTCAGATAGGACACCAACGGGGCCTGGCTACATCCTTGCTAAGAGACTTGCACCCTCTTAACACTGCGAGGGTCAAAACAGAGCTCTGCCAGACTAAGAACCTGCCCTCATGGGTCTTCAGTCTTCTTAAACTGAAGCTGAAATTTTGTTCAATATGTAAATACACAGAGGAAGCTCAAATAGATCATGAACAGTCAAGTAAACTATAAAGGATCTACAGAGTTTCACCGAGGCCTAAGCTTCACTTCCTTGGGTAACACTAGACTCTGGTTCTAACCCAGTCTACCTCCACCCTCCCTCCTCCTCCCTCTCTCCCTCCTTAGTTTTATTGAGACTGCATTTCACTGTGTATCTTAGGCCGGCCTTGAACTCACGACCATCCTCCTGCCTCAGCCTCTCGATGGTGGGATTACAGGTATATACTATGTACGACTACGCCCACCTCACTCCCCCTGGTTAGCACCTGGTCAAATCCTCATGCCACTGAACCCAGGACCCAAGGGCAGCCGAGCTCCCACCTTGGTGTTAGTGCACGCCTTTCCCTTCCTGTAGTCTTTGTGACTGCCCCGTTTGTCCAACTTGGCCCAGAGGGCTTTGGCCTTCCAGTAGTTGAGTTTGGACTTGAGCTTGTGGTAGAAGGAGCGATAGTCCTTGGGCTTCAGCTCCAGGTGGTCGCAGAGCTCTTGGAAGGCCTTGAGCGTCCCCTTGCAGGTGGTGGCCTGGACGAATCGGTCAAAGAGGACGTGAGCCTGGTTCCCTGCTTCGTGCTTCCTCTCCTCCATGCTTCCCCGTTCTCAGCACCCCTGACAGGGGGCAGTGGGCTGGCTGCTGATCCGCCCGACACTGTCACCTTAACCTGACAAGAAGAAAGAAAGGCTCAGCATTGCTGTATCTACAGACATTTCCAGATTTTTCCAAAGCAGAGTGATGAGGCAATAACACTAATCCATTCAAAAGATGTACCCCAGAAGACTCTAGGCCCCGTCCATGATGCCAGGGGTGGACACAGAACAAGACAAGTCCTTGCTTGCTGACCCGGAGAGTCCAGTGGGTGAGACTGACACATAAACAGAACATCACCAGGCACTATAGCAAGTGCCACAGGACAGAGGTCCAGACGAGAAACTACGTCTCAAGGAGGCAAGTCCTCACTGAAGGTGTGCCTGGCAAGAGACCGAAGGGGCCTTCAGGACATGATGTGTTAACTGGGCAGGAAGAGGTGCAAGGCCTGGGAAGGAAAGGAACTGGCAGGCTTGTGAGGGGCAGTGACACAACGAAGAGTCAAGAATGATTCCCAGCCTTCTGGGACAGGCGGCAGCAAGGCAATGGATTGAAAATAGAAGCACTCGGGTGTGAGGGAGGGGTGGCGAGCGCCCTTCTCGACTTGCGTGCTTGAGCTCCCTAGGCAGAGGTGCTCATGAGCATGAGTCAGGGCGGGGCTGGGGACACAGGCCGGGTCTGAGCGCTGTTAGCATTAGCGGTGGTGGTAGGACTTCCGAAAGCGGGAAAGAGCATGGGGAGAGAGAAGCCCTGGGCAGAGAGGACGAGGTGGAGATGCATCAACCTGAAGGAGTCTCACAGAAAGAGCACCAGAAACCAGACAGAGATCTGAAGGAAAGCAGAGGGCAGCGCGAGAGGAGGAAGTATAGAGGAAAGTCAGTAGGAATTTAAAGGACTCAAAAAGCTCTCCCGCTGGGTGGGGACAGTGCATGCCTAGCATTCTGGGAGGTTGAGGCAGGAGGATGGCAAAGGGAAGGAGGAGGGGGCGGGGAGGAAGGGGGAGGGAGGGAGCCCTCTAAAGCGTGTTATGCTCGCAGAAGAGATGTTAGAATCATCCTGTTTTGCCCATACTTGGTGCTCTATTTGGGAGTAACAGTGATGATGTGCACATCCTCTGCTTATCAGAACTATCCCCACCTCTGTGCCTTGTGTGCCTGCTAGCCAGAGGTCCGCAGGCTGGGGGCGGCACTCCCTGGGCCGCTCATGGCCTCTGTACCTCACTTTGCTATCACTACTAGAACTGTATTTCGGAGATAGCAGGCAAACGGCCAAAGATCAAAACTAAGCCACAGGAAGAACACAGTGTACCTCTGGTGTGGCAAACACGACTGGGCTGGAACTTTTCTTTGAAGGGAATTTACTCTTGGGCCTGAGGGGAGTTGGAGGGAATCGCTGACACACTGTGCTGCGGTGGTGCAAAAGCTGGGTGAAAGTAAGGTTAGGGAAGGCTCCATGTTGCAGGTGGTGATGAAGCCAGTCTTCAGGACTGGCAGCAAGCCCCCGACATGGCGCGGACAAGACCCAGGATTCTGTCCTAAAATGCGTACTCTGGGCAAATTCCTAGGCAAATTCCTTTGCCCCCTGCTGCGAAGCAGAAGTAATACTCTGGTCTTCTCCGTTCCCCATTATGGTGCAAAGGGATTACACTGAATTACCTGGAGACGTTTTAAGCCTCCTGACAGAAGCGTAACTACAGGAACCACAGCCCCTTCATGTGTTCAGTGTCCACAGACACAGTGCCCCTCTGCTACGGGGAGGATGAGTCTGACGGTTACTTCTTTACCTAAAACACACCGACTTGGCTTCTCACCTTCAAAACACTAGTCACTTGCCAAGCCCTCTTGGTTCTGGATACTAAAAACTATTGTATGCTGCTGATGAACATGCTTGTCCCAAAACCCATGTGGCCAAGAGTCCAATAAGAAAAGGAATTAGAGGGCTGGAAAGGTGGTTCGATGGTAGAGCACTTAGCCAGCCTGTGTGAGACCCCAGGTTCCATCTCAGAAGAGAGAGAGAGAAAAAGACACACACACACACACACACACACACACACACAGAATGGGGTGGGGCAAAAGGAGGAATGGGGAGAGAAAATGGCTCTTGGAGGGGTGGAAAAAAACTAGATGTGTTTGTGCCAAGACAGAAAAAAGGGCTGCAGGTAACAGCACACAACTGTAAACAAACATCCCCGGTGAGCATGTGCTACCTCAAGGCTCTCGGCCGTTCGCTTTCTACGTGCAGATCTCAGCAGACCAGACTGCGCTGTGTGATCCGGACCTACGCTCCCTACCTGCGTCTACAGTCAAGCCCAACTGCACCGGAGTCCCAGCGAGCCCACAGGCACACTCTGCACACACCTGCATGGGTCTACCTTGCGTCCCGGAAGAAAATGATTTTTCTTTGTTCCTAAGCAGCAGCCACCTCCTACTTCCTGCCAGGATCCAGAGTCCTGGGAACAGTGACATTCCCCCTGCATCTACCACATGAGAGAACCCGCACCACATCTCTCTACAAGCCTCTCCCCAGTCCAAACACCTGCCCGCTGATCCTACCTCCTCCTTTAAGATCTTCTGGGCATTTACTTTCAAAATAGAGTTTCGCCACGGGTGCTAACATCCCTGTGGCTGGCTGTAGCCCACTCTGAAACAAATACTCACTTCCCAAGAACTGTGGACCACTACAGAGAATCTGCAAATCAACTCCCAGCACGCACAAACACCTTCATTAGTAACTGCTTCCAGCCTTTCTGTGGCTGTAAAGCACTGCCAAATGGACAGGTTTCAGCTCCAGCTCTTGGAGAGCGGCAGGCAAGTAATAGGTGCCCAGGTTAAGGATCGTAACCTGCAGGGCGCTGATGACAACAGACAGACACGGGGCGGCTGGTTCTCGGCACAGGCGGCGGGCACCGGGGTAAGACTACCCAAGGCTGAGTCCCCTGGGCGGCCTCACCTTTCCTCCTTTGCGAGCCAGGTGCCCGCGGTGGGAAGACAAGCTGAGAGCGCCTGGAGTTGCTCTGTGGCTCTGCCACAAGGTGCCTGGCTCATGGGCAAGAGGACTGACCCAGCACTCTGACTCACTCTAGGAACAGCGGCAGGAGGGCCCACTTCCCAGGCACAAAGCCGTGTCATCCCCTCCCGGTCTCCTCTCCTGGCCTACCGGTCTCCTCTCCTGGCCTACCCGTTTACCATTCATCACAGTATCCTGGGAAAATCCGACATTCACAATCACGGGAACAGAGGCCAGGAAGCCTAGCCGTAAGGAGCCAGAGAATCCAAGGTGTGGGATAAAGGGCTCAGGGAAGTGAGGGGCCCGAGGGAAGAGGAAGAAACGGCGAGACCAGGTCTCCGGAGCATCTGCAGTCCCTGCCGCTGACAATCCCTGCATGTTCGGTCTCGTGGCAGCTGACTGCTGACTCAGACGCTCCGTACATTCCTGGCTGTGGAGGAAGGCGCTGGGAGCCGAGGGCCCAGGAAGCACATGCAGAGCAGGGTTCATGCTTCTATTTACAGCAAGAGCAAAGGTTGTCCCTGACGCACGGCTGTTCCGTGAACGCTCAACCTCTAGCTCGTAGAGTAAGTGAGTGGTGGTTTGGGGGGCTTAGGAAGGTGAACTGTCCTTAAAACGGGAAGAGAAACAAAAATACAGTAAGAATCGTATTTTAAGAGTACTGGGCTGGGGTGATTTTAGCCGATCTTTCTCCCCTGCCCCTGCACCATTAGTAAACCAGCAGGTAAGAAACCCCTAGGTCTTAAGAAGGAATCTAGGAACGCTCTGTCCTGGTGCCCCGCGTGGACACAGGTCCTGGAAGCAGGTGCACGGGCTCGCTTGTTTTGGAATGCTGCTGGGGGAAACTTAGTGGAAGCGAGTGTTTCCGATACTCGCCTTCCCTTGTGTTTTGCCTCAGAGACAGGGCCCCAAATCATGAGGTACCTTAAGTTCTTGGGTGCCCAGGCTGTTCCCATCTCTGGGTAAGGAACCCAGCGAGTGACTGAATGAATGGAAGGCTGACTGAATGGGGCTCCTCGTCGCCTCCACCTCTGCTTCTCAACTCTGTTATATCCTACAACCCCCCCCCCAGACAAGGTTCTCAGGGACCTAGGAAGCGGGCTCAAAGTACCATGAAAGCAATCTTCCTCAGGCATTCCTTTGTCCCCACCTCAATTGCTTGTTTCACTGTGATAAAATACACAACACACACACACACACACACACACACACACACACACACACACACACGATAAAATCCCTACCTTAGCCATTTTATTTGTTTGAGATAGGGTCTTAACTTTATCACCTAGATTGGCCTTGAATCAGTGATCCTCCTGTCTCAGCTTCCTGAGTAGCTGGGACTTGTCCTAAGAATTCAGTAGTGCTACTGCACAGTCCTAACTGTGCAGCCATTGCCACCACCTCTCTCTGTGACTTAACACTCACACAGATCAGCAACAGCTTCCCTTCTCTCTCTCCTCTGGCTCTTGGTGACTACTGTTCTCTTTCTTTTTTTTTTTTTTCTTGGCAGTACTGGGGATCGAACTCAGGACCCTGCGCTTGCTAGGCAGGCGCTTATTCCACTGAGCTATATCCCCAGCCCTGTGACTACTGTTCTGTTTCTATGATCTTTACTATTCTAAGTATGTCATATAAATGGAATCAAAGTTATTTACCTTTTATGATTGGCTTATTCAACTTTGCGTAATGGTCTCAAGCTTTATCCACACTGTAGCATATTGCAGGATTTTCTTTTTTCTTTTTTTTTTTTTTTTTTTGCACACAGGGTCTTGCTATTTGCAGACAGGGTCTTGCTATGTAGTTCAGGCCTTGAACCTTGAACTCACTATGTTGTCCAGGCTGGCCTCGAATTCATGGCAATCTTCCTGCCTCAGACTCCCAAGTGCTGGGTCTTCCTCTTTGAGGTTAAGTAATATTTAATTTTATGTATACATCACATTTGCCTTTATTCACCTGCTGATGGCAGCTTAGTTTACTTCTACACTTTGCTGTAGTAAATGCTGCTATGAACAATCTCTTAAGGTTCTAGTTTCCTTTACATATATATAATATATATATACATATATATTATATATATATACTGTATACTCCAAATTGGGATTATTGGATCATATAATAGCTCTAGTTTTAATTTTCTGAGGAACCCCTACACTGTCTCCCACAGTGATTGCACCATTTTACATTTCCGTCAACAGTACTAAGGTTCCAATTTTTCTATAACCTCACCAGAATTTATTATTATTATCATTATTATTATTATTATTATTATTATATTATTATTTTGTCTTTTTGAGACAGGGTCTTGCTATGCAGTTCAGGCTGGCCTTGAGCTCACTTTGTAGCTCAGGGTGATCTCAAACTCACAACAATCCTCCTGCCTCAGCCTCCTGAGTACTGGGATTATAGGCATGCATTACCACACCTGGCTATTTTCTGTAGTTTTTCTTAGTATTATTTTTTAATAGTGGCCATCCTAATGGGGGGATTTAATTGCTTTGATTTGCACTCCTCTAACAATTAGTAATGTTCAGCGCCTTCTCTTGTACTTTTTTGGCTATCTGTATCTCCTTTTAAGAAATGTTATTTAAGTCTCTCATCTTTAGTCCCAACTTTTGTTTTTATAAAGATTAAGTAGTTTTATTTATTATTATTATTATTATTGTTGTTGTTACTATGTGTTTTTTTGAGGCAGGATCTGCTAATGTAGTTCAGGCACACTCTAAACTCACTATGTAGCCCAGGCTGGCCTTGAACTTGCTGCAGTCCTTCTGCCTTAGCCTCTCAGGTGTTTGGATTACAGGTATGTGCCACCATGTCCGGCAAGTTTTTTAAAATATATTCTAGATATTACTCCCTTATCAGCTATATGATTTAAAAATTACTTCTTCCCTTCTGCAGGCCACCCGGTGGATACTGTCTTTTGATGAACAAAATTGTTTAAAATTTTGTAAAGTCCAACTTATCTATTTTTCTTTTTTGTGTCATATCCAAGAAATTACTGCTAAATCCAACACTGAAAATTTTTTCTCATGTTTTTTCTAAGAGTTTTATAGTTTTAGGCTTTTCACTAAGGCCTCTCATTTATTTTGGGTTAATTTTGTATCAGATAAAAGGTTCAAATTCATTCTTTTGCATGTAGCTAACCAGTGTTCCCAGCACCATTTGTTGCTGTTTCTTGTTCTACTGAAAGTTCTTGGTAGCCCTGTCAAAAATCACACAGTTCTAGGCTATCCATTCACTTGTCTGTATATTTTTCTTTACAGCAGTATCACATTGTTTTGATTACTGTATCTTTGTAGTAAGTTTTGAAATCAGGAAGCATGAGTCCTCCAGCTTTCTTCTTCCTAAGGTTGTTTTGGTTACTCAGGGTCCCTTGAGCTTTCATATGAATGAAAATGGGGCTTTTATTCCTGCAACCAAAAAATAAAACAAATTGGAATTTTGATAGGAATTACCCTAAACCTAAATTATTTTGAATAAGTCTGCCAATGCACATGGAATGTGCTCTCGTTTATTTGTTTAATTTCCTTCAGTATTATTCTGTAGTTTTCACTATATAAACCTTTTACTTCCATAGTTAATTCTCAAGTGTTTTATCCTTTTTGATGCTACTGTAAATGGAACTGTTTTCACAATTTCCTTTGTAGGTGGGCTGTTCAGCGTAAGTGTACAGAAATGCAACTGATTTTGTGTGTCGACTTTGTATTCTGCCACTTGGTTCAATTCTGTATCAGATCTTTTTTTGTCATAGAATGTCTAGGGTTTTCTCTTTGCGGGAATGTATCATCTATGAACACGGACAAAGAAAATTTCACTGTTTCCTTTTCCATGTGTTTGTTCTTTTCTTGCTGAATTGCTCTGGCTAAACGTCCAACACTGTTTTGAACAGAAATGGTGAAAGAAGACATCCTTGCCTTGTTGCTTTCTTCAAGAAGAAAAAACTTCTGGCTTCAATCTTTTTTTTCTTTCCTTTCTTTTTATCTTTTTTGGTACTGGGAATGGAACCAGGGCCCAGGTGCTCTACCACTGAGCTACATCCTTAGCCCTTGACTTTACTCTTGAGTGTGACTTTTGCTGAGGGTTTTTATATATGGCTTTGGAATGAAAATTTCAGCAACAAAAAGTGATGGTCTAAGCAGCTGATCTACGTCACAGAAGCAGGGCTCTGACAGTTTCTGAAGGAAAGACGAACACTTTCCAGCTTCCTCTGTTCTGTCCTAACTCTGCTCCATTCCCTCTGCTCCACAGGTGCAAAGTTCGGGGAGGGAAGGGCTAAAGGGTTAAGACTTCTGCCAGTAAGTCTCTGGCACACTTAGTGTTAAACAAGGTAGATATAAACACTCCTTCGGCTAATAAAACACTACGGAGCAGTTACTAAGAGGCAGGCCTGTACCTTGCATGATCTTCAGCAATGCAGGGGACGTAAAATCTACTACTTCCCTTCTGCAGATGGGAAACTGCAGCTTGAAGGAGTTTAAAGGTCACAAGGCAAGAAGGAAGTAGTACAGTCATATTTTAGGTCCAGACCTGCCTACTCTGAGCTTAAGTCCTCAGCCATTGTAAAAAAACAAAACAAAACAAAACAAAACCACCTGAGAACACAGCTTGAGAAATGAAGGTACACCGCAATGCATGCTCCCAGCCCTCTTGCCTGCCTGCGAGCTAGACCCTGCAGGTCTTGGATGATGAAGTCCGCTAGCTGCCTGGCTAGCAGTGTATGCAGTCCCAAGGATACTCAGCAAGGACAGCAACATGGGATTCTTTTTCTTCACCCGATTTATCACTGCATCCACCCTTTCATAAATGGAAGTAAGAGCAGTCTGCTTTCATGGAAATGCTTCCTATTGGCTGCTCAGAGACTAAAATAGTCCTAACATAGGGCTTATCGGTCTGCATTCTTCAGCAGGGTCTAGCACCCCAGCCATCAGCAACACTGTTAAGGTGCCTATGGCAAAGTCATGTTAATTGCCTAGTGCACTCCACTGTAGGGCAGGACAGGAGGGAACTTTGGCCAACATACTCACTACCAAGGGTACAAAGCTGAGTTCAAAAGAGACTGAAAGACTAGCACCTTCCTGTCCTGCTAGCCTGAGAACACCAGAAAGGATGTGGGGAAACAGAAGCCAAGGAGAACTCAACAAATGCTTTTTCTCCACAGGGCCAGTTTGACACTCAGTTCCAGACACACCAGGCACTCATGAAGTTTTGCTGAATGCTGGACAGCCAAATCAGCAATGGCCAGGCAGACCCTGGGGGCTCCGGCAGCCCAGAGATTTATAAAGATCCATGAAGACGACCACAGAGCTCTCAGAAAAAATGCAGGGTTCTACCAAACCACTCAACAACAACACAACTACACAGCCCTAAAGCAGAAAGACTTCAAAATGTTTCCCCAGCACACAAATGACAAGAGTTTAACCGGGGTCACAGAGTTTATGGCTCTCAGCTGCCTAGTCTGGCTACTATCACAGTCACAGTATCACAAACACACCAGGGTCACCGCCTATACTTGGCGTCTTGCACATGCCGCCTAGCCGTGACCCTCCCAACCATCAGACATGCCACCAGCTCCAGTGAGGAGGAGCTGTGTTGGGAAGGAGTCTCTGACATCTTTGAGCACTTTGAAATGGTAATGTTTCAAGGATTCAGTTTGACATAGAAGACCAAAATCTGTCCAGAGGTTTTCACCCAGTGATCCAAAATTCACCTCTTGAAGGAACCCAGGGCAAAATTAGCTCCTGACTCACAGGACACCCTCCCAAATGTCTGTTATCTACAGATCCTCCTCAGCACCTTCTGGATCTCTGGATGGGGCCTCAGATTCTCCCCATTCTTAGCATTTTTCCATTGGCTCCCACCGTTAATCAGTGACCACACCCTTCTCAGCTGCCTCACAGCCAACCCTCCGAGGGCCTGTCTAAAGCCACTCCTCTCCACCTGGGCCCAGCCTTGAGCCCTCTCGGGCTGGATGGAGAAGCTACTGGGTCCTACGGCTCTCCAGCCTACAGACAGCTATGTGGAATACCCGGCCACTGATCCTGTAAGGCCTACCTAATAAATCTTACATAGTAATAAGAAAACCCTACATCTACCCAGACAGCCTCTCAGCCCCATGGCTTCAGTACAGTACTACTGTATAGACTGTTGATGGTCCCAAAATATTTATTTCCTCTCTTGAACTTGTATAACCAATAACCAATTGTTTTGACATTTCTACTAGGTGTTTCTCAGGCACCTCAAATCCAACATACACAAAACTGAGCTCCTAATTCCCACACTTGAGCCCAACCTGCTTCTTCCTTAAGTATTCCACATCTCAGCGCACAGCAGTGCTGCCCCCCTAGCTGCTCAATCGGAAGGCCTTGGAATGCCCCTTATTCCTAATATATCACATGCTCAGTTCTTCAGGAAATCCTGCCTCTTCTGTCTTCAAATACGGGATAAATGCAACCACTTCTCACCGTATCTTCTCTAACCCCATCAACACCACCACCGCCGCTCACTTTAGATGACTGCGACACTTCTCCCTGCCTCTTCTCCCTGTGTCCCACCCTGCAGAATATTTTCCACGAAGTGGCCAGGGTATCCACTTGAACATCTGTGAAGTGAGTGATCGGTGTGCCCCCCATCACCACAGCCCACCCCTTCCCACTCCGTCCTTAGGCCCTGGACAGCCCGGCCTTCGTCCTTCTCACTGCCCCCAGGCTGCACATGACTGCTGGTTCACATGCTTCAGTCCTTGCCTCACACTGTCCTTTTCTCACTGCCTGCAGGAGGGAGCACCTTCCTTCCCTGCTATAGCTCAAGGTCCACGTGCTAAATAAAGGCTTGGTCCCCAGCTTGGTGCTGCTGGGTGTTAGAGGATGCCTGCCTTCAGGAGGTGGGACTTGGTGGGAAGTCTTCCGGCTACTGGGGGGGGGGGCAGCGCATCCTTGAAATTCACCTTTCCTCTTCTAAGTTGTTTTTCTCAGTATTTGGCCACAGAGACAAAAAGCTAATGCACTGTGTCAGTCAGTACAAAAGTAATGCAACGGCCTGACTACGTTTCACAAACTTTCATGTCTTAGGACTCTCACACACTTGAAAACTGTTCAAGACTCACACAGCAAACAATATATTTACTCTATATGAAATTACAACTGAGAAAAAAAGATTTTCTTACTGATTATCTCACTGTAAAATAACAATCTGTTACATATTAACATCATTTGCATAATCTACAAAAATAAACACCAGTTACTTTTCAAAACTGACACTTTGTGTGAGGAGCGGCACTGTTTTTTTTACACTTTTGCAAATCTCTGTGCTGTCTGACTTAGAGGACAGCGGTACTCTGGGGTCTGCTTCTGCACTCCATCTGCTGTGAGAGCACACATCACAGGTCTCTAAAAGACACAAGAGCACACAAAAGTGGACACAGAAATAATATCAGCTCAGTATATTTATGGAAATAGTTTTGTACCAGGTGTGGTGGTGCATGCCTGTAAACCTAAGTCTTGGGAGGCTGAGGCAGGAAAATCACAAGTTTGAGGCCAGCCTGGATAACTTAGCAAGACCCTGTTTCAAACAAACAATTCAAAAAGGGAGTGGGCTGTAGCTCACTGTGAAGGTCCTGGGTTCAATCTCCAGTGGAAGGAAGGAAGGAAGGAAGGAAGGAAGGAAGGAAGAAAGGAAGGAAGGAAGGAGGCTGGCAATGTAGCTCTGTGTGAAGGCCCTGGGTTCAATTCCCAATACCAACAATCAAACAAACAAGGGCTGGGGCTATAGTTCAGGGGTGGAGCGCTTGCCTAGCATGTGTGGAAAGTGCAATCCCTAGGACACCGATAACAGTGAAAATGTTTTGCACTGTGGAGACCCTAAAACATCTCAGGGCGCCTCTCTGAGACCTGCACTCTGCACACATCACCCTTCCCCTCTTTCACCTCCGTTCCTACTGCTGACCTGACTCCCGGCAGCTACTCACATGTGGCTCCTTCTATCTAAAAATTCTCTCCCCTAGATCCACTCGCTTTTTCAAAAAAATATCAATGGGCACCTACTAGTCTGTTACATGTCTAGCACTTTCCTAGGCTCTAGAAATAATGTGTCAGTGAACACAGGGACAAACCCTGCCTCCCAGGGGGCGAGCCCTGTTAATACCACTGATGTGCCTACTTGAATGTCCACTTCTCAGGGCGGACCTCTCTGATCACCATGGCTAGGACTCGGCTTCCAGGCAGGGTCTGCAGTGAATGCTCAGCATGCGGAGGCCCCGGTTCCAACCCTGCACCAAACATACCAACAGGAGCCCCTCCAAGCAGTAAGGACAGCACCTTACCTTCTTTCCCTGTGTTCTCTGAAAGACCACCCTCGGCACCCCACCCACTTATTTTTTGTCCCCACCCCCAGAATACAGGGCCCATGAGAGTTAAGATTTTGTCACTTTGTTTGCTATGGGCCATCGCAGCTCGATGGCTCCTCACCCCCAGCAGGTGCACAATAGGTAGCACTCTGATGAACAGATGCGCAGGTGAATGAACTTCCCCAGTCTGCCCAGGTGTTTGGGGATCGAGACAGAATTCTGCGAGGCCAGGAAACAGGTGTCACAGACAGTGAAAATGGGTCAGGTGCTTTCAGGTAAGTGCCAGGCTGGGAGGTACACAGAGCAGTCTGGGGTCCTATGGGGGAACCTGCTGCCCAGGGAGGAAGGTGTCCCCTCACCCACTAGAGCACTTTCCTTTGTCTGTGACACCCTGCCCTAGGCCTGCCTCACATAGGAGCAGGCCTTGCCCTGGCGCAGAGAGAGCAGGATAGGAGCCAGAACTCGGAGGCAACGCTGTTTCCACAGCCACATAGTTTCAGAGTAACTGTCCCCTATAAAAGGAAACTGGCTTCTAGAAAAGAATGGTGGCATCAGAGTCATGAAATGTTATACAGCGCCCCCAGCCCCCAGGGAGATAGGTGAAGGGCTTGTACTATTTCTGATTTCTGTGTGCGTGTTTAAAATCTGTGTCAGAAAACCATGAAGTGGTCACGGGGCCCAGAGTGTCTCAACAGCGGCACTTGTCCATTAAGGTAGGATGACAAAGAGGACCTGGAGGGTTACTGTGCACCCCGCGATTACCAGCTCCAGATAAGGCCCCCCAGAGACTGGGCAAAGGTGGGGAAGCAAACGACAGGAAACTGGACACTGGAAACACCGGCCTCCTAAGCAGAACATGGACGGGGCAAAACCAGCTTTCTGCACTGCTAGAGAAAAAAGTCACAGCAAGGCTGACCCTCAGGGCTACACCTGCACCATCATCTCCACCCACAGCGGGGCCTGAACGATGCCCGGCAGTCCTTCTGCAGAACCCCCGCTGGTCCCTCCAAGACTGGGCTGCATCTCTGGGCACCTGCTCCACGCCCAACTCCAGGCCACTTTCAAATGACCTTGCCCTTCCCATGGAGGAGAAATATTCTTAGAAATACTCTGGGTCCTTCTCTCGCCGTCTGGGGAGGCAGGCTGGGGCTTCCCGCTCTCCAGCTTTTACACTGACCTCCTCCTCCTCCTGCCTCAGAGCAGCCTCCCTCCTGTCAAAGAATGTCCACCCCATCCTTCCTGTTCTCTGAATCTGTGTCCCCACTTAGAGCAGCCTTCAGGGTGCAGTTCAGTGGCACTAAGTACATCCGCATGTTACACAGCAGTCACCCTCTGTCACTCATGTCTTCTACCCACAATCCCCGTGCGCCTACCACGCTTTAGTCTCTCATCTTTGAGCACACGGGCACTGACATAAAACACTCACAAAGCCCTTGCCCTGCACCCTTCAAGCTACTGCGCTGCCCCAAAGACAATGGACCGCGTCTGCTCTCCCGTCCTCATCCATAACCTCCCAGCGACCCTTTTCTTTCTCTCCCTTCCCAATCCGGCTTCTGTCTCCATCACTCCACTGAGGCTGGCCGTGGCTTTGTAACCCAGCAGGGCTCGGTGCTTCTCCCCCTTGTTGCCTCTTTGGCTCTTCCCGGAAACGGCCACCCGTTGCTCCTGTCCTGGGTGCTGTGAGACATGCCTTCCTCCTACTGTCCTGTCACTGCCCGAGTCTCTCACATGGCTCTCCTTTCATCCGCTGCTCTATCGAAAAACAGGATGATGACCCTGAATTTTCATCCTTCTGACCTCGCTCTTGAGATCTGAATGCTACTAAATACCCCATCTGCACATCCCACAGGAACCCCAAAATGAGCAAGACCCAGACTGAGTGTCTCTGTTCTCCTCCCCCAGCCCCTGGGTACACACAGCCAAACATGACCTCTCACCCAGCAGAAGCCTGGGGTCATCTCAGACCCTTCTCGGTCCTCTGCTCTCTCCATCGAATCTGCTGGTTCTAACCTTCTAGGATCTGACTGCACAGAGCCCATCTCTCTACCATTACCTTGGTGGAAGTACCAAGAATGCTTATCATGCCCCTTGATCTTGTGCCCTTTCTGATCCTGAGTGCTGGAGTATTCCTTCTTAAGAGCAAATCTGACCCTCCATTTCAGTCCTCCATGAGTTCAGGAAATAATCCAGATCCTCATCAAAGTTCCAAAGAACCGTTAAGATCTAGCTCCAGCCTTGATTTCTACATTCTCAACACACACCATTTTCTGCCAGATATGGTACCACACATCCATAATCCTGTGCTCAGGAGCCTGAGGCAGGAGGATCACTGCAAATGAGGCCAACCTAGGATACATACTTAGTGAGTTCAAAGCCATTCTGGGATACATAGCAAGATCCTATCTTTTAAAAAATGCTTTCATCTTCAGCCACATTCCCTGGGAGCTCCTCGTCTTTGCTGAGTTCCCTTGGCCTCATGTGCCCCTCCTCCGCCTTGTCCACTGTGACCTCTCCTCATTGTTCCAGGATTCACTGGGACCACTCCAGCCTCCCACAGTGACCACTTGTCCTCACTCTGCTGTACTCCTCCCTGTCCACACTCAAGCCCTGGCTCTGCGACCACGTCCTGGTCCCTCCGCCCACGTGTGGGCTCTTGTCGGCAGGAAGCAGAGTCTGTTCCTTCGTACCCTCAGTGCAGACGCTGGTAGAAAAGTTGGTACTAAGTACAGCAGGTACCAGGAAAAATGACAAAGAAAAGGAAATGCTTGCTTGGGCCACAGTGTCTAACGTCATAGCATTATAAAAAAGAAGGAAAGTAACTCTGTGATGAGTAGTGTATTATTAAGCTGCCGATGAAGAAGGTGACTTCTTAAAGAGGAGGAAAGAGGGAGAAAGTGGCCAAGGCTGGGCCCTAAGGCAAGGATGGTGAACCTCTCAGAGACCAAGGGACCAAACAGCAACCCACAACCCACTTATTTACCTGTAAAGTACCAACCCTGCAATTAAATCTGAATACTCAAGTTTTATTTTAGAAAAAAACAATTAACATGAACACACATGAACATCTTTTGTCTTCAAAGAAAAACACAACAACCAGAGCTTTCAATGATACAAACAGCTTTTTATTCAAAGTTTGTTTCT
The DNA here is from genome assembly GCA_004027595.1 of Dinomys branickii. Classification (NCBI taxonomy): domain Eukaryota; kingdom Metazoa; phylum Chordata; class Mammalia; order Rodentia; family Dinomyidae; genus Dinomys; species Dinomys branickii. The sequence goes on from PVLD010001186.1 coordinate 100,960, forward strand.
GGCCACTTTGGCACAATTAACATGACCTTTGCTGTTGTGTGTATGGTGATAATTTGTCAAACCTGGGCTGGGGAGACTCCACTCCCCCAGTGACACAGAGAGGGCTCTGTGCGCCCGCCACCACTGTCCCACGGCATCTCCTAATTATAAAAGGGCGGTTGTCTTCCCCTCACACTCCAGGAAGGTATTTACCTTTTTTGGGTATCAGAAGCTCCCTAAGCCCCTGGGCTTGTGGCATGGCAGCTCTCAGGAGTGAGGCAGTTCAGGGGGAGGCAGTGAGGACAGGGAGAGTGCGTGGAGGTGAACTCTCTGGGAAGGCGGTTGGCTGACAAAGGCAGGGCTTTTATTCTCCAGCAAGGTAGCTGTGCACCCTCCCTCTGAACCTCAGCCCCAGGTGCTGAGCAAAAGGCCTCTACCGGGCTACATTCAATGGCAAGTGGGAACTAGGTAGCTCTCGGGGCCTTCCCTGTAGTTTTCCAGCTGTACTTGGGAAGAAACCTCAGTTGGTCTCTCCAAAGCAGAAATACTATAGGGCTGAACTGTATCCAGCTCAGTGGAATGTACTTCCCTTTCCAGTTAGTTTAAGGACTTTGGCGTAACTGTATCGTGAGCTCTGGATCAAGTGCTTCTCAAGACCTACGCTCATACTAACTCCTGCCGAGCTCTAACACCCTGACTCCTCATGCCGCAGGGCAAGGAGGCTCTTTTCGTTGGAAGTGAAACATTATAGGAAAGGAAATAACAACAACCTTTTTTTCCTTATGCTTAAAGAGGATCACCAATTCCCTACACTATACTCCAGAGGGGTCTTGAGAGTTCACAGCCCCCAACCTCTCCCTCGTTACACTACCCCTGCCCTGGCAATGACCCCCACCCTCAGGCCATCCAGGGGCATGAGGAAGTACAGCCAAAACCTTAATTTCTTTTCTCTCAAAGACCAATTGCCAAAAGCCGACTGCCATGAGCTCTTGGGCTCCAAAATTGCAACTGCACTGGGCTCCAAGCCAGCCAGCTACCAGGGTTTTTCTATAAGCACATAAATCTTCTCTCAGTTCAGCACCAATGAGATTAAAGAACGCAGACCGAAGAAGGCCTACAGGCTGCACTCCACATCCGCCCTGCCCTCAGGTGCCAACCCTGCCGGCCAGGAGGCCCGACACCCCTCAGGCTGGCAGCAGTTTCCAGTTACAGGTAGCGTTCTGCCCCCACCTCTCTAAAAGTCCTGTCTAACTTCTCACAGGCACAGGACTACTGCGCCTTGACCTCTCGCTCTGGGATGCAGAAGCTAAAGGCTTGTTTCATGAACTCAGAGCTAAAACCTGAGGGAACCCAAATGCCCCCTCGGGGATGTTAGGAAGCATTATTACTGCCGTGACCCTCACTAACCGTGGCGGCTGCAAGTCTCTTCTCAGGAAGCCATCCGTAGAGCAGGGCAAACAAAGACGCCACCCGCCCGCTCACACGCTGCTGCACCTGCAGCCAAGTACCTGGACATGCCAAGCATGACCGAGCCGGTCCAGGCACTCCTCACCGCCTCAGCCCCAGGTCATCCACAGGCTAAACTGGCCACTTTTAGAAATACCACTCGCCTGGGGACAGGGGGAAGTGAAGGCAGTCTGTCCAACTCAAATATTTGCTCCAACAGACAGAAGGGCTGTGACCCTGTATTTCGGAGGACATCTGAACGGAGGCCCTGAGCATCGCCCCCACAGGGTGAGGGCAGCAGGGGTTCAGCACTGTAGCGGGAGATGCCCTGGGCGCAGCTCCTCCTGTGCGCTGCCTGCCTCCCACGCCACACTGGGCTTACCCACAGTGAGCCAGAGCCCTTCTGTCTAGTAAGAACCTAGCTGGTAACAAGAGCAAGCTTAGCACAGTGGAGAGGGACAAGGGCTTTGCCTTCACGAGAGCTTATGGCTGCAGCGAAGTCAGTAACAACCACACGCGAATGCCACTGCCGTCCAACTGGGCAGCATCAGCAGCGAAGGCAGGAAAAGACGTTACTCTGCTTTCAGTCACTGAGGGAACTCTGGGAAGCGAGCACTCAGGAGAGGGCGGAAAAGACCACAGCGTGCACCGTCAGTCAGCTGAAATCACCACCACAGGACGACCACTCCTCTTCTGCTTTGAGAAGGGCCAAATTGGGAGATTTTAATTTCGCAGAAATCAATTCCCTGCTTACCTGTAACCTGGGTGTTAACAGAGCAAATAAAGCTGACCATACAGCAGGAGTGAAAAGGTTGTGGGGTCGGAACCTACCACAAACCAGGCACTGGCCGCTGGACCCCGCGGGGCCTGGGCTTTGCACCACACCCCTCTGGCTGCAAACAGAGAAGGGCTTGCCTTACCCCTGGTCAGTGCTCTGACCGTGCTGAAAGTTGGACTATGTGACCAAGAGAAAGGAAACACACACTGCACCTGACAGCGGAACCCCTGCGTCAAAGCCTTCTACTAATGTGCAACTTATGATACCACTTGACCATTTCAAGTATGGAAATCAGTTATTTTTACTAAATCTGCCACAATCTACTTTTAAACCATTTCCAGCACTGTGGGGAAAGGGCTTAAATTTTTTTAAGGGCTTGGGATATAGCTTAGCTGCACAGTGCCTGCGTGTGTTCAATTCCTGGTGCTCCCACCACAAAAAATTTTTTAAAAAATTTTATCAGCACATTGACTATAGTACACAATTACCTTCATCATGGGAAGCTGGTACATGTATATGACACACTTTAACTCTTTTTACTTCCCTTTCTGGAGGGAATTTTAATAACTCACAAACCTGAAGATGTCATGGCTGAGAGATTTAGGAGGCTGATGGATGTGAAGAAAACTTTAGCATCCACTTGCTGCTGTCAATTCAGCAGCACAAAGGGAATTTGGAGCAGGCCCAGGAAAGCTGAGGCCACAGCTGTCCTGCCTCAGCAGGAAAAGCTCACACATCTTTTCTCTTGGTGAGAACAGTGCTTCCCAAATGAAAATGGAGATCCCCTTGGCCTATGTTTTCCCAGAACTTCTCTCCCAGCAATGTTCAGGTAGTTCCACAAGTTTGTCCACCACAATGGGCCGCATCCCCAACAGAAATAGTATCTATTACACAAAAATGCCCCAGGTCCCTCAGGTCCAAGCACCTGGTGATCTCTATTCTGGTTGCTGTCTCTAAGAATTTGCCTATTCTTGGTACCTCTAATAAGCAGAATCAAGTATTTGTCCTTTTGTGTATCTGTTCTGTTCACTTATAATGTTTCTGTGGATTTCTTCTGTTTTACAGCTGCACATGTTGCATAGTAGTAGACACTGCATTTTTCTCATCCATCCGTCCATCTGTCCGTCCATCCAGGGACAGAGGGGGGGCTTCCACCTTTTGGCTACTGTGAATAGTGTTGCTATACACACAGCTGTACAACAAGAGCTCGCTCAGTTATGAAATTCCAACACATTGGAGTGTATTCTTAACTCTTTTTTGTCTTTTTTAAGACAGGGTGTTGTTATGCAGTTCAGGCTGGCCCTGAGCTCACTTTGTAGCCCAGGCTAGTCTCGAACTCACAACGATCCTCCTGCCTCAGGCTCCTAAGTGCTGGGATTACAGGCGTGCGCCACCATGTCATTCGTTGAGCATCACATCTTTTCCCAGAGCGTTGCTCCATGACGCTGCTCTTCCCTTCTTTGTAGCTCCTCCCACTCAACACCTGGATGATGGCTTGTTTCTGAGTCAAGCTGCTCTGCTATTCCTGCAGTTAACCAAGCGCCCCAGCCCACAGCACACATTCAGATCTTTATAGACTGAATGAAGTTTTCACTTATGCATGTATTTTTGAGTGACAAAGGTAAATTGTTGGGGGTTTTCACAGGTGTTTCCACACAGTTTATCCCAGGCAAAGGTACGTGGGGAACATAATCACTCACTCAAGTCACACCACTTGGATGTAGCAAGTAGCCAGCCCTGCCAGGGACACCTGCTACACAGGTGTCTTTCTCCCTGTGTTATGATAACCTAGGGTGGTGAACATGTTTATGCATTGCAATAAGACTGTTCCCGTTCACGTGCACAAGCTGCATTTATGAAGCACCTTTTACAAATGTGAGTCCACCCAAGGGAACACAGGTGCCATACCCTGCTGAAATAACACTGCCCTGGTGTGATAGGTAACTGGCATTCTTGGAACGGCTTTGAATAAAGTATGTTTTTAAAAAGCAGCAGGAATACTTGTGGATCCAGAATTTGTTTTTAAAACTATGTGTATGTTGGCTTGTTAACTTCTCATCCTACAATGTATTAATTCCCTGAGAAAGGTGCAATAAGTAACATTTTTTCCAAAGGTGCCCCTCTACAAACACGCAGGGAACTTCATTCGTTTCCACTTCAGAAGGAATATACTCCTCTTTGAAATCAAAGGGCTATGTATATAACTGAGGGAAGTTTCATATCAAGAATATAGGAAAAATTGGTAAAATAAATAGATAAATGGTTATTACTAAGTGAGAATTAGACAAAGATGTGACCAGACAAATCCCAAAAGAGGACACTGAAACAACGAAAAGCATATGAACAGGTGTTAACACATCAGTCATCAGGGAAAATGTCAAACAGGACCATAATAAGATACTATCACGTATTCCTGAAAATGGATAACATCAAAGGTTGACAACACCAAGTGCAGACAAGAAGAACAACAACTGAAACTCAGACCCTGAGTACAATACACTGGTGCAACCATTTTGAAAAACTGTGCTTCTTGAAAGTAAGAGGATCTACCCTAAAATTCTGCAGCTCAATTCTTGTGGGTCCATTCAATAAATGAATGTCTATGTCAACCAAAAAGCAAACAGAAGAATATTCATACCAGCTTTTTTCACAATACTCCAGAACTGGAAAATAACCCAAATGAATAACGATAGCTAAATGATAAATAAACCATAGTTGAAGTCATAGAACAGAATACCACACAGCACTAAAAAGGATTAACTACAGTTGAGCTTCATACCCCTAAGTACTCCCCCCACACAAAAATCCATGGGGCTCAATTCTTTGTGTCAAATGTACTCTACGCTTAACATTTATACACCTTCCAATGTACCTGAAGTCATCTCTAGAATACTTGTAATACCCAACTTGATGTAAATTCTATGCAAATATGCTCAGACTATATTGTTCAGTGACTAATGACAAGAAAAAGGCCTGTACATATTCAGGACAGATTCCATTTTTTTTTAACCTTTCGGTCCATGGCTCATTGAATATGCAGATGCACCCATGGATACCAGAGCCCCAAAATACTGTGACATGCAGAGAAACAGAGGAAAATCATAGAGCAACATCCAGCAAAAGAAGGGGAAACAAAGGAACACACTGAATGACTCCCTTTATGAGACCAAGAGCAAATGGAAGTCAAAACTGCAGTACAGAAGTCAGTGGGGGCAGCGGTTGAGCAGCTACCTAGCATGCACAAGGCCTTTGGGCTCAATTCCCAGAACCAAAACTAAAATATGAATACAAGTCAGTCCTAACAGTGCAGCAAGGTTGGAAACGTTAGGACCTTGCCCTGGACGGTGGTATGGTGCCAACCTGATTAAGCTAATCACTGTTTCCCAGGGTCTCTGGGTAAAAGCTCCTTTCTAAAGTCTGGAAGATGAACCTGCAACAGTGGCTGTTACTCTCTGAAGGTGAAACAGTCAGCTGCGGGGGCTGGGGGTGGGGTGGGCAGAGACTCCGGCTCATCCCTGCTCCCCTCTGTACTTCATTTGGCTCTTCTTCCCCACAGCTGACCCTATGAACCCGCCACAGCCACAAGCCACCACCAGACATTCACTGGATCCACCGGTTCCCAGAGGCAGTGGCTTCCTGGGGCTCTCTGCACCCTTCTCCGGTCTCCGTTCCTAAGCAGGAGGGCCTGGATTCCCAGATTCGCCCATAAGCTCTGACCTGCCCACCCATGCCCATGCTGCAGGCAACACGCAGGGGCTCCTCTAACCTCCAGTGCCTGTCTCTGGAGGCTCACTTTCCCAACTCTTCTCAGAGTTGTGTAATACTGAGGCCTGTAGTTAACCCTAAAATCTCCCATGTCAGCACTTGTGACTGACTCTTGTCAGACACACACAGATGTGAGACATGCAGAAATTCAAGTCGTACACCCAAGACTTGCTAGTACTTTATAGTGGGTGTTGCACCACTATTTTGAAAGGGGAGGAAGGGTACCTTTTAAGTGTCCCGAGACTACAGCAACCTGAGGGTCACACAGCAGCCTAAGAATGGGATCCACACAACGCCTTACATACTAAGGAGGAAGCCAATAGAACACGACTTGGCTAAGATCGGACAGACAGCTGGGAGCCCAACGGGGTGTGGCCTCAGACCAGAGCCAGGATTGTGTGCTTTATAAATAGTAAAGAGGATACATGCTCCCTGCCTGGCAAGCTCTCCGCTCCCCGATCCAAGTTGCGTAGTTCAGAGTGCGCATACCCTTTTGAAGGGACAGTCACCAAATTCAGTGTGTACCCTGATCGCAAGGTCAGGATAAGGCCTCTAAATGAGCAGAAAGGAAAACGTGGGGCAAACGCAGAGATGAATCGCAAATCCTGCCGGTGGCATTTAGAACTTGCCTTTTGGCGGTGCTGTACCACTCTCAAATGCACCAATTCCTCTGCGTCCTTTGCACGGTGCAGCTACTTTCCAAGCAAACTAAGTCTCACTGCCTTTCACTTCACTCGGTGATTTAGACAGTCTTTTTCAAGCCCTGTGCTTGGTATTGAATTTACACTGGTAAATAAAACAGAGTGCCTGTGCTTGAGAAGCTTCCTGCCTAGTGGAGAATACAGATGAGTAGGTAAACCAGCATATAATTTCAAAATATGTTTCTGCTGCGAAGGAAATGTACAGGTGTCATGGTTTGTGTCTGCATGTCCCCCAAAGCCTCATGCAGTCATGATTGATGCATGGTCCAATGCTGGGATTATGGGTGAGTGCTACACCCACCCTGGGCGGGTAGTTTGCATATGTAAGAGAGGGAAAGAGGCTGCTTGCCACCACTCTTCCCTTTTGCTATCTTCCACCGCCCTGAACTGTTGCCCCCTGCCATGTGCCACTCTGCCTTGGAGTCAGCCGAGTGTGGACTGAAACCTCCACAAACTGAGCTAAATAAACCTTTTCTTCCTTCATTTTGGGTGTCAGGTATTTTGTCTCAGCAATGAGAGAAAACTAACCAAGACAACAGGTTACAGTGAACTAGGATAATAGAAGAGACTTTCAGGCAAAATGGACAAAATCTTCTGAGCAGGTAACCAGAGAGGTCTGAAGCACGAGAGGGAACAATCAGTAGAGCAGAGGTCCCCTCCCCAGCCAGTCTTGCCGCCACCTTTCTGCCCCAGAACAGAGTGACACCCCTCGAGGGGTCACCAGCCCCTCCCCGTGGGCAGCAGCCTCGAGTACCTTCACACAGATGGCCCCACTTGCTCCTCCCTCAAAGCCTCGAGTGTGGAAGGTGGATGCTAATCTCTCCTCTCAGCAGCTGAGCAAATGAGAATCAAGAAAATGAAGTAACTTGCCCTGGTCACACAGCAAGCTACCAATGGCCCTTGATTAAATGGCAAATTCTCTGCATTACTGCACTCTCCTTCCTTGCAGCATTACTTTTACTCAGCAGTGGTGAACCTATGGCACATGTGCCTCAGCTGGCTGTTTGTTATCAGTGCAAGCTCTAAAAGGTTCACCACCACTGCTATAGGTCCTTCCGAGGACCCATCAATTCTCCAAGGGCATAACTTTAACCTGGATAATGCCAAAGTTCTAGCTTCACCCCACCGACTTCAGTCCCACACTTATGAAAAAGATGAACTGCTACGAAAATAGATTGTTAAAATCTTACACTGGTGTCTATAATGGTACCTATGAAATTTATTCTGTAGTAATCAATCAGCTTACATGATTATTTCCAGACAGTTGTGAGATTCTGGGAGTGAGGACGATGTTTGATCTTATTCCCAGCATTAAAGCCGTCAAGATCTTAATGAAGCAAACAAATCACTTAGCAAAAAACTACATATTCTTTTTTCCTTCTTGCCAATGGTTATGGCAATCATATTTGAAGGTAAGTGTAAGAATTTACGAATACTTGTTGCTTTGGAAGGAGGGGAAATAGTCTGGTGGTCATCTCATAAAGACGGTAAAAATTATTACCATGTTGTGAGCTTTCTAATGTGTCAAACACTGTGCTGGGCTCATAAATCTCCTGTTAAAACAATTATGATTCTCACTGCAGAAATAAGAAAACTGAGGTCCCCAGGGGAATAACTTGCCCAGCTAATAAGCTAATGATGGTGGCATTTAAATCCAGAAGCACTTTGCTTTAAAGCCCAAATTATTAAAAAAATGGAGTGTGAGTTCACTCCTTCACAGGAAAACACAAACACAAAACGGTAAGGGAGTCATTCTGCCCCTTACCTCACTCAGTATCCTGCCATACCACCAAGATCAGCAGGGCTCATGGTGAATGCAGCTCCACACACAGAGCTGATCAGATCTGGGGAAGGTGGAGGGTCTTTCCCTACAAAGCTTCATCAACGAAGAAGGCTGTGCTGGCCCCCTGGGGTCCTGTGTATTCCCAGGGATTACACTTGCAGACAACTATGGTGGACTCTGATGCCAAATACAATTCCAAACAAAAGATTTGAGCGTCAAGGTGAATTAGGAGTCCCTTTGTCCAAGAAGATGTTTTGATAACCGAAGACTGAAAGGATTAAGTGCAAGTCTGCTGGAGGGTGAAGCCACTTCTCTCACTATTCTCCCCAACAGTGCTCCTCACTCTAGCTGAAATTTCACGGGCATTCAGCACTAGTGGCCACAACCACTTGGGACACAAGCAATAAAGAACATAACACATCACCAGGCATGACGGTACACGCCTGTAATCCCAGTACTCAGGAGGCTGAGGCAGGAGGATCATGAGTTCAAGTCTACCATGGGCCACATAGTAAGTTCAACGCCAGTCTGGACTACATAGTGTCTCAAAAATAAACACATCTACACAGGCCTTGGAGCTCATACCCATAAATAAATAGCAGGTTCTTGCTCCCCACCCTGAAAGGGCTAACTCACCTTTGTGCTCCTTATGAAGGCTACACCTGTCTTCCTCTGCAACTCTATGAGGTGACATCAATCATCCAAAGGAGCCAGACAAAGACTTTCTAGACTCAGAAATGAAAAGCCTTCCAGGCTGCCAAGGGACAAGCAACCAGGCTCCTATCTTTATACTGAAGTAACTGCGTGCGCCTCTGTCCAAACAGCCTGGCCCGCCTACTGCCAAAATACTCAAGAAGCCACAGCAGACATATTAGACACCTGTGGTAGATTAACTAAGGGTCAATTTGTACCATCCAGCTGAATCCACGTGGTTCTGGGTGTGGAAGGTCCACGTAAAAACTGTTGTCAGGAGCATAGAAGGGACAATGGAGGGAGAGGGAGAGACAGACACAGACAGACAGAGAGATAACGAAAGAGACAGAGAAGGGTGGATTAACTAATGGTCAACTTGTACCGCCCAGTGGAACTGAGTCAGCATGGTGCTGAGTGTGGAGGGCCCACCTGAAGATTATTGCCAACAGCATAAAAAGAACTAGAGGGGAAGATGGTGCTGTTGATTTTCCTGGAGAAGCTTGTCACGCTGGTTCTCCTGATAGGAACTCAGCTGTTCTCGTCACTGGAGGAACTCCGGTCCTCGTTGTCGCTGAGGATGGCTGTGGAGCTCTTTGGTGGGGGCTCTGGTCCTTATCTTGAGCATCGCTTCCTGTCCCCAGCACAGATCCCTCAGCCTGCTGGCACAGACCCTTCATCCTGCTGGCACAAACTTTCTAGCTTCCACCACTGAACTTTGGGCCTTCCCAGCGCAGATCCATGAAACAGACTTGCACGAGACATTGTTATGGGCGCCAGGCCTCCAGCTGGACTTGTGGAGGACATTGCCATGGGATCCATGGGACCTCAGCTGAGTTCTTTGATCTCTAGTGTGTAGACAGATCTGCACTCTTTCGCGTTTGACTCTTTGGGTGACTATCATAAAATAATCCTATAAATTATGTGTCCTGTTTTAAAGCCTTTTCCTGTGAACCCTGACTACAACACCCAATTCAAAGGACATCCACAGCCAACACCCAGTGGCTGCAGAGGTCACAGTGTCACACCTGCCAGTGCGGTTCTGCCCCTAGACCACAACACACCCCATATCACCAAAAAGGCCCCTGGACTTCCAAATCCAAGGACATAGGCCTAGGCAAGGCAGTGCTAAGACCTAATTTTTTTCAATGTAGCCATCAGCTGCCTCTTTAATATCGGACCCCCCGGGCTAGGTGGACACAACTTCTTAGAGTGAAAAGTCCTTGTGAAGTACAAAGAAGGGACCCGAGCCTGACAAGCCTGACAGTGCCTATGAAATCCACAGGCTACAACTCTAGAACAGCAAAACTAAGCCCAAAAGATCACAGTGGGCAGGGGAGGCCGAGTTCCACAGAACATTCAAGTCTTGTGGCAAAATACACAGAATGTACATTTAGAGTAAAATTAAACTACCACAAAGAAAGATGCGAACGTAACATATACCCCAGGATGTATACACACACGAGTGACAACAGGCAGAGGCAGAAAGGAAAATCAGGCTGAGGATGGAGAAGATACTACGTATCAATTAAAATCTCAAGCAGTTAAAGGACATTTTCTAGATCTGTAGATAAGTTTCTGGATGGAAAAACTGTTAAGCCCTGCCTCTAGGGACTGCCAGGGTCAAATGTTCACTGAGAGTTCCTGAGTCCTGGCAGCATGAAAAGCCAAGAGGCCCGGACACTCCTCCCAAGGTATCAAGACCCTAGGTGGAACGATGGGTCAACCCACTTCTCCCCCACCTGCTCCCCAAAGTGTGTGGCCTCAGGTTGTACCCAAAGGCCATGGGGTGAGACAGCACTTCTTCCATCTGCCACACCACAGTCAGAGCAGGTGCTTGATCACCACCGACCGGATCCCACAACTCCAGTCTTCATGGGGGAGTTGCAGAGCTGGTCAATGCACATTTACCTGCATTTGTCCTAAGAGACTCAGGAGATTCCTGCCCAGAAAGACTGTCACTAGACAAGTAAACAAAGGCACAGATACCCCCAAAGGTAAAAGCCACGCATCCCTGGGGTCAGAAGACGGCCAACCGGAGCAAAGGCCAGCCCCGCTCCCCTGCATCCTTCCTTTTTTGGAGAAAAGTGCCTGGAGCTTAGAGGGAGGATCAACAGATTGCTAAGGCCTTTGGAGAACCTACAACTGGTTCTCTAGAGCAGACAGGGATTAAAAGACAGAAGAAACAAGCTGGGCCTCAAATGCCATGCCAGACAACAGCTGTCACTGCCCATATAATTTACACAATTATCCACTCGCGAAATAACTACCATGGGTATATCCGCCACTTTGGGGGACAGGGGAAGAAGGAAGATGTATTACATTTTCTTATACTGTATTCTGAAACTAGCTATCTGGTCAGCCTCATGGGACACACATAGAGCTCACTGAGAATCATTAAGGAACTTGAAAAAGTACTGCAAGGATCCATGGAATCGGAACCCGTGGTGGCATGGGTAGGTGTGTGTGGCCCTCCACTCTGGCTGATGTATGTGCTGCCAGGGCGCAGAAGAGGGGAAACCATGCACATCTGGCCACAGAGCACATAGTCTGCGGACTGGGCAGAGGTTCACCTGCCTTCCAACAGGTCCTCTCCCCTCCGCACATGCCACCACCAATTCCACAAGTCTCTGACTTCCCCAACCTTAAAACAATACAAACAAGAGAACAGTTGCCTAACCAAACAATTGAGCAATATTCCACAGACTCCAACAAAACAGTGTGTCTAATCTGAGCATGTAGGTTTGGTTCAGGAAAATGTAAACCAGCTGTAATGTTCCGTCTTTCCTGAGGTGAAGCTAGGCCACAGCGTATCTAAAGATAGCCCGGTGATTGTATGTTTGCAAGGAAGCGCAGAATTAAGCACAGCCCAAGCGGGTGAAGAAAGAACAAGCACCAAGTGACTGTGGCTGCTGGGCTCTCTCCGGCGCTTCCTCTCTCACCCAACAAATCAAAGCCCGGAGAAGAGTAAAGATAGCCCAGCCCCGCCAAGGTCAGCTCTGCAGGACAGACAGACACGTACCCAGTCCTCTGTCCTCACAATGGTGTGCCTGTCAGGGACACTTCTCCATTTAATCAGAGTGGTGTGGCTTTTCCAACCAAGCCTTTTGGAAATGGCTAATAAGGTTGAGTGCTAATTCATGGTCCTGATCATATACAAAACGTTAAAAAAAGAAACCCCATCATTGTGGCACACACCTATAATCCCAGTACTCGGGAGGCTGAGGCAGGAGGATCGCTGCAAGTTTGAGGCCAGCCTGGGCTACATAGTAAATTCAAGGACAGCCTTAACTATATAGATAGACCTTGTCTCAAGAAACCCCAAGAAAACAAAAACCGTAAAAAAGGTTTCTCTGATGCTCAGAGACCTCACTGGCGCTGCCACAGAGACCCTTTGAGGTATCTGTAGCCAGATACCTCAGATACCAGATTAGGTTTCTAGGTGACCTGGGCAGATATAAATGACAGCTGTCCAGCAATTTCAATCATTCTGCTGGATAGTACAAGGTCAGCCCAATCTCCGGTGTCAAGAGCAGCAGTCAGGGAGGCCTGGAGTCTGGTGGCTCCTGCGAGGCAGGAGCCAGGCATGCTCTGCAGGATCAACAGCACTGCTCTTTCTGTACCAAGGCAGGGCCAGTAAGGACCAAGGTAAAAGCAGAGCTCATCAAGTCCACTCAGGAGCAAACTGTTAGCCAGGCATGGCGACACATGCCTGCAACCCCAGCATACTAAGAGGCCGAGGCAGGAGGACTGCAAGTCTGCGCCTAGTCTGAACAATTTAGTGACTTAGCGAGACCCTGCCTCAAAAAATAATGGAGAATGTAGCTCAGTACAAAGGCCATGGGTTCAATTCCCAGTACCGCTAAAAAATAAAAACAAAAATAACACTCTCAACTTACTTCTGCTCCTTAGACCCTTCAGGTCAGAGACAAAAAGGAGACTCTACCATTCCCTTAATGTCTATGTTAGAATTCTCACTGCCCAGCTGGAGTTTACCTCTATGACAGAATCATACTGATGGGGAAGAATCCCCAAGTTCCACAAAGACCACGTGAATTTCTGATGATTAAATTTACTAAATCAACTCCTTTTACTGTTCTTTCTTGGGCCAGGAAAAAAGAGATTCTTTCAAAATGCCTTCCTCTTCTTTAGTAAAGATTAAAGCAGATAGACTGAAATCTTTTTGGTGCAGAAAGTACCATGCACTCTCAGGAAAAACAATTGCTCTTTCTGCATCTGAGAGGGCCCCAGAGCCTAGGTGCTGGAGACAGAGCTTTGTGAACTGGCCAAAGCAATGCGCACCCTCTGCTCAGCCTCACCTGTGCCCATCTCAGCTGATACTGTGACCTGGAGGAGCAAAAGGGCCAGAGCTCTGCTGTCTGCATTTGAAGCTCGTCCCAAAGAAAGCAATCTGCTTGCATTTTACACCATGACATCACCAGCCACCAATCAACACGGAGAAGGTGGAGCAGGTTGTGTGTATGAAACCAACCACTGCTCTCGTCAAATCACAAAGGGTGGAGCGGGCATGAGGTGAGGTTTTTCTTTTACCTTGTTTCTTCACGAGTCTATAGAAGAAAAAGAAAGACAAACAGGAGGAAAGGCTTTTTATGGAAAACACAGCAACCTAAACTGCCCTTGGTGAAGCCTGCAGATCACCAAGAACACACCTGCATCCTTCTCCCTGCTCAACCCACTCTGCCGAGACTGACAGCGGAAGCCTTTGTTCCAAGAGGCAGCCAGTGGCATCTTCCCAGGGCTCCCCGCCAAGGAAAGAGTCAAGAGTCTGGGATTGTTGACTGTCACCTGAGCATATGTGTGTGTGTTCTCAAACAGGGTCTGAATGAAGAGAAGGGTTTGGGGAAGAAAAGAATTTAACTGATCGACACTTAGACAAAAATCTCTGCCCAGAAACTAAACAATTTTTATATATGTACATCACAGCCAGAGATTCTTGGGACATGGTTATTTTCAGTTCTCTTTCCTCCCAGAAGTCACTAGCAAGCTTATGACTAAAGCTGTTTAGCCAAGGTTAGAATATGCAAGGAGAGAGGGGGTGGCAGCAGCCGAGGGCACAGGGCTCCAGGACAGCAAGGGGTAAAGGGAAAACTTACAGAGCAAATATTGTTTACAACTGCAGAGCCCAGATAATGTGATCTCCCCACCCGCTGGAGCATATTATTACATTAAGTCCCAAACAATAAAGTCGGAGGCAGAGAGAGCAGAGCCGACCCAACCTCCGCTTGGTAGCTGCACAAGGGCAGCATTCCATGCCAAGTCTGCCCCCAGCAATGGTGCGTGCCAGCTCTCCTGGGGATCACGCAGGGAGCTTCTGGGCCCCAAGACTCAACTGACGGGAGGGAGGCCCAACTGATGGGAGAGATGGGCCCGCACGGGTTCAGGCACAGCTACAGGACAAAAAAACTCTGTTCACTTGCTTGCTTTTTCTTTCTTCCTCCCTCCTCCCCATCTCCATCCCTCCGCCTCCCTTCTCTCCCTTGCAGGAGGAAGGCAGTGCTGGGAATGGGTTGCACAGCCTTACAGCACGTGGTAGGCAAGTGCTCTACAGCTGACCTATAACCCCAGCCCTGGGAAAGTGCATCTTTAATTGGAACACGGTGCGGCTGAACATGTTGACAAGCACAGACTGCTGTGACTTCAAACAGCCATGTGAGGACAGGGTGTCCACATGCAGGAGGTGGAAGTGTATTCTTGTAACAGCTACTCAGCAATCACTGCTCTCTGCTTCTGCTCACATCACTGCGCCCTCCGAGATGACGACAACTTCCTGTAAACACTAAGCATCCTATCAAATGCCACTAAATAAGAATCTCTTGCTTATACAGAGGAACCTTGTTTTTCTTTATTTTTTCTTAGTTTGTTTTCTTTCTTTTTTCTTTATTTTCTTTATTCAAAATATGGAATTAAAATCCAGAGCCTTCCCATTGAGCTACATCCTCGGCCCTTCTTAAAATTTTTTAAAACAAAGTCTCAGTAAGTCACTAAGTTGCTCAGGCTGTGCTCAAACTTGCAATTCTCCTGCCTCAGCCTCCCAGGATGCTGAGATAACAGGTGTGCACTGCCACATTTGGCTCCCTGTGGTTTTTTCAAATTGTAAAACCAGAGCTGAGATTAAGCCAATAAATATGTGATCTCACGTTTACTCCAGACTAGACTCGGTCTCTATGCATCTGGCCTGACTGCTGTCCTTGAGCCCCAGCAGGAGACTCAGCTCCCCTCTCAAGCTGCTACTTCAATCTCCACTTCTCCCTTGGGCTGTCTCCCAGGTCAGGAAAGGGCCAGCTGTCCATGTTTCCTTTCCTGGCTCGGAGTAGGGGAAGACTGCCAGCCAATGGCCTCCATCTGAAAACTATCCAACGGCCTGTGTTTGCTTTGCCCTCCTCCGCTAATATGCATGAAAATCTAAACCAGGGGACACTGTGGCCCAGGCTGAAGGTGGGTCTCTAACTGTGGGCTCCTTGACCATCCCATCTCACCACCCACACACCATGGCCCTCTGTGGGGAGGGCAGGCACCAATAACAAAGACAGAAGAGCCGAAACTCAGAAGGTACCTGCTGCTCACTTTCACTCCTAGGCTTCCTCCAAATAAAACAAGAGCAAGATTTGCATGAGGAACTGTTTTCTTCAACCTGAGGCTTTGGCATCAAGGGGCAATGTGGGCCCCACTGCACGCAAGCATGCCAGTGCGGTAGTGACCCCAATGCTACCACCCACGAGCCCTTCCAGCCCAGCCCGCCACAGCAAAGACCACGACAAGGCGCATCTCCTCTGCCCAGAGACAGGAGAGAAAAGGAATGAGCCGAGGAGCCTATATTTAGCCAGCTGAGATAAAGGGAATGGAATGAGCCGCACAGGCCAAGCCCCACACAGGCGCTTATCTGCTGCTCTGCACAGGGGCCGGTTCGACCTGAGGGGCAGAGGGAGCTGGAGGCAGTCTGAGGAGGCTGGGAGAGGAGCTTTGTCAGGTTACACTAGAAAAGGCAGAGACAAGCCCCAAAGTATGCAAAAGACACCTTATTAAGCTATTCAAAAGTCCCGCTGAAAGTTAGGACAGAAACCCTTTGCTGGTAAAAACAGGACACAAAATGTCAGGAGGAGGTTAGACAAGCAGATACAAATGACTCAGAGCAGGTGGCATCTCTAGTACTTCATGAAGCTTGCTGTCCTAGGTAGCTTAGAAGGGACACTCACCACTTTTAACCAGAGCAGGTCCACTTGTTTGGTTTTAAGCCTAGAAGGCCAGGGAAGACTTCATCTTTCTCAGCTCGGCGGGGGTGGGGATTCCTACTGCTTAAAACAATAGAAAGAAGAACTAACTAACACAGCTGTGCTGGACCCTCTGCTCTGCAACCACCATGGCTCCTGTGTGAAACCATGGCCTGGGCCGGTGAGCACTGCAGAAGTGTGACTCAGGGCAGCTGCTAGTAAGTTAGTGTAAGGAGACTTGCCTTGCAAATGGGACACACCCTTCTTTGTATGTGCAAAAGATCTCTGGAGCAAGGCCTCTGTGAGAATAATTACCCACAGTCTCGGCCTAGCGCAGCACCTGGAACATGGGCCCAGCTGAGCGTAACACACGTGCAGATACATGCAATGCACTCTTGAGTGGACAGAGACACATGGACACCACAAACACATCCCAGAGGGACCAGGGTACACAGTACAGTTAATATGCACTCATACAAGAATATATGCACTGAAAAAAAGGACCAGGGAACACACATCTCAACTAGCAAGTAACCGGGGAAGGTTCCTCTAGTCTGGGATATACAGCGAAATGTTACATAGTTAGCATTTAGTGGGGCTTGATCTGTTTTTCTCTTCTTTGTTCCCAAACGCACACCCCCCTGAGCTCAGTTATCAGAGCAGGGCCCGCTCTGACCTGAGGGAGCAGGAGGCAGCCTATTTTTAGCCCCTGGTCTTTCCTGCCCTCCTCCCCAGGGAAGGCCCATCCCCGTCTCTCCTGCACACTGCTCAGGGCCGCTGCTCAGGGCCGGGGCGCAGGATCCTGACGCAGGGCAGGAAGGTGGGGCTGTGAGAACCCTGATAACCTTGGGCGAGTTCAGACTAACACTGGGAGGGAAGAAGTGTTTTCAGAGGAAACATGAAAACATGAAACGTCTGCTGTCCATGTAAGGTAAGTGCAAAGGTCTGATGCCACATGGCTGGACTGGCACACTCTCTTTGTTCTCCCGGGCCACCCCTCATCCACTGCAACTCAGGCGGCCGCCGCTCACTTATGAAAACAAGCCTACCACTGAGCACAGCCGTATTTCCAATGAGGTGGACAGTGTCCTTGCTGTACAAGGCAGGTAATGTGCAGTAAGGTCAGCTTTCAGGGAAAAGAAGACTTGGGTGCTTATCTTGCCCTAGACGCCACACACGGCACTCCTTTCACTAACTCTCACAGTATTACATACATACACACATATATACACGTGTGTCACAGAACCACCAAACCCACCTGGAAAGTGGATTCTGTTCATCCAGGCTTTTCTCTGTCTAGTATAAAACTGAAGTATAGGCAGAAGCCTTGCCCTCTTCAAGAGTTAAAAGATTGTAACATAACTTAGTACACGGTTCAGACACAGCAAGCGAGAGGGAGCCCATGCACGGGACACTAGTTTTTTTAATCACAAGAAAGTAATAGTCCAACTGGTTATGATGATTCTCATCTGTGAGTTGGTCCACACCCATCATGTCTTTTGCTAGACAGACATCAATGGTTCAACAGCAAAAAAGTAAAAAAAAAAAACTTAAATTCTCAGGGTAGATCCAGGGCATCAACTCCACCACCTCCAGCTTCCCAAGCTTGTCGTGCTATGAAGTCAGTGCACAGCAGCCCCGGACCACCAGGCTGATCTGCCAGATGCAGTGTCACCTCATGGCCCTTCCTCTCCAGCCAATGAGCAAAAGCCCTTCGCAATCAGCAAGTCTCCACCCCCGTCCTCCGCTGGGGTAGGAACACACAGGAACAGCAGCCCTTTCGCCCTCTACTTCTGCCCCAGTCCTCTTGAAGCAGCAACGTGGCAGGAGGAAGTGGAAGAGCTGGAGGAGAGCATCTCCACTTCACCGTACAGCCAGTGCTTGCTGGCTTTCTAGTGGGATTCTGGAGAACTCCTGGGATGGTTACGTGGTTAGATTCCACTTCCCAGTAGTCTGTTTTATGTAGCATAAACATGGAGGGGAGATGTGGGGTCCATAGTGTCCCCCCAGCTCTCCCAAGTCCTCACATTGCAGCCGGATGCTCCTCCTGGACACTGGTGTTCCCATGGGACAAGGACCCTAATGCTGGCGGCTTATCTGAGAACTCATGAACTATACAAGTGAACAGACAGAACATGACACTCAAGAGCACTGCCTTTATTTTGTTCCCCTTATAAAACTGAAGATGCCTCAGAGAGTAGGAAAGAACCCAATTCCAGTAACTAAAAGTTCTAGCTACAGCTGAGTGAATGAATCACTCCTTTCATACCATCTAGTCATCACTTGCAGGGCACTTTCGTCCAGCGTTATACACGTGGCCTGCGTTCTCTCATTTCACCTTCAGAAGAACAGCATCACTAACTCCCCAAGCTCACATGGCGGTAAGCAGTGAATGGACCTGAGAGCCCTGACCAGCACACAGGCTGGCTGGCTCCAACGCCTATGCCCCTTCCCCAAATGTTGTCTTGATTAGTGAATTCAAATTTCTTGTGACCCCCCCCTTTTTACCTTTCTGTAGTAAACTTATTACCACACGTTACATCTCTTGTTCAATTCCCTAATCCTCTGACAAATGTGTTAATAAATGCTGACTTTTGGAGCTGGGAGTGGTGCTATGATACACCTGCAATCCCAGCACCCGGGAGGCTGAGGCAGGAGGATCCTGAGTTTAAGACCAACCTGGGTCACATACATAGATGGTGCTTCAACCACCCCCACCAAAAAACTGGTGACCCACAATACACGGATAGCGATCAGCGCCTGCTCAGTGCCAAGGTTGCAAGAGGCACCGCACAGGGATCCACACACAGAAATAGCCTCATGAAACAAGAGGAAATAAAGCAGTAGTCAATAACAGGTGACAAATGAGTACAAACTGAGGCCTGTGAAAGGGCAAATGCTTCTCTGTGCATAAATGACCTTGGGATCCATTACAGTGCAAACGCCAAATCTGCAGGTCTGCCTGGGCGTCGGATGCTGCATCCCTATCGATCCCCTAGACCGTGTCCTCACTGCTCATCAACAAGAAGCCTAGTTCTTGAAAGGACTACCTGGAGTGGCCGGTCCAGGAAGGTAAAAAGTGAATCAGAAACAGGGTCCACAGAAGACTGAGCGGAATCTGGAGAAGTTTGAGGAGGTGCGCCTTCAGGAGCACGGGAACAGCATTTAAGGGGAAGAGAGAGTCTCAAGCAAAGGAGAAGCACAAATGCACAAACCATTCAGGACACAGTGGTCTGTTTTAAAAACAGTAAAAACACCCCTGAACTGTCTCACTACTTGTTAAGAGTTTGGATCCTGAATGTCTCCCAAGGACTCCTGTGTTGAAGGCATAGCCCCCAGGCTGTGGCCCTGCTGGGAGGTGGCAGAGCCTCTAAGAAGTGGGGCCTAATGGGAGAAAGTTAAGGCCCTGAGGATGTGCCCTTGAGGGAAACACAGGGGCTCCTGGCCATTCGTGTCTATCTTTTCATCCTAGCCACCATGAACTGAGAAGATCTCCTCCACCACGCAATACCGCCAAGATCCACTGTGTCCACAGGCCCAGAGCCATGGAGCCAAAAGACCATGGACTGACACCTCTGAAATCATGGTTTCAAAATAAACCTTTCCTCCTTATAAGCTGACTATCTTAGGTATTCTTTCACAGTAACAGAAAGCTACACATACCACTAGATTGACAGGAATTACAAGATTTAATTCTCTTTGAAAAGAGTCTCTTATTGATTATCTTGGTAATAAGGCTGAAGCAGGGAATGACTTCTGTTTGATAATCTAGGAAGTAGTAAGACTCATGAAGAAAACAGCCCCACTACTCCACCACCTGGTGATGCTCAAAGCCTTAAAGCCATGAACTTTGGTACATACCCGGCCACTAGCCAAAGAATGCTTTATGAGACATTTTTAAATGCTTACCGTCCATAATGAGCAGGAAAGGAAATCCCACTGTCAACTCCACCCTATGCCAGCCTCCCAGGATGGGACTCCCAGGGGAAGGGCCAGAACAGTGGTCTTTCCAACTGGGCCATTTGGTGATGTGGCCTCACTTCCTGGCTGGGCTGCTTCCTCTGCTATTTCAGACAAAGTGGCACTGCCCTTACTCAACAAGTTCCTCAGCAACCAGAAATGAATGGCCAGACTGTAAGGAAAGGTCACCCCGGTGACCCTGTGTCGTGTACAGTGTTGGTGAGGGGGGAGGGTGGGATGGTTGGGGGCACTGGATTCAAGATCTGGAGACTAGGACCTGAAGTGGGACTCTGTCACTGAAATAAGCTGCATAACATCACAACATCTACTTTCACGCTCGCAAAATGAAAACTCTAATCTGAGCTCTACCTACCACATACACTTCTGAGGATAAGATTTAGCAATGGAAAAAAGCCTCCTAATTGTAGTACTAAAGGGTCTGAGAGATGCAGGACTCTTTATGACACTTTTCCTTGCCTGCTGTACTACATTAAATACATCTAGTATTTATTATCCCTACTTGACAGAAGGAAAAACTGAAGGCACAGAGAGAAAAACAAACAAACACGGATTTGTTCAAGGTCAAGCTCCAAATCCAGGATGGCTGAGGAGTGAAACGATTGCTAAAAGACTCCAGGAAGCCGAACATTATTCTGAATGGAATAACAAGAAAGGGATGTATTGATTCACTTCTGGAAAACCCATGTCTTAAGACTTCTTCAAGGTGCCGTGCAAGCATCAAACCCGTTAGGACCCAAGCGCTGTTGGACATGAAAACTCAAGGTCGGGCTCACTGGGAGGATGGAAATAAGACCCCCACACTGGCCAGTTCACTCGCAGACTGTTCAAAACCTTGGAAATGACACTGGTTTGCAGAAGGGTTCATTTTCCTTTGTGTCAAAAGACAGGAGCGAACTTGCTGAGTGGTTAACCTTTTGTTGGCGGCCGAGCACTAGCACCCAGAAACAGGTAAAGCTGCTCTGAGTCAGGGTAGGTGTCGGCAGCCTGCAGCGTCTCCCATTCTCCTTTCTCCAGACCCTTCCAACAACCGCGTCTTCATTTCCTTTAAGGAGCACCAAGGAAATCCCCAGCATCCAGGTTACAAACTGGAATAAGTGAGCACCAGCTCTGGTGTGCCGAGGTGGGGCGGCAGGATGTACAAACAAAGTGCTTTGGCTAGGAAGTCCCCCAAAACTCCTGATGAAGTGGAACTGCCTTTGTAACAGTTTTGAGAAGTGTGGCCTTTAAGTGGTGATCAGGCTCACGGGCTCTGCTCTTGCAGGAGGATTAAAGCCATTACGGTGGGATGCAAGGCTGAGCCTGGGCTGATTTCCGCTCTGCAGCACGTGCTGGCTTGCCTTTCTGCCACATCACGATGCAGCAGCATGAAGCCTCCAGAGGCTTCCCAGCCTCCAGAACTGTACACCGGATAAACATCTGTTAAATTACCCAGCCTGTGGTATTTAGTTATGGCAGCAAAAAATGAGCTGAGACATAAGACAAGCCCGAACTTCCTGCTGCATTCCACTCTCCCAGTTTAAAATGTGTCCTGATTGTGGAGTTGAGACAGAGCTAAGTCAACCTAGGTATTTTTTGTGGGAAGCAAGGGCACAGGGAGTGGGAACAACAAGAGGGGAAAGTCAAGTGTAAACAAGAGGCTCGCCAACCAGAGGAAAAAATACTCAATTGCTATGAGTCGTGGCTAACGTAAAGGAGCTGAGAGGCCTGGCTCCAAGCCCATGCACTGCACGGACAGAGCTGAGAAGCGCAGAGCACCTGACCCTCCAGAGCGCCCCTGACCAGCACAAAGCTGCCTGTGGGTGACTCTGGAGAGAGCTCAGGGTGTGGGGCGTAGGGGACAGAGCAATCTCATCTCTGTCCTTCCCCCACCCATGTGAAGTTGGGGAAATTTCAGGACCTCTCTGCTTCTTTTTCTAACAAAAAGACAACTTCAGAGGAAGGCAGTAGCATGTAAAGTGCCCCCTACGGTGCCTGACACATTGCAGATACTAAGTAAAAGCTAGAGGTGAAAATGACAACTGTGATGGGGCCCTGCCTTTGATCGCGCATATCAGCAAACTGGCAGCAACAGAAAACAGAACCCTCCACGCAGCAGGTCTCACACACCCCAGATGGAGAGCTCACTCTCAGCCACGCGAGCGCTGTTCCTAGTGGAAAGTGCTCCCCGGCATCTTCCCTCCTCCTGCTGAATCAAAGGGAGGCGTCTGTCTCTGGGCATCAACATCAGATCCAAAGGTGGACAAGAACATTTGAATGATCTTCTATATTCGTATGACGTGGACAAACTGCCAGTGGAAATAAATAAACTAACTAGCTAAAATAAATGCAATACAGGAACTCGTCTGAAACTGATCCTCATAGAGCTGATCTCTTAACCTTTACTCTTTCCCACCTCAAAACTTGAAACAACTTCAGGGGCGCAAGGGTGAGCACAGCAACCCCATCTGAGTCAAGACTGCCCTTCCCAGGGACAGATAGGACATATCCTCAAGGGAGGCCCATGTGCCCAGTGTGGAGGAGCTCTTGAGCCTGCGTTTCTGAAAGCCACTAGGTCTCTGCAGTCTGAGGCTCTCGGGGACTTTCAGATGCGGGAGTAGGGTGGACGTCTCCATATCCCGTCAGTCAATAAATAAGACACACTTCATTTCAGTGTCTGAGGAAAAGCACATCCAATACAGGAAGCTGGCATTGAAATCAGGCCAGAAATTTCCCCTTGCTAGGACATAAGCTCCGTGATGGCAAGAAAGTTTATTTGCTGGGCTCACTACTATTATCTTTCAGCACCCAGAACCACCTGGAACATGGCAGGCACTAGACCTGAACGAATCGAAAAAGAACAGACGGAAATCCAATATGGTTAAGGATATAAACTTAAAGTCAGACAACTGGATTCAGATTCCTGTGAGTTTAATCAAGTCATTAAACTTCAGGTTTTTGTTAGGGACTAACCAACTGCGTTTTGCTACTCAGCATGCACACAGCAGGCCCTCCAGTAAGCTACCTGCTGGGATCATCCGGCTCCTTCCCTCTGCCTTTCACCTTCCCGACCTTCCTGGCTCAGGGAATCCTAGAGAATCAAAGCACCAGCCAGGCGTGGTGGCACACACCTGTAATCCCAGCACTCAGGAGTCTGAGGTAGAAGGATTGTTCCGAGTTCAAGGCCAGCCTGGCCTACAAAGTGAGCTCAAGGCCAGTCTGAACCGCATAGCGAGACCCTGACTCAAAAAGACAAAAACAAAAAAACAAAAAAAACAACCAAACAAGAAAAACCCCAAAGCACCAGTCTGGGAGCGGGCACTGCCACCCTATTCCAGGCCAACTCTCTGCCACAGGTGCCCACCCCACCCCCAAGCCCTCTCCATCCCTTTGCTCCCAGGAAATCCACCCCTACCCGCCTCCCACGGGACACTGCCTTTGTCCTCCCGGCAGGGTTTGCTCGCCCAGGGCAGCTGCAGCACTGAGGAAGCTTGGACAGCAGGAAGAGCCAGCACCAACAGGGGTCTGCGGAGGACTAAACCTTCACTCACACATACTCCTACCAGCATCCAGAATATGCTCATTTAATCCTTCCCAATTCACATTTTCACCAGCCACTCTTGGCTGGGATAAACCCTACCTTTCTCCCAACAGCTCTACTCGCCCTGCATTTCAGTGTGTCAGTGAGAATGTCCTGGACAAATCCCAGCCTGGGGTGGGAGGTGGGAATAGACCTCATGCCTAAAAATCCCCAAACCTATAGTCCTAGCACTCTGGGAGGCTGGGGCAGGAGGATCAAAAGTTCTAGCCCAGCACGAGTGACTTAGCACCTTAAGTGACACCCTGTAGCTCAGTTCAAAGGCCCTAGTTTAGTAGTAGAGAATCTGTCGTGTGCTGCAGCAGGCAGTGTGTATCACTGAAAACTAAAAGGTGCCATCACTACTGTAGGCTCGATGGGGGGGCGCGGTTCACTAGGTTAAGTTAAACTCTCAGCAGTTAATCCATCAAGTGGGCACACACTCACCCCCCTACGGCAGACAGGACAAGAGCTCCCAGCTTTGTAGACAGCAGACATGACCCCAAATCTTGATGACCCTGGAAGTGACGCTAGTGGCCCCGGCTTCTCATCTCTGGACTTTTTTTTTTTCTTAACAGAAAAGAGAAAATCTTCTTTCATGGTTAAGCCACATTTCACAATTTCCAACTGAAACTAATCCTGACTGATGCAACAGCACCAGTAGAAAGTTGTATTTACTAAGGGAAGCCACGGAGATAAGATGGCACCATCTCACACGCACACAGGATGGGCTCCACAGGGCAGCTTATCAGGTGGGACCTGCTTGCACAAAACAGCTTTAGCTGGAGTCGTTCAGTAGCAAGCAAGCCCTGATACTAAAACAGGAGCAGAGCTTTTCTGGGGAAGTTTAGAGAAGAAACACCCCAAGGCCTTAAATAGCCCACATTACCCATAACTGAAACAGTGGAAACTAGCTCAGTGAGGTGGCATGATTTGCTCTACAAGAGGACCCTGAATGATATAAATGTATAGATTTTTCTCACCAATTAAAATACTACTTTCCTTGAGCATCCCACTCTGAAAATCTGAAATCGAAATATTCCAGAAACTAAAGTTTTGGGGGTTTAAAGTCTATGAAAATATTCCCAAATGCAAGCAACTCCAAAATCTGAAACACTTCTAGTCCCAAGCATTTGGCACAAGAGCTTTTCAACCTGTAGTGCAAACCTCTTTACAATTAACCTGTGGCACTTTTAGGGCACCGCATCTTCTACTACCTCCTGCGGGGAAAAAGCCTGATACGAAAACCTCCCACCTTCTGCCACTACCTCATCAGTTAAGACTCAAAACTGCTGAGGCTACTTTAGAAGATGCTTCACCGTGTTACTAACTGTGTGGAAAGGCCTATCAGTCAGAGACCAGTTGAACCATACTCCTACAGTAGCAGCAAAATCGTTGGGGGTGGTTAAGAAAGAAAAAAAAAAGCAGAGCTGCAGCTGGGGCAGTCTTCTGAGGTGCCTGGGTCTCCCCATCATGCCCAACAGCCAGAGAAAACCCCCTGGGTGGGTCAAGCTGAACTGTCTACAGAGGATCATACCCCAAGCACATAGCAGCTAGTAGGGCCAAGACCTACCAAAACGGGTGTGAGTGACCATCAGAAGGGTTTCTCAGGGCCTGTCCCATGCAAAGATATGGTTCCACATGCAGCCGGAAACAGAAATTCACAACAGTAACTGCCTAGATTGGAGTCGGTGAATTGCTTTTCATAGTAAGGAATTAAGACAGGTTTAGGGCTGGGCATGATGCCACACACCTGTAATTCCAGCCTTTTAGAGGAGGAGACAGAGGCAGGAGGATCACAAAGCAGGAATACTTATCCTGGAAGTGTACACCCATCTTCAGTGCACACCTCCAAGCCCCATAAATAACCAGCTCTGGATCATAATACCCCCCTCTCACCTTCTTCCTCCCCCCTCCTCCCCCTTCATGCCCTCCCCTACTCTATTTTTTTACATTTTCTTTTTTTTAGGGGGGGTCCTGGAATCGACCTCAGGACCTCACCCTTGCCAGGCAGACACTGCACCACTGAGCTAAATCCCCAGCCCTTCTTTATATTTCTAACTAATAAATCCCTTTATGTCTCTTACTTGTGTGTCCTACAAATTCTTTTTTCTGAGACAGGAGTCAGCAAACCTGCAACTTCACTCTTTCCATAGGGTGGGTTCAGGAACTCCTAGGCCCCTGTCCAGTGACAGCATGCATAGAGGGAGGATGAAATCACAAGCCCGGTGCTTGCAGCAGTCTCTCGGGGCCAGGTAACACTACACTGAGGGGTATGAACAAAGCAGAAAAGCCAGGTGGGAGCCCAGGGGCCGGACAGCAGGCTGCCCCAGAGAACGGCCAGTGCAGGCCACCGCCCTCAGAATTAAGATGGAAAGGTGATGCTGACGGGATCAGCTCGTGGATACAAGGGACAAATCCAGAGATTTCTGGTCTCAGGAACAGAAAAGATAGAAAAACAAATCAACCAAAGTACAAAACACAAGACTCTCCCTCCTCTTGGGCCTAGTGGGGGCAAGGAACGGGATGCCTGAGCCCCAGCATTCTCTCTATGACGGGCCTTGCCTGGTGGACAATCCTTGACGAAGATCCTCCCTCCGCCCAGACCTGACCTGAGACAAGGACACGGATCTCCAGGCCAGCCTCCCCGGCCTCACTCTGCCACGTATTCTCGGGCACACGGTCTGTCACCCCACAGTCTGCTCCTGGGGCTCCTTATCAATCCTAAGCAAGTGCAGAAGAGCAGGACAGAGTTTCTTCTAAAAAGTTTGGGGAGTTTCTCTCCCCAAAGCCCACTTCTGAGCACATGTAGCCACTGCCGCAGGCTTCTCCCGGTGCAGACCTTTCCTTATTCCGAGGAAGGCAAGACCCTGTCCGCACAGGAGATGGGCCAGGCTTGGGGGAGAGGCAGGAAACCAGGGTAACGGAAAGCAACAGAGGCCTGAGGGTATGTGTCATGGTTTGTGTCTGGATGTGCCTCCAAAGCCTCGTGCAGTCATGGGGCGGCTTCTAGAGTTTTTGATTGATTCATGGTCCAATGCTGGGATGATGGGTGTGAGTGCTACACCCGCCCTGGGGTGGGCAGCCTGCATACAATATAAGGGAGGGAAAGAGGCTGCTCTCTGCTGCTCCTCCCTTTTTGCTCTGGTTACTTTTGCTGTTTTCTGCTGCCATGAACGGTTGCCCTCGGCCATGTGCCATCCTGCCTTGGAGCCAGAGAATATGGACTGAAATCTCCACAAACTGAGCCTTTCCCTCTTTAATCTGGTTGCTGGGTATTTTGTCTCAGTAATGAGAGAAAAGTAACCAAGACAGTCTGCATCCCACCCATGCCAAGCGTGCCTGCCCTCAGCCATGCTAGAGCCATCTCCTCTGGAGAGGACGGCAGCAGCGTCTCTGCACCTTGCCTTCAGCTGCTCCTCCCAAAGGGCAGAGGGGAACTTTGCATCACCTTGAGGCTCACTTTCAAAAACATACTATTCGGGGTTTTTATTCCTAGCCAGATCCATATAACCTATTTTGTGATCACTCACATGGAGACAGACTATAAGACCTACTGAAAAAAGTATGCAAAACAAGACAAAGATAGGAAAAGTATTTCTTAATGAGAATCTCTTCTGCCAAGAGCTGTCAGTACTGAGTCTGTCAATCACGTGTCTGCTAACGGCTCATGGCACACACTATCTGAGGACCACTGAAAGAGTCACACAAAAATAAGGTCTGATGATTGCCACCCTGCAGAAGCTTAACATCCAATTAAGGAAAAAACTAATCCAATTTCCTAAACTATCTGGCTAGACCAGTGATGGCGAACCTTTTAAAGTTTAGAGCCCAAACTGCAATCCAAAACCCACTTATTTATCATAAAGTGCCAGCACTGCAATTGAACCTGAGTACTGAAGTTTTTAGTTTAGAAAAAAAAAAACTTACCTGATGCTCCACTGCAGGGCAACTTGGCTCCTGTGTGCCAACAGAAAGGGCTCTGGTTTGCCAACACTGGGCTAAGATAGTCAAGTAGGCCGGAGAGAGGGCCCTTCGGGGCTGGAGCTGCAGAGAACTTTGCCGAAGGATAGGGACGGGGCGAGAAGTGGTGCTAGGTAGGCAGGTGGCCGCAAGCAGCCTCTCAAAGCCAGGCCGGAGAACTGCAGTGGGACCCAGGGAAGACAGCAGGGGCCTTCAAAGCTACGGGGTAGGAGCACAGGCAGGAAGATGCTAGCCAGTAAATGGACTTGAGCTAGGCAGTGCAGGGGGCTCGGGCAGTCACTGGGACATGAGACGAAGAAGGGCCAGGTGAGAACTGTGGCCATGAGAAGTGGAACTGAAGAGGGGAAAAGCTGCCACCAGATTCTCTCCCGTGGTGGCCGCCCTCACACTGTGGGGCGCACTTCTTTTCCTACTTTCACTTGGCTCAAACTCACTCGGCAGAGCCTGTTTCCTTTCCTATCGTTAATAAAACTTTGCTACTATTTTTTAAAAAAAAGGAAAAAGAAAAAGCGGTTAATAAACTGCAAGCACCCAATTATGTAGTTAAAGGCGCTAAGAACAAACAATTTCCAAAGATATCTGGAAGAAACAACAAAGCGGATTAGATGTATGGGGTAAACAAACCAGCTGCTGATTTTATTCAATCATTATCTGCATCCCGCTCGGTGGCAGTAAAGCAAACACTTCTACAATCTACGACTTGCTTCTACCTACAACTTTCCTGGACACCAAGGTTTAGGAATGACTGCTAGGGATACCCACACGTGCGGTGACAGGCAACTATCACCATTCCTTTGTGACAATTATTTTTTTCTCTTAGGCTTTACATAAACTGGAGGGCGGTGGTTACGGTGGCCATCCCTATCAGCCCAGCAGTAGGGCGAGATAGCCGTTAACAGTGCTAGGCCTGCTCCACTAGTTCCAGTGACAAGATACCTCAGAAAATCCACTTAAAGGAACAAAAAAGTTTATTTTGACTCACAGTTTCAGAGGTGTCCGCCCTAACACTCCCCCAAGGACCTGTTCCCAGTGACCTAACTTCCTCCCACTGGGCTAGACCTAACCCCCTAAAAGGATCCACCGCATCCCAAGAGCACCAGACCTGGCTATCAAGTCCTTAGCACATGGCCCTTGGCGGACATTTAAGATCCACATTGCAACATGGGGCTAGAGGTACAGTCCTTCTGTGGAAACCCAAGGAGGTGAGCGTAACAGTCGGGCCTGCAAAGCACTTCTGATGCCCCTGGGCACTCCAGGAAGACCTTGCACTAGCTGAGCCCCACCTGCCCTCAGAGGACCCTATCGTCACACAACTCAGGACCTAGCTGGCAAGTGGGGTACACAGCAAGGCCCACTGAGGCCAGCCTGGGTTACATAATGAGTTCAAGGCCAGCCTGAACTACATACATAGTGAGACCCTGTCTCAAAAAACCAAAAAAAAACAACCAAACACACAAAACCCCAAAAAGCAGGGCTGGTGGGGCTGCTGTGTAACCCTGGCCGCCGGACCTTATGAAGTACTTAAAGTGGCATTACTGCCAGGCGGGGGCTCTGGGTTCTCACAGGAATAAAGAAAAGAGCTGGTGCACGGCCAAAAACATCAGCCTCTCTTCCCAGCTCAAGTGGGAAACCCAGGAAGGGCAGAGCAGGAGGAGGGCCAGCTGGCCCTGCCGTCCTGTCCCCCCATGTGCTCCAGCACCCAGCCCTCCCACCCCGTATTTCTGATGGCGTTTTTATCTTGCATGACAGAAGCCACACATGTAAAGCCCAGTCTTTCAGCCATTTCCAAAGTATGTGCTAGTTGAGGATGGGGCTCCACACAGGACGCTGCTGCCAGCACCAGGGAACCCCAAATGATGAAGCTTTACCTTTCTCAGACAACCTACCCCACACTTAAGGTGGGGGGCTGTTTGCCATCTCCACACACAGCACTCACCCACAGTATTACCAACCATGGTTAGGTGGGGAAGAAGGGTACCAAGCAGACCAGACCCCCAGAACTCTTCTGACCCTGTGTAAAAGTAAAGCATGCCGCTCTGCCAGCTGTCACATACCAGACCTCACACTGCCACAGGCCACTCCAGCATCCCACAGACAGCAGGGCTCTGAGGGTGGGAATGTGGCTGAGGTACGCTGCTCCTTTAAAGATCCGCAGTCCTGTAAGACCAGCTGGTTTCTGGTATGAGCCAGTCCTCAGAGAGCAGCTCACACTTCATCTACAAAGGACAAGGCCCAGGGACTTCAGTTTTGTTTGAAAAAAAAAACACCTTTACATAGATAAGTTCAAGACTCAGACACCACTGCAGGTTCAAGAATAAGTTGTTGAGGACTTTTTAGAAGTAGTCACAAGGCCCTGGTCTTTGTGGTTAAATGTAACTGCAATTCTAAAGCTAACTGTACCCAGTCCAGGTTTGGGAGGGAGGAAGATAAACACCCCAAAATAGAAACACCATGGCCAGTAGGTACAGAGCTCCCCGCGGGGCCGCTGGGTCCCCAGCAGATCGAGCAGGGCTGACCTGTCCCTCCAGGTAGAGGGAGAAAACCGGCTGTTCCCTCTCCTTTCCTCCCCGCCTTTCCCCTATACTCAGGACTGAACCCATTTCCTGCTAAGTGATCGGCCAGAGCTACATACCCAGCCCCACCCCCTTTGAACAGAGTCTCATTACACTGACCAGGTTGGCCTCGAACTTGTGACCCTTCTGCCTCAACCTCTTGCGTAGCTGGGATTACAAGTATGCACCACTGCACCTGGCTCCCCCCACTCTCTATTTAAAAAGAAGGGAGCTATTTATGTGCCTGAGCAAAGGTGTGATTTATATCAGAAAACAATGCCTGAGGAGTTTAAGCTTCTCAGCAATACCTGGAATCGCTACAAGATTCTGCAACTGGCACAAGAAGGTCATCACTCCAGTGCTTAAGGGAAGTACTCAAGGCACATCACTTGCTCAGCGACTAGTGGCAACCTCTTACCACACATTTGGGAGGCTTTACGCTTCGGGTTCCCGTCATCCAAGCCCTGCGCTGACGGTGATGATGGAGGTGGAGATACCACTAACAGTAACAGTCATAACGTAGTACTCACCATGTGCCAGGCATTAAGATGTGTTCCCATCTCTCCCTCCCTCCGTGTAGCTCTCTCTCTCTCCCTGCCTCCCTCCCTTCTCTGTTTTAGAGATAAGAACATAGAGACACAGAGAGGTTAAGTAACTTGTCCACGATCACACTGGAAATGACAGAGCCGACACCTGATCCAAGGAAGTCTGGAACCACCATGCCAGAATGAACAGCTTCGTATTTCCATCCACAATCACCTTAATCCACAGACCCCATGAGCAGTTATGGTGGTTTGCGAATTACAGATGAGTGAAGGAAACAGCATGAGGGAAGGTTAACTTTGTTGATCTGAGAAGCTACAGGGCTGAAAGTGAAGTCCAGGTCCCTGACCTCTGCACCCTGTACCTTTCCCATGCTCCAGGTCCTCCAGTGGACTTCACTGCCACAGGCCAAGAGTGGTCTGTGGTCTACCAACAAACAGGGACCTTGGTGCAGATAACCATTCCCAGGACCAGAGGAGGGCACTGGGCCCCAAGGCCACACAGGGAGGGAAGAATTGAGAAGTAAAAGTAGAAGGAATCTGACACTGAGGTAGGAGGGTCACAAGTTCAAGTCCCACCTGGGCAACTTAGCCAGACGCTCTCTTAAATATGTAAGTACATAGAAAGGGCTGGGGTTGTGGCTCAGTATAAAGGCCTGAGGTTCACTCTGCAGAGCTGCGGGCCAGGAGACAGACACAGCCGCTCTCCACGAGGGACCTGCCGCCACCTCATCATCTTCCCCAAGTCTACCCCTCATACGCGCCCGTCGTCGTCGCTGCTCTGACAAATTGCTGTGGTCCTGGTTACCCAATCTCACCCGCTCCTCCTGAGACCCTGGTCCCACAGTCTGGCCAGCAGCGCCCCCCCGCCGGGTGTGCTGTCCCTCATCGATGCCCTCTCCCCTGGGCCACCAAACATACTCAGAAACCAGCCGGGCACTGGCCCCTCAGGCTGCCCTCACCTCCTCCAGACCCTTCCTAGTTCCTCCACCTCAGAGCGCCACCAAACTTCCAAACAATGCTACACTTATTCACAGCCAAACAGCATTGTTCTCCTTTGTTCTATGTCCTCAGTGGAAAATTCCTCAGGGGCAGCGCCATGGCCAACCCTCAGGAGGTGCAGACATCGGGCATCAGGCACTGGCTTGGAGAAGGACTGAGACAGCCTGGCTCTGCCTCAGAGTCAGCAGACTCACCTGTAAGTGGGGACAGGTTCAGGGACTGCAAGTTACTTCTAAGTGAATTAGAGAATGTGTTTCTAAAGCACCTTCCACAATGCCTGGCCAAAGAATGCTCAAGAAATAGCTATTTCAGCCATTATGTTATCTGGCCATAGCCTGGACTGGCACTTGCTCAGTGCCACATGTAGCCGGCAAGTCACTGTAGGACAGTACTGGAGATTGTGGGTTACTTATGAAAAGCTGTACCAAGGAAGGCCGGGCGTGGTGGCACACACCTGTAACCCAGCACTCAGAGGCTGAGGCAGAAGGGTTGCCTGTTCAAGGCCAGCTGGGGTTACACAGCAAGTTCAAGCCCAGCTGGAGCTACTTGATGAGACCATGTCTCAACAAACAAACAAACAACCCCAAATCCAAAATAAGACAAGAAAACAGGAGTTTGAGAAAGTAAAATACTACAATGAAAGGAAAAAGACATCACTTAAGGACTAAATCCAGTCTGCACACACTTCCGTCCCATACCCTAGGGCTCACAGTCTCGCTAACCGTAAAGACGAACGCAACCAAAGAACAGAATGGGACCCAGATGCCA
This sequence comes from Dinomys branickii, assembly GCA_004027595.1. Lineage (NCBI taxonomy): Eukaryota > Metazoa > Chordata > Mammalia > Rodentia > Dinomyidae > Dinomys > Dinomys branickii. Next base: position 133,713 of record PVLD010001186.1, read on the forward strand.
GGCGCAGGGCGTCGTCACGGCTCCTGATCTTCTGGCATGATGACTCTTTTTAGCCATAGGAATTTCTTATCTTTGTGTGATATGGGGTACTCTTTATAGCTCGGTAACTGAAAAGAAGACTAATGGTCAAAGAGCCACTCAATTCAATGTTTTCCTATGAGCTCATATTTCATTAATCACATTTATAGACACTGAAAAAAAAAAAGCAGAACACACAAGCTGCAATGCTGACAAGTCTGTTCTATGGACTCCTAAGTTGCCCATGATCAGGCGTGCGCCCAGGGCACACAGGTGCATGTGCGCGCACACACACACACACACACACACACACACTCGCTCGCTACCTCCAGACAAGATACAAATTAGATCACAAACTTCTAATACGTTCAATTTAATAACAGTTAACTAAGTACACATCGTAATAAAAATAATGCTTGTAAAAATAGGTAAATTAGGCTTGAGGTACAGCTCAGAGATGGAGTGTTTACCTAGCATGTACAAGACCGGGGGTCTGATTCCCAGCTACACACACACACACACACACACACACACACACACACTTTTTAAAGGTAAATAACCTACCCAGGTATAGTGTAGCATACCTGTCATTCTAGGACTCTTGGAGAATGAGGCAGGAGGATCTCAAGTTTGAGTCAAACCTGGGCAACTTAGTAAGACTGTCTCAAAAAAATGAAAGAGCTGGGTATGTAGCTCCATGCAAAGGCCCTGGGTTCAATCCCCAGTACTATGAGTGAATGAATGAATGACTGAGTGAATGAGTATAAAGACAGACAGACAAGAAATTTAGAGTTTCACAGAGGAAAAAAAAGGATTTCCTAAGAATGTGCAACGCCAAACTCCACAGAGAGAAGAGGCAAAAAGAGCAGCAAACCAATACAAGCAGAGAGAAATGGCAGTAAAGCCAAGTCCCAAGGCCTGCCTTTCGGGGAACACCGGGAGGAAGAGGAGGACAGCAAACCTGGCCCACAGTGACGACCTGCACAGTGAAAAGTTGCTCTGCAGGCACGGGCGGGCTTAAAGACAGGGTGACTCCGCAGAGAGCTCAGTCTCCCGAGGTCTGCACACCTGACTCCACTCCGGAACCGGCGTCACCAGCCTGCAGGTCAGCCTTCCCCAGGCTGCAGCTCCCACCCTGCAGAATGCCTAGGCTGAGCCGGCGTCAGCGGCAGAGCACTGGCCCAGTGTGCACGGGGCCTGAGGGTCCGTCCCCAGCACAGGGAAACGTATGTGCAGTAGTCAGGGTTCAAAGCTGATGCTGAATAAGAAGCGACAAGTGAAACGTAAGAGCTCGTCTGCCGCTGTGATAAAATGAACGTGGCTCTGACCGAGGAGACTTTTTTTTGGAGACAGGAATCGAACTCGGCACTTTGTACTTTGCCAGGCAGGTGCTGTGCCGCTGAGCTATTTCCAGCCCTGGAGACTTCTTTTTCTGACTCGCAAAGGGACCACTGGCCAGCCAGAATTGGGGGGGGGGGACCCTAACGCGGTTAGCAGCTCATTGAGGATAAGAGAGACTTCAGATGCTATGCATTCTCAACTTCTCCAACAATGCAAAGGGGGCCAGAGGAGAAACCACCTGACCCCCCTTCTGGCCGGGCCGAGAAAAGTGGGTGTCGAAGGCCGGCAGAGGAACCAGAGCCCCCGACAGCGGGTTCTCTCGGAGAGGCTGCCACTGGCCTGCTGTCTGCAGCCCCACAGCCCCACAGCCCCACAGCCCCAGCATAGCTGCCCAGAGTCCTGTTCACCTACGGTCTGTGCCACTGTGCCAGGAGGGGGCGGGGGGACAGGCCAGTGACTCTTGGCAGCTGAGCTGCAGCAGAAGGCGAACCCAGGGCAGAGTAGACCAAGGAAAGTCTGATTAATAATTAGACACCAATGGCACAGAGCACCTCTTTCTTCCCTGACCAGCTCCAACTGCTTTTGCAGACATGACTTCACCAGGCCCTCAGGTTCTTTATTGGCGCATCTTCCCTGTCAGGTCCTGGAGAGTAGGCCCAGGACGCAGGAGGGCTGAGATACTGCCTGCAGGAGCAGCCGGAGAGAGACAACTGCCTGGCTGCTCCTCACCACTCTGGCCAGCAGCATGGGCTCTTGCTCAACATGATGCCAGGAGTTTAGAGAAGAAATGAGTACCCATAGCCCAAAGGGTCAAAATAAGTGTTTAGGATTCCACGCAATGGAATAGTAGCCTTGTCTCGTCCCCCTTACAGATCAAGAACCCATGCTGCCTGTGTCATCTCTGGGACAAGCCAAAAAAGGTCTAGAGAGGGGAAGGAAGAAGTCAAAAGGATAGAAACAGCACGCGGATTGTGCCTGGAGCAAAGAAATTTCCACTGTTATTTCTGGAGGAACAACACATGGTCCCACAAGGCCTGTGTATTCCAGAGCAACCAAACCAGCATAATCTACAGAGAAATCACGGCTCATTGTACATTTCTTTCTTGTCCCTTTGCGCGAAGTACTAGCCTCTGCTGCATTCCAGGCTCTGTGCTGGGTCTGAGCCCTGGACACCTGCGTCTCCCATGCCCCAGAAACAGAAGTGCAGTGGTAGACAGAGCTATTAGTATCACAAACGCCTCACTGTCAAAATAAGTGCACACTTAGGCATCACGAAAACGCCTCTGAGACAAAGAGCAGCAGCATGTAAGAGACTAGGTCAAGGAGGCCCCCTTGACTTATGTGGTGAGGCGGCATCTCGCCTGACTCCGGAAGTGGGTACTGAGTGAAGGCAGCAGTTACTCCAGGGGAAGAAGGAAGCACGTCTGTGCGGCCTGCCAGGTGAGACTGGACTTGGGCCCTCGGCACGGGGTGGGGGTCAGGCTGGGCATCTTACGGGTTTGGATGTCAGGACCTTGATTTTTCCTACGTCCTTTGTAGCTCCCAAGTCCAGTGCTTTCCTCGAGGCATCTACTAAAACAATACCTGTTTGTGGAGCATGCCTCCTACTCAGGAAGCTAGAGCAGGAAATTTACTTGAGCCCAAGAATTCGAAACCAACCTGGACAATATGGCAAGATTCTGTCTTTGAAAAAGAAGAAGGGGGAGGGGGAGAGAAGGAGAGGAAGAGAAAAAAAGAGGAGGAGGAAGGGAAAAGAGAACAGACTTAATCAGCAAATCAAGTATAATCCAATGACCTGTAACCCCAGCACTCTAGGAGGCCGAGGCAGGAAGATTGTAAATTCAAACCCAACCCCAGCAATTCAGCAACTTAGTGAGACTCTTGTCTCAAAATAAAAAATAAAAAACGGGCTGGGGATGTGGCTCTGTGCCAACACCAGGTATATACACATACGTACATTACCAATGGCTATTTAATAAGAAAGGGAATAATGAAAACAAGACTTTGAGATAACGAAGAGAATCTATATCCTGAGGTGATATCTGATTTAATGCCAAATCAAATACCTGGGTAATACAGTTCCTGGAAGAAATAATTTGAAGGGAAAAGGTGGCAACAGGCTTCCCAGGGGGTGGGGACTCCCAGTCGCACTGAAGTAGAGGGACAATCTGCCAAACCACACGGGGAGGATGTTCCTCTGTAAAACACATACATGTGGAAACAGCAAGGTACATCTGGGAGGAGCACACAGGGCCCACCCTGCACTGCTCAGCATCTCTCCCGAAGGCAGATCCTAGGAGGCTCACCCTCAGCCTCAGGGCCTTGCTTACAGACCCCCCCCCCCCCCCCCGCAAGGAACCCCCAGAGGCAAAAGCCCCAGCGGCTGGAAGGCCACTTCGAGGGAGCAAGAAGAGCAAAGGGGAAGATTGCCCCTCCAAAAGAGGAGCAGTTACAGAGATCTCTGGATCTCACTCACTGGGATAAAGGTAAATGCCCGCCAGGCGTAATGGTGCGGCCTGCAAACCCAGCACTTAGGGAGCATGAGGCAGGAGAATCACGCATTTAAGCCTACCTGGGCAATTTAGTGACTTAGTGAGACCCCGTCTCAGAATAAAAAATTTTAAAAAGGTTGGGGATGCAGCTCAGTGCAAAAGCCTAGGTTTCAGTGAAGTACTGGGGCACCATGAGACACGAGAGAAGAGTGCAACAGTGAAGGGAAAAAATTTAAATGCCAAGAATGGGGGGGGGTGTCAAGTTGTTGTAGTATTATGCAACCCAAATTCCAGGCATAAGCCAGAAAATTCAAAGGTCACAGTTCCCACAGCAACTGTAACCTGACCCGTCGGCGTCTGCAGTCCTTGGCAGTGCCAGACCAAAGGCAGCCCACGGTGTTCAGTGCTCACCGGGCAACCCACTCGCCCGAGTCACAGACCTGCCGCCCACTGCCCTATGCTGGCCACGGGTGCCCACACACCCCTAGCCTGATGTGCCAGAGCTCACCTTGGCCACCTGGGAAATGGCTGGACCGGGCCCTCACTGTGCTCTGCAGGCCCTGATCCTTTCAGCTGAGCTGCGCCCTGCTTCATGCCTGCTTACTGTTTGTAATTTCAACTCTTTTATGGGGTCACTGACCCTGCAGTGGCTGACAGGCTGGGTGAAGAAGGGAGGAGAGAGAAAAGGGACTTGTGTGATGGGTGCAAGGTCCCTGCCATCCTCCTCTCATAGGTCTCATGGCTTGCCAAGCCTGGCCACACGGGGAGACAGGGGGCAGGCGAGGGGCCAGGTAGGGGTGGCAGAGGGAACGCTCCCAAGTGGGTGGGATTTTTGCATGTAGCATCCCTGATGAGGACTTATTTCTACAGAATGTGTAACTGAGCACAAGAAGGTCTAGGACTCGGGTGAGTCACCCAGACCTGGCACACATCCTGAAGCACAAGGAGCGAGAACTTGCATCATGGTAGTCACGACGGGTGGGAGCCGAGCCTGGCACGGTGGCGCACACCTGCAACCCCAGCACTCTGGGGCACTGAGGAAGAGGGTCCCAACCAGGCCCAACCCAGGGAGCTCAGGGACTTAGCAACACCATGTCTCTAAATAAATAAATGAACAATCAAACAAATGAGCTGGGGCTGGGGCTCAGTGCAAAGGCCCTGGGTTCACCCTCCAGTTCTGCAATCAATCAGAAGGCCATCTGCCTGGGCGTGGGAGGAAGACAGAGGGGGCCTGGTTTAAAACAGGTAACCGTGGGCCCTTTTCAAAACACCAGCACCTTCTCCTCTTTACTTATCACAACCGAAATGACTAAAGAAAGGAAAGGGAAAGCCAAGCCAACCCAAGACTAAAGACTCGTCCAGGAAGATGCTTATGTTCTGGAAATCCTGCTTCCCTCTCGGCCCTGGCTTACGGAAGTAGCTAAACTTACAGGCTCGGGGCAGAGAACAACTTTCCTGCTTGAAGGTTCCTGAGGTGAACACAAGGAAACCAGCCATGCAAGATGTGAGAGGCCAAGCGCACCCCTCAACAAGGCTGCAAAACACCTCACATCACGGTCTCAGAAGCAAGCGCAGCAATGTGTGTGAAGCCCCACACCACAGGGTCTCCAGTGCAGAAGGCGCTCACTGGACGAGGTTGCCAGCGCTGCTGCTGCTCCACGCTTCTTGTTTCACCAGCACAGCTGTTACCCCACCTGGCTACCCACCGACAAGAGCTTTGTCCCAGTTAGTGTTCTGGTGGCTCTGTAAGGGCAGCAGCTCACACTCACTTCACATACGCTTACTATGCAAAGGGCACTACTTTTTAGGCTGTTCTTCTGGACTTAGTATGTACGATCCTACTCAATCCTCACAATAATCTCACGAGACAGGTATCACTAGCCACATTTTAAGGATGAAGAAATGTAAATTTAGTACTTTATCCAAGCCACACAGATGTCGGGCGTGGGGGCTCACCCCTGTAATGCCGGCACTCAGGAGGCTGGAGCAGGATCACTGCAAGGGTGAGGTCAGCTCTCAGTGGCAGAAGGAAGCTGAACGCAGGCAGTGTGATTCCACGGCCCCCACCCTTAGGCATAATCACACCCACTTTCACTGGAAAAATCTGTCCCCACCAGGAATGAAGCAGGCAAAGAGGCCAAAGTCATTCCAAGGGTGACTTTTTTGAAAGAACTGCCATTCTCAGGTTGACCTTTTGACCACAAAGCAATAGGGAAGTGGCCCTAAAATCTGCTTCCAAGATGCCATCACCATCCACTGCCTTTCACTGGATAGAAATAGCTCCAATCAAAATGGAATACATAAGGGCCAGGTGTGGTGGTGCAGGCCGGGAATTGGGAGGCTGAGGCAGGAGGATTGTTGTGAGTTCGAGGCTAGCCTGAGCTACAAAGTGAGCTCAAGACCAACCTGAACTGCACAGTGAGACTCTGTCTCCAAAAGAAAAGAAAAGAAAAAAAGAAATATAGAACCACACTTCACTTCAAAACTACACCTGCTAAAAAGGAGTCCAGGCATTCTCATGCCTCAAGGCTAATAATGAACCAGCCTGGGAGATTTCTGATTTGTTTGTTTGTTTGTTTTATGGTGCTGGAGATAGAACCCAAGACACCACACATGCTAGTCAAGTGCTCTACCACTGAGCCACACCCCAGTCATGGGAATTGTTTATCATATACCCTACCTGATTCCCTTCCTGTTTCATAAATTACCACAATGTCCTTGCACTTGGAAAGGCAGAACTCACATTCCCCATTTCTTCCTCAGGGTTCTTCTCTGAAGGAAAGAACCCTCCTTCAGAGAAGAATGTGCAGTCAGTCCCACTCCACTCCCTCTTCTCCCCGGCTATGTAATTTATATTTGCTTGTTCAGATTACACACAAAGAGAAAAATTCAACGCATTTGTTTATCCCAATTTAGACATGGAAATACCTCCCAAAGAGCTAAAAGAGAGAAAGAATAAATAAGGCTCTGAATTAGTACATTCCCAAGTCAGGCATGGTGGCGCACACCTGTAATCCCAGCACTCTGGAGGCTGAGGCAGGTGGATCTTTCAGAGTTTGAGACCATCCTGGGCTACAAAGTGAGCTCAAGTCCATCCTCAACTGCACAGTGAAACCCTGTCTCAAAAAAACAAAAACAAAAAGACGAAATAAAAGCCATCCAAGTGTCCCCAAAAGAAAGCCCAGCATTCCCATCCACGAGTTGAGTTGTGTGACCCTGGACAATAAGCAGACTCTCCTGATCTCCCCCTCACCCCATCTGCTCCCTCTGCTATGGGGTGTGAGATCCGCCAGAATGGAAGGGTCACCTGGCTCAGTGGAGGCAGCAAATGTGATGGTCACAGAACATTACCATGCGAGGGAAGGCATTTGTGACTGGGACGCCTGATGGGACAGCCAGGCAGGTACCCCCGGTGGCGCAAGCCAGAGGGAATGTCCTAGATGTTTCATATGGACTTCTAAAATAAGTTGAGGGATCATGGTAGGAGGTATTTTAAATGTTTCCTTTTGATGACTTGTCCACATAGGCCAGATACACTTCTTGCTATTAAGTTCCATGCAATTTACTAGAGTAAATAAAACTGAAAATCTCATTAGGTAACATGAGAATTAAGATTACAGTAAGAAGCAAGAATGCTCCATTTCCCTGGCTTGTGCCTAACTACAGCCGTAGTGCACTTGAATCTAACCTCTTGCTAGTCCCAAGCCCTGAGCCCTGGCAGTACATTTCCGAGCCATCAGTTGATGTCTGATTTGCTTTGGTTTGGTCAGAGGCATGGCAAATACAATGCTTTAAAAAGCTTTTCAATCTCTGCTTATAGAATTTTCAGTTTCCAAAAGCTAACAGTCTCCCAACTAAGTTCTGAGTATTAAAAGAGTTATGAAGTGGTATAAACTATTATACTTTTTGTCTTTTTTGAGACAGGGTCTCCCTATGCAGCTGGTATAAACTATTATTAAAAAACATAACACCATATGAAGAAAGTAAAAAGACAACCCAAAGAATAAAAGAAAAATACTGTACTAGGTGTGATAAACAAAAAATATGAATGATTAGCCGGATGTGGTGCCACACGCCTGTAATCCCGGCACTTAGGGGAGCTGAGGCAGGAAGATTGCCTTGAGTTTGAGGCCAGCCTGGGCTACATAATAAGACCTTGTCTCAAAAAACCAAAAAAGGAAAAATTAAATAAATGAAATAAAACATTTACCTTTCATGGTCATCTTGACTTTGGGGAAGAGTCAGAAATCTGCAGTGCCAGGCGGTGCCCGAGGGCACACGGTCATGTTTTTATGAGCCTGCCTTTCTGCGGGATGACACGGGGCAGCAACAGTCACTGTTTGGTTTTTTTTTTTTCAATCTTGATCCACCTTATAATGACACTGACAAAGAGGACCAGAACTGTTCCAAAAGCATCAAGAATGATGACGACAGGGTTTTGGGGCAAATCATACAAACTCTCTAAACTGGCCATGGTGATGGCTGCACAACACCGGATATACTAAAACCACTGAATGGCCAGGCGTGGTGGCCATGCCTGTAATCCCAGCACTTGGGAGGCTGAGGCAGAGGGATCATTGGGAGTTCGAGACCAGCCCGGGCTACAAAGTGAGCTCAAGGCCAGCCTGAACTGCATAGCGAGAGCCTGTCTCAAAAAGACAAAAGAAAATTTAGAAATAAAAATGAATAAATAAACAAAACTACTAAATTGTATAGTTTAAATGAATAAATTATATATGAATTATATAATAAAGCTACTTTAAAAAATTGATGCCTCAAGTATCACTGAATTCTTAGCGACACAGGGCCCAGGTATACCATAAGTACTCAGTAAATGTTGGTAGAATAAAAATAGAGATACTGAGTCTTTTACAGATGATTTCATCACGGGAATTTGCCACCACCCCCGGTGACTTCTGCCAGACAGGCCGCGGCGGAGGCCTCACTCCAGCACTCCTCCAAGGGCAGCACACTGTACTACACGAGGCCCTCTTCCCTGCTCAGACTCTTCTCAGCCTAATGTGACCCTACTGGTGAGCAGAAGAAAGCAACATCTGCTCCTGACAGTACTGGTTCTGAAAGTGCATAAGCTCAGCTCTTGGGAAACAGAGAGAAAGGTATGGATTGCTCCCTCTCGAGCAGTCTGGCTCCAGGCAGAATTCGCACTCAAGCAACCACCGAATACTTCAGGGCAGCCCGGCGTGGTGGCGCACACCTGTAACCCCAGAACTCAGGAGGCTGAGGCAGGAGGATTGTTGTGCGTTTGAGAGCAGCCTGAGCTACATAGTGAGTTCAAGGCCAGCCCTGTCTTTAAAAAAATAAATAAATAAAACACACACTTCAGGGTAAGGCAGTAGATGAAATGGTAAAATTAGACCACAAGCAAGAGGCAGCAGTGGGAGATTCTTCTGGGGTCCCCCTAAGTAAACCATTGCAAACTCCCGCCCTGCTCTGGCTGTGTGCGTGGCCTCCCAGGGCAGAAGGGCTTCTTCTACAGCATTTTGTTCAGGCCCAGCTTGTATTACTGCTGGCTGCATCCATGGCTGGCTCCTTACCATGTAATGCTTTCCTAGTGGGCAAGGACAATGGAATCATTTCTAGCTCCTTGGAAATCATTAGCAAAGTCCTACACATGGTAAGTGGACTCTCTCTCTCCCTCTCTGTCTCACATACACTCTCTCTCTCACACACAGTCTAAGTGTCTGTGGCAAGACAGCAGCCAAGGCAGAATCCCTAGGTTCTAAATGTGAAGTTCACTGACCTACCACAAGCAACCACTGTGGTCCACGCCCACCTCTCCTCTGGAGCCCCCATCTCCCACCCTCTTATCATTATGCCGCAGTGACAGGAGATGCCTGCATCCCTCCAGCCCACGGGCTCCTCCCAGCTTCACCCAGATGCTATTCCAACCCGTAGCAGGCACCCCAGTTCCTGCTTCATTGGACCAGCACCGGTCTCCCCCTGCACCCACCCTACACTGGTTCATCCCCTTCCCCCCAGACACTATGGATTCCAGGAGGATGGGACTTAGCTTGTGTTGGCACACGAAGAAATGCTTAATGAACTGATGCATGTGTATACATGTAATGTACTTTTTATCAATTTTATTGATGTCAAAGTTTCATAGCATACAATAAGCAATAGTCTTTACTGTAAATTTCATATAGCCAATTCATTCTTATCAAGTGCTTTTGTGGATTACTTCTGTCTCCTTTAGAGTTTTTTTCAGGAAGGGTCCAATTTTTGGCCAGTCTATGATACCACTGACAAATGAGTGAATGTCGGCTGATACTTTCATTAAAACAAAACCAAAGCCTGGGGACGTATGTGTAGTAACTTGGTGGTAGAGTGCTTGCCTAGCATCCGCAAGGTCCTGGTTCAGTCTTCAGCCCCAGAGGAAAGCAGGCAGGGAGAGAAGGAGGGTGGCACATGCCTATAATCCAAGCACTCAGGCAGAGGCAGGAGAATTGCTGAGTTCAAGGTCAGCCTGGGCTGCGTAGTGAACTCAAGGCCAGCCTGAACTACACAGCGAGACTGTGTCTCAAAAAGAGAGAGACACAGACAGAGTGGGGAGAAGAGGAAAAGAGGAAAAGTGATACAAGGTCAACAGAGCTGAACACAGTATGAACAACTTCTGGTCTTCCAACGCTGCAGGAATAGTTACTCCATTTCTTTTGTGCTAAGCCAAGGGGCTCCAGACCAAACACTGTGAGTATAAGCCGCAATGACAATGTTTATTCCCTCACTTTCCAAGAAAATGAACAATGAACAGGCTTCTGCGGTAGAAATCAGTGATGGCAAACTTTTCAGGGCTTTCAGCGATCCCAACAGCCACTGCGGCACGCGTGCCTTAGCTTCACCACCACTGGTGTAAACACCCCCACTACAGCTGATGTCAAGCCACCAACTGGCCACCTCTGAGCAGACACAGCTGGTAAGACACAGCACAGTGTCACACAGGATTTCCACCACAGACGTGATAGCATTCTTGTAGTACAGGAAGAATGAGGAAGGCCTGAGTTCTGCATATCCATGACCCTTGTCTTTAGTAACTTAACAAGACCCTGTCTCCAAAAGAAAAAAAAAAGGCCTGGGGGATGTAGTTCAGTGTGAAGGCCCTGGGTTCAAGAGCCAGTACCCACCCTGACACACTTTCCCTTATCTGGGAATTCTGAACCACTCTTCTTTTTAAAGGGAAGGAAGTCTTTTAAATGCTTAGCCTGAGCTCAAATATGATACATTTGGTACTTCCTCCACAAAAACATTCAGGCAGCTGGAAGTTGGAATCTGAAAGGCTTCAGCGGTCTGACCTGGCACAGCACCATGGTGCCATTATTCATAGGGTGTTCCTTAAAGCTCGTGTGCTTTGCCTCCAGATGCGAAAGAACAGGGCCCAACCAGTACCTCCAGGCCCCTGAAGGCGCCAGCTGGTAACGATGGCACCCAGGGCCCGTCTGCTCCCCCGTCTCCTCTTCTGTCTAGTGTGGGTTTGCGTTCCTGTTTCTTTTTACACTACAGTTGCCACCCCAACTTTATTCATCCTTCCTTGGGCTGCACACCTCTGGGACTTTCCCCAAACCCTCCCTGCAGCCCCAGGCTGGTCTTGGTCCTGGTTTCCACCATCCTCCCTTCTCATTAACAATTCCTTAGAAAAAAATTTTGCAGTGTTTCCCGCCACTGTCAGTAACTGTAACTACCACAACAGCTCCTAAATCTGCTCCATCCCTACTATCCTGGAGGTCAGGGTTGGGGCTGGGACCCAGGGGCACTTCAACAACGGCCCTAAATTTACTGTGAAATAGGGTCTGGCTTTATTGTCCAGACTGGCCTTCAACTTGTAACCTTCCTGCCTCACCCTCCCAAGAGGCTGAGATTACAGGTGTGCACTACTACAACCCAGCACCACCTATTACCTTCATGATAAGACCCAGAGTCTGCCCAATACCAGTCACTTCAGTGTCCTTCAGTGTTTAAGCCTCGGATAAACACAAGATGTGCTGTCCCTGCTCTAAGAATGCAGGGAAAGACGCCATCCATGTGAGCCGGGCTTTGGGGAACCTTTATGTTCTATAGATGGTGCTGTGAACGAAAAAGGGGGAGGTGATGTTCCACCTTTCCAGGCATAAACTAAAACTGGATCTGCTTTTCAGATTACACATTCTGCTCCCTTCCACAAGGCAGTGGGGCTCTGAGGGGTGTATAAGACCCCTTTCCCCTCCCTTAGCGGTACCAAACTGTACCTACCCAGGTCCCCATTCCGCATCTCCTGGGTCCACACCCCTTCAATTCCTGGGCACCGTCTCATCCCTACCGTGCTCCCACGGAAACCATTCTGAATGGCCCCATGGGCCCTCTTGGCCCAACCCCAGCCCCTGCCCATCATGTCTCTCCCTCCGTGAGGACCTTCTATTGGTACAGGTGGCGCTCTGGGCAGTAGCACTCACCTAGCACGTCCCAGCAACACAAAAATACAATAAAAATAAATTACTAAAGTGCTCTATCAAAATCTAAGAATATTCGTGTTCTCAGGAAATAAACACTGAAAGGTTAAAGAGTCTAAGAACACAATGTAATGTCTGACTTAAAAACACTGCCAGGGCTGGGTGTAGTGGCACATGCCTCTAATCCCAGCACTCGGGAGGCTGAGGCAGGAGGATCCTTGCAAGTTCACGACAACCTGGGCTACAAAGTAAGCTCAAGGCCAGCCTGAACTGCATAGCAAGACCCTGTCTCAAAAAGCAAACAAAATGAAGGGAGGGAGGGAAGGAGGGAGGGAGGGAGGGAAGGAGGGAAGGAGGGAAGGAAGGAAGGAAGGAAGGAAGGAAGGAAGGAAGGAAGGAAGGAAGAAAAACAGAGCCAGGGAAAAAAATTCAAAGAAAAAAACATAAAAAAGTGAATGGGCAAAATGCACACAATTTGTGGCTCTTGATGAAACATAAACAGGAGCTCTGGTATTAGTCCTGCAGTTTTCTAAAACTGCAATAAAATAAAGTCATCCCTCCCTCCGAAAAGGTCCAAACCCTCCTCCTAGCACCCAAGCCTGACAATAAGCAGGCACTTCTGAGCTACCCTGGCAGCTGGGCTGGGCCCACCTCCGCCTAACTTGTTGTCCTTCTCCCTTCACCTGGACTCAGGATTTCCCCAGCTCCTCCCTGCCAGCCCACTTCCTCCACTGCCCCGAGCCAGTCCTGACTCACTTCTTCCAGAGCTACTGCGGAAGGAAAGAAACTAACACTCACGGACCATCTGCCACCAGCCAGGCTGGCCGTAGCGCGCTCAGATCGCGCTGTCCACGCTTCCATCTGACTTGGCTGCCCGTCGACTAGGAAGGTGGCAGCCTAGAACTGGGGAGACCGAGGCACAGCCACTCAGGCAGTGCAGGGGATCCAGGTGGACTCTGCCACCCACAGCACCCCCCACACCTTGCGGGTCCCTGCCCGCTTTCCCAGGACAGCTCAGCCTTTGTGCCTGTTCTAAATGGCAGGGATCTGCAGAGACAGAACAGATGCCCTCTGACCTCACGAAGCTCCCATCTTAGTGGGAAGAAAGAACAAGAGCTGTATTTAGCTGGGTGTAGTGGCACACGCCTGTAATTCCACCACTCAGGGAGGCTGACATAGGAGAACTGCAAGTCTGAGCCTAGCCTATGGAACTCAGCAATTTAGTGAGCAATTTAGTGAGACCTTGTTTCAAAATAAAAAGCAACCAGAAGTAGGGCACACTCCTATAATCCCAGCACCCAAGGGAGGCTGAGGCAGAAAGATCTCTGAGTTCAAAGCCAACCTGGAGTACATAGCAAGACCCTATCTCAAAAAACAAAACCAGGTATGGTGATGTCCGCTTGTAATCCCAGCGCCAGGGAAACTGAAGCAGAAGGATCACCAGAGCTCGAGGCCAGTCTTGGCCACATAGTAAGTTTAAGATCAACCTAAACTACATAGCAAAACAACAAAAAACCACAAATAAAAAACAAAAAGGGCTAGGGGTATAGCTCAACAGGAAAGCACTGGATTCAATCCCCAAAACTGGGCAGGGGAAAAACAAAGGGCTGTGTATTGACCACACACAGCGCTTACTCTGTGCCAGGTATTACGCCAAGGGTCTCATAAATATTGATCAATTGAATGCACATAAAAATTCTGAGTTAGGTACTGTCCTTACAAATGCAGAAATCAGGGCCAGAGAGGTTAAATAACCTGCCCAAGGCCACAGAGGTAGTACACATCCAGGCCGAGACTGCAAACACAGGTACTCGTCTGGCTGTGGACAAACTCAGGCAGAGGGCGCGGCACGCCCGTAGGTGGCGGGTGCTCCGGAAAAACGGAAGACGTAAAGCAAGGTAAAGGATTCCAAGTACTCTGCATCCCAGGCTGGCCCTAAAGTCCTGGGCTCAACCAAATTCCTGCTTCGGCAGTCACTGAAGTAGCTGGGACTCCCGGGGAACACCAGCCCTCTCGGCTTTACTTGGAGACTTAAAACGGAGTGGCGCGAGGTTCTGTGGAGAAGGTAACACCGGGGGGGGGGCGGGGGGGGGGGCAAAGGCATGCAGGGACTAAGGGAGCCAGGCCCGCGGAGTCATCAGGAAGCGGGAAGGGGGTTTCCCAGACAGGGATGGACGTGTGCACAGGCCTTCGGGCCGAGCTGGAGGAGAAAGAGATGGCAGACCCCGGAAGACAGAAAGCAAATTCGGGCAGCAGGACGTTCACACTCTGTACAGATTCTCTCTTCTGCGGTGTTCACTAGCTGCTCCATTACCATTTACCTTCCCTTCCAAGGTGAGCTGTGAACTCTGAGAACAGGCCCTAGGGGCTCTGCCTCCCCTGCGCGTCCCTGGTACTGTTAAGTGGGCGTTTCCTGAACTCTCTCAGCCTTGCCTCAGGGACTGCGGGAAGCACAAGGTCTGAGCAGTGAGCGGGCGTGCGGCAGCCCCGCGCTGCCACCTCGGGACCGAGCGCACGGTGGGCCTTGACCTCTGTGTGTATTAGGGAGACTCCCACTTTGTTTCAAAACACATCTGTCCAATTTCACACGCAAATTTCAGCCCCAGGGTGCCCCTTAACTGGCTGACAGCCAATAGCTCTCGATGTGACAAATGGCAAGACTGTGACACAGGACCATTAAGTGAGCCCAAGCTCACTGTGTAGCAGCAGAATCAAGGTTTTCTCACTGACACTGGGAGGCCAGGGCATGCAGTGGCCACTCCCACCTGTGTCCTCCTTGACGGCCACCTGCCCTGTCCACGCTGAGCATCAGACCTTACAGCCTGAAGACGCTGAGGGCTCCTGGCTCTTGGATTTCCTGGGTCATAAGAACTAAGGTTTCTGTGGTGGTTGCTGCTGGTGTTGGCTGTTGTTCCCGTCTGCCAAGCACTGAACCTAGGGCTTGCACATGCGAGGCAGGCTCTCCATCACTCAGCTACATCTCCAGACCTTTTTATTTTATTGAGACAGGGTCTCACCAAATTGCCCAGGCTGGCCTTGAACTTGTGCTCTTCCTGCTTGTGGCTTGCCAAGTAGCTGGGATTACAGGTATGTACCACCATACTCTGTGAGAACAGGCAAAAGTCATCAGTTGAACACAGTGAAGGGCCCCAATCACATGCATGAAGAGGTTTCATGTAAGTGGCAGAGAGTTTCTCTCCGTACAGTGAGGCCCCTGCGCCCACGGAGCAAAGGGCTTTCCCTTTCCTCCTCCCTCACCATGTGCTGAATACACGGATTCATTTCCCACTCCCCACCAAGCTAGGCAAGCCACCCACAAGGAATTAAGGGATATGCGTTAAACAGTCCCCGGTTTCTAGTTTTAGTCTTTTAAAGGACCAAAAAGAAAATCCATCTTGGCCCTAATTCAGAAATGGTAGGATACCCTCCCATTTTATTTCCAAAATAAATTGCTCAAATTTCATTTTATTTTCCACATCAAGCCTGGGAGGGGGGACTTCTCATGGAAGAGCTCATTTCCCATAGGTTGAGATGCTCTGGAGGGGAAGAAAGCTACAGGAGAGAACATGTTTGCAACTACAAGTGATCTCAGGGGCCGCGGCTGCTGTTCTGTTTAGGAGACTAATATTCTCAGGAAGGTGGCAGAGGACAGCTGGAGCTACGTCAGGTAAAACACAGTCCCAAACTTCCAGCTCAAGACAGCAGGTGAGCTGGGGATATAGCCCAGGGGCACAAGCGCCTGCATGGCAAGCACAAGGTCCTGAGTTCGATTCCCGGTACAAAAAAAAAGACAGACAGCAAGTGAGCCCTTAGCCCTTGGGCAGCTTCCCCTGCATGGGTGCCAGAGAATCCCTGCCCGGAGTCTGGGGCCTGGCGCCTAGGGCCTGGGGCCCGGAGAAAGGCAGGCAGGTACCTACCCTACCGCAGTGCAATGTAATGCCCGTAACACTGTGATCTATATACAGCGGGTAATCTACAAGGAACAGCCACAGAAGAAGTATAAGCTTCACAAATAAGCAGACCACCACCACAGTGACGCTAAGCTTCTGGGTCTACAGATCGCTGTACTGTGGCTACGAAGAGTATATCCTACTCCTCCTACACCCACACAAGCATTTAGGATAAACAGGCACAACGTTTTCAACTTTCTAACGGCTTGAAAAATGTGCAAGGTGCAAAAAAGTGACAGGAGCAAAACGTAAACACCAAAATCTAATGAATAACACACAAATCTGAGCGACAGCACTAAGGGAGCTCCTACGCGGGTTCTGGCAACTTCCCGGGAAACCTGACATTTTATCAAAAGAGTTCCTCCCCAGAAGAGCCTTACCTATCACCCCGACAGACGGGCGGGCAGGTGGTCCCTGTCCCAGGAGCACCCCCTGCCCAGCACACCTGGAGCCCAAGGCAGCAAGGGAAGTGGCGCGGCGACGTGCTCAAGGAGACAGGGGAACGCCGCAGCACCACTCAGACAGAGCTGGACCGGCGCCGGCATCCACCCCCTGCGCGTTTCTCTCCGTTTTCTACAAGGCCGGCTTTAACAAAAGAGGGTGGGGAAGCACTCAAGCAGAAACTGTATCTGGGGCTCCTCCCTCCCCTTATCTGCCTATCTAATCAGGTCCTCTTTCCCAAATGTCCCTGGCACCAGGTCCCCACTGTTACCCTCCAGCCAGCCTCTTACCGTGTTACACCTGAATTAATACCAACTGCTCCAGGCTGGGCAAACTCCTGAGCGAGGGGCCAAATCCAGTGTCTAGGTAAAGCACGTTTTTATAATTTCAGGTGCTTGGGAGGGAAAATCCAAAGAACACTCTTTGGTGACAAGGGAGGAGGAAAAAAAAAAAAATCACATAAAATTCAAATTTCTGGGCCCACAAATAAAAGCGCACACTCACACTACAACCACAGCGTTGGGGGGCTGTATCAGAGACCAGGGCCTGGCTCAAGAAACATACAACACTTACCTTCTGGCCCTTTACAGAAAAGTTTGCTGACTCCTTCCATAGTGATCTTGTTTGACTCCCATTTGTCCGGCCTGGTCAACTGACCTAACATACTGTACTACTTCCCTGCTGTTGCTCTGGGTGTACACACACACACACACACACACACACACACACACACACCCCTCCATGAACTTCCCCCTAGCATATTTCAGACCCAGGATGAAAAAACCTGCTTTCAACAAGAAAAGCACACACGCTATGTTCATGCTACTCTAACTTTTAGAAAACCCCTCTAGACCAAGAAATGGACGGGGAGAGGGAGATGAGGGGAACAGACATAAAAAGAATTAAGAAGTGTAGTTACGACTTGTATCTACACGTCCTCCCAAAGCCGCGTGCGGTCACAGGTGGGGTTTCTCAGAGGTAGCTGGATCTTAGGTACCTGATGCTGGGATTAAGGGTGCTCTACCCTGGATATGGGTGGCACTGCCCAAAGGGCAGGTAGCCTGGGCGAGATATAAAGGCAGGCGTGGTTGCAGCTGCTTCTACCTGCCTGGCTTTGCCATGCACTGTTGCTCCTCTGCAGTGCCCCTCTGCCAGGCCACACTGCCTTGGAGCCGGCCAACTACGACCTGAACCCTCTGCACATGTGAGCTGAGATAAACCTTTTGTCCTTGAACCTGTGGATGTCCGGCATTTGGTCTCAGCCACGAGAGCAGTAACTACGACACACATGTACCGATTCCCCACGACGAACGTAGTCATTATGAAGTGGAAACATGTACTACTAAAAGTTTAAAAGAACCTTCCTGCTCTCAGCTGCTCAGCCTGCCGCTAACCCGCCTTTCAAGGCTCTCCTCTGCTCCCACCGTACCCTGTACTTACGCTCATCACTGCTCTTACCTCGGCCCTGAGATCATCTGTTTGTGTGTCTGTCTCCCCAGCTACAGAAAGATTCTGCAGGGCAAGGAATACACCTTACTCACCTCCCAGCAGCCGGGCAAAGCCTGGCACAGCGCTTCACAAACACTGAACTCAGCTCCAGTTTAGCCAGCTCCAGTGAGGCTGCTGCCTCACTGCCTCTGGATGTGTTGGGCTCACTATTTGTTTCTTTCTTTTTCATTTTTCCATGGAGACAGGCTCTCACTTTGTAGTTGAGGATGTCTTTGAACTCACTATATAGCCCAGAATGGTGTCCATCTTGAGATCCTCCTGCCTCAGCCTCCTGAGTGCTGAGATTACAGGCAAACACCACCATACCCAGCTTGGGCTCACTCTTAACTCTATCTAAGCTTTTGCTTCTACCAAGACACTTCTGTCAACGGCCTGGAACACAGTTCAAATTGCATCTTCTATGTAGGCCCACAGGGTTCCTTTCAGTCACTCTCACTCACTTTTTTTTTTTGAGAAAGGGTCTCAACATGCATTTAGGCTGGCCCTGAGCTCACTTTGTAGCCCAGGCTGCTCTCGAACTCACAACTCACAACAGTCCTCCTGCCTCAGCCTCCCTGAGTGCTGGGATTACAGGCTGCTGGGATTATAGGCATGCACCACCACACCCAGCAAGCTGCTCTCACTCACACACTGAGTGTCTCTGGATAACATGATGGCAACTCTGGGTCCTGACCTGTAACATACACGATACAGGGCTGTACCTATACCAGCCTGTCACAGATTCTCAAGAGCTGATGGCTACCATCTTGCAACTGTCTGTGCTGTTTGTATTTCATCACTTCTTCCCCTACCGGCTGTGTGTATCAGTACTGTGTCTTGGAAGCCCATAGCTTCGCCATGGAAGGGAAAAGGTCATCTACTTCCTCAAGCCTGCCCCTACCCTAAGACCTAGTCCCATGCAGGGCAACGCTGAGGGGCCCAGCAGACACACAATTAGTGGATACACTGGTTCTGGACAGACCTCTGCAGGACTGCTGACGCAGAGCACCAGCAGGAGCACCCCAGGCAGACAGGACTGAGGCGGGCAGCAGGAGGGGAAAGGCCGTTACAAGGTGGAGGGGTCGGCCTCAGGCTATGAGCTGGGACAGGGGGACAGGAAAGGGCTTCCCGGGCAGACACCACTATTCGCTCTAATTCCCAGACAGGGCAAAGAAACCCACTCCCCACTCCTTGCACAGCTGGAACCACACGTGTTCCCCTCAAGACTGCTCCCTGGATGAGGGAAACCCCAAACCCCGATGTTCCCCTCAAGTTCTGGAAGCACAGTCAGTGCCTTTAACCAGCGGACATTCGGATGCTACTGTGAGCTCCCGACAGGCCTGGTAGAACCCTACAAGGATAGGGCCACATGGGGCAAGCAGGATTATTATGTCATTCACTGCACCCGGGAGGAAACTCAGGCTCAGGCAGGTTAAAGACTCAGTACTTGGTGGCCCTAACCACTTCCCTTCGGATGCCCTTAGTGTAAGTTCGCATCCCCACTTACCCACTGAGAGATCCCAGGTAAGTCATTACCCCGCTGATCCTTGCCTCTCCCAATCTGCTGGGTGGGTGTCATGTACTCAACTACCTAAAACCATTGTAAAGATTAAGAGACCATGTCACAAAGTATATTTTTTAAAGTAGACTCCAGAGAAGTTAGTTCCCTTCCTGCCTTTCTCGTAGCTCAATGTAAATGAGGTTTCCAGCCAAATCCCTTGGCCTCCTTTACTCTACTAGCAGAGAGCAATCTGCATGCCACCCTGGATTCTGCTGCCTACCGCCCACACCCAAGCCTCTGGACCTCATAAAAGCTCGCAAGGGTACCCAGAGACAAGCATGAAAGGCAAGCAACAGCACATGGAGCTGCAAGAAGGAACATGGTCAGAGACTGCAGACAACTCCTGGTGTGTGAATAAATACTGCATGAGCCAAGGCTGGGCCAGCCAGATCCTGCCAGCGTGCGCCCCAACTGACAGCCCAGGACAGCACCTAGCTCCTTCCGGCACACAGACACGCCCACATACCAACAGGCCCGGGAGGCTGCCAAGGCAAAGGCCGCCAGCATTTGTCCGGGAGGATGCATCTGTCATAGGAGGACAGAGAGGGGAAGGCAGGTACAAGTGACAGGCAGTCAATCCCATCAGTGGTGGTGGATCAGATTGCCTGAAAAGGTGGTAGACAGAAAATGTGACATTTCTAGAGGAGGAATTATGTCCTAAAATTCCTTTACTTTTGCAAATTCCATTTAAAATCAAGACACATAGATATATGCTATTTATCTGAGGAGAAGATGGTAAATCTACATTTCTGCATATCACCTTTAACCAGCTACACGGCCAGAGCCAGGCTCAAGTCCTGACAGGCTCAGTATTTAGGTTGCCCTTGAACTCACCATGTAGCCCAGGCTGCCCTCAAACGTCCATGATCCTCCTGCTTCAGCCTCCCAAGTGCTGGGATAATAGGCGTGTGCCATGACCTGGCCGGGCGCGTTAAGTAACTTTAGACCAGTGGTTCTGTTGTACAAGTATCTAAGAACAGCCGCAACAGCTGCCAGTCTCCGGGAAAGCGAAGCGCTTTGTGTGCACACGTTATGTCTAGCTTTGGGTGAGGGCCTGTGCGCCTCCGTTCTACAGGAGGAAGACTAATCCAGAGAGGTCAGGGTCCATCAGCCAGCTAGGTCATGGTCTGGATAACTCCAAATCCTGAGCATTTCATCCCTTCGCCATAAGATGAACTGTTAAACTGGGTACAGTGGCGAAGGCCTCTACTCCTACCACTCTGAGGCTGAAGGAGGAGGACTGCTGTGAGTTCAAGGCCAGCCTGGAATGTGTGGTAAGAGGCTGTCTCAAAAAAAACAAACAAACAACAGAGGAAAAAAAAAAAAAGTTGAACGAGCAAAGGCAAGGAATGGGGGACATAAAAAATGCAGTGTGAGGCCCAAGAAACTGTGGGGAGGGTGCAGCACCAACAAGCCCCGGCCCGGACCACCTCACAGAGCCAAGAGGGAGCGGGGCCAGCCCTGAGCGTATACGCTCGGTCTCCTCGGCTCATGTTCACTGAGTACATTTTCTTTTTTTTTTTTTTTTTTGCGGTGCTGGGGATCGAACTCAGGACCCTGCGCTTGCTAGGCAAGCGCTTATTCCACTGAGCTATATCCCCAGCCCTCATGTTCACTGAACACCTGAGTGATGAGTGCTTTTCGAAGGACGGTGAGCACCTACAGGACACTACCACGTTTCTCAGGGACACCTGATCTACACAGTGAGACCCTGTCTCAAAAAAAACACTTAAAAATGGGCCGGGGATGAAGCTCAGTGGCACAAGTGCCTGCATGCCAAATGGAAGGTCCTGAGTTCGATTCCCTGCACCAAAAAAAAAGAAATAATTTTTAAACAATAAATAAAGGTACTTAACGCTAGGTGTGGTGTGGTGTGGTGTGCTATTGCACACCTGAAATTCCAGCACTCAGGAGCCTGAGACGGGAGTATCACAAGTTTGAGATTAGCCTCAGCTGCTAGTGAGTTCAAGGCCAGCCTGGAATACACAGTGATATCTCAAAAAAATAAAGCAAAATAAAATAGAAGTACTTAAAAGACCAAGGTAGAGCAGAGCACATGGCACATGTTTGTATACCCAGCTACTTGAAATACAGGAGGTAGGAGGGTCACAAGTTTGAGACCAGCATAGGCATCTTTGTGAGACCCCTGTCTCAAAGTTAAATTTTCTTTTAAAAGGGCTGAGGATGTAGCTCACTGGTAGAGCACTTGTCTCACATGCACAGGGCCCTACATTCAACCCCCAGTGCTACCAAAAGGAAAAATATCAAAGGCAGAAAACCTCCCCCGCCTCCTCTGTAAGGCTAGTTTTGAGGACAGCCTGTTTTGGAAAAAACTGACAAAAGTCCGAGTCACTAGTTAAAATACTTCCTTTTTCCTTTTTCATAGGAAAATAAATGACACTGATCGGCCATGGCCACACTGGGTGAAAGGTTCTATCCAAAAGTTCACTTGCCAATTAATTATACACAAAAGTAGGTTCCCCCAACCTGCTTATTAAAGAAAAAAAATCATCTATAAAATAGTTGAGCAAAGGCAACGATGGATTTGCCTGAGTTCAAGATTCTGGGAATCAAAAGCACCTTCCTTGCAGGCATAAAAGACAGAGGAAGAGAAAGGTTTTCTCACCTTTTCTGAGAACAGAGCTGTCCAAAACACTTCCTGGAACCCATGGCACAGTCCCTGGGGTTGCTAAAGACTCTTACGCTGTCCCAAGCACCCCTTCCGGGGAGCCCACCAGGACCTGCGCTTTCCTGAGTGCTTCAAAATCACCAGACTCTACCTCCCAAAAATACTGAAGGAGCTTGTAAAGGAGCATGATATTACCCTAAAGGCACTTTTGCTGGACAGTTTCAGAGAGCTAACTCAAAAAAGAAGGGTTAGCCCTCTAGGCAGATGAGTGAGGCAGGAGGACCACAAATCTGAGCCCAGCTGGTGGTAACAGCTCAGTGACAGAGTGCCTGCCTGGCCAAGTGTGAGATCTTGAGTTCGATTCCCCGTACCAAAAAAAAAAAAAATCTGAGCCCAGCCTGGGGAACTTAGCAAGACCCAAGGCCCTGGGTTTGCTCGCCAGTGCCTGCCAAAGGTGTGCAGAGGGAGGGCATGGGAAGGAGAGGAGAGGAAGGGCTGACCTGCAGGGGGGGGCCAATAACCTGGTGAGTCTGTCCAGTCTGCAGGCACAGAGCCGAGCCAAAGGCTACGCTGGAATCCACGGTCCACCAGCTGCTCGGCCTCTCGGTGTGGAAAACCGGGCCAGCAACAGCACCTGCCCAGAGGGCTGCTGCAGACTGAGCGAGTCCGGACAGGTCACTGGGACAGGCCACAAGCAGGCGACTGTCTCCCCGTCTGTTGCCGCTCCGATCATGGCTGCCATGAGCCTCAGGAGCTGCTCTCCCACCTCCCTAGCTGTTCACAGAAAATCCAGCTACCCTCAGTCACAGGCAGCTTTGGGGGCAGAGGCAGGGACAGGGGCAAAGACTCAGGGGTGCTGGTCGGGACGGGAGCTGCGCGGAAGCCAGAGCTCCCACTCCTCCTTTCTCCAGGCTTCCAAGGCGATGCCCACGGGGCCTCCAGGCCTCCTCCTCCTCTACCCTGAAACCCACAAGAGGAAAAACGCAGGGACAGGGGAGGCAAGGCTGGGACCAACCGAAGGCTCACTCTGCCCTTGCATTTACCTTAAAGCAGAAAGGAAAGCTAAATAGAAGCTGCGGCTTAACCTCCAGGCTGAGCTGTCTGCCCCCTCCTCAACGGAATCCTTCACGGGACGGGACGTAAGATGAAGCAGACCCCTGCAGACCCTCCTGGCACACAGCTTCCTCCGCTGGCCATCACTCACTAGCCACAGAGCCAGGTAAGATGGAGGGGTGCAGGCTAGACAGACACAAAAGGGGCTGCTCTAGCCAAGGGTCAGACTTGACTGCTCAGCAAGCCCTGCCCCTCCTCCCACCTTTCGCCCAGGTACTGTACAAGCCCATGCCTCTGCTTTTTCTTCTCCTTTCTTTAATCTGATAACCATTTTCTCTGTGGGGAAGTTTGGTGTTTTGATACAGGGTCCTGCTATGTAGCTCAGGCTGACCTCAAATTCAGTGATCCTCCTGCCTCAGCCTGAGTGCTGGGATTACAGGTAAGCGCCACCAGTCCTGGCTTCTTGTTTTTTTCTTTTTTAAAGCTATGGCAATCGTCTCCCTTCTGTGCAACTCCAACTTTCTGATGACAAAAGACATCGATGAACTACTGGGGTTGGGGTGATCTTTTTCCCCGTTTTCCCTCCCAGCTTCTGCCTAGCGGTTTCTTTGTGCCTGAAGACAGCCAAAGGCCACCTCCAAAGGAACAGCAAGTCGTACACAGCTGAGCCCCCGGAGGCCAATGCTGCCAGTCCACTTTCTGGCGCGTCCAAGTATCTGTGCGTACCTGGCACATCCATTCTACCTCCACTCCACAGGATCAGAGCCCAGTTCTGAAAAGTGGACCTGAAGATGCCAGGGGACGCCGGAAGGGAGGGGAAGGCCACAGAGTTTAGGTAAATTTCCAAACAACATCCTATCCATTCCCACAACATGCTGCATTATTTGTAGCAGCTAAAAACAGAAAAAGCAAAAAAACAAAACAAACAAAAACCCAAGCCAGAGGCTGGGCATGGTGGCACACGCTGCCAATCTGGGGTACACAATGAGTTCAAGGCCAGCGTGAACTACACAGTGAAACCCTGCCTCAAAAAAAACACACACACACACACACACACACAAAATAAATAAATACAGTATAGGCTGAGAGTCTTATTTTCTGCACACTTTAGCAAAAGTACCACGCCTCCAGTTTTACAATTTCAGACGAGATCGGGCGTATTCAGGGTGGTATGGCCATAGACCAGTTTTACAATTTCAACCAGCCACTTAAGTAAAAGAGCTTGGGCACTAACGGCGGCCTCTGGGTTGGAGCATCACTAATTTCCTCTGCCCACAAACCTCCTCAATTCTCCGGCCCTAAGCTCCCCATCTGGTTTTATGAAGTACTTCACACTCTCCAAATAAAAACGGTTTTTAAACTCTGGTTATTTGCTCTGAAGTAAAGGCCGTCCACCTGGCTAGAGGGACGCTTCCGGCAAAGAGAGTGTGAAAGCAGCTCTGCGATGGGGAACAAAGCCCCAGCACCGCTGCAGCTGCTAGACCAGGAAGGGTGGCGGCAGAAGGGCGGGGCAGACTTGGCCGGAGTACACAGCACATTTCTGGGATCTGACACGGACACTGCCACACAGCTGTAGACACCAGAGGTACTGTTTTATTTCATCCTCCCGCGTCTGACTGGCTATCCCTTTCCTGGCTGGCTGGAAGCTGGTGACCCCGGAGAGGCCCCATTGGTCACCACTAATGCAGGGGCCTCGAGGGCGCACTCTGGAATCAGGCCAGGTCTCAGCCCCCAGCCTTGCTTTTCGGTCTGAGCTCCTCGTTGTCACCCCCTTGACCTGGGATTTCACCAAATCCTGAAAACTTGGGAAAAGTCTTATCTTAGATATTGTGAAGAATAAATGAGACATGTACACAAAGCACCTAGCACATGTTCCTGTGTGTAAATACCCCAACTATTCAAGATGATAGGCTGCCCAGGCTGGACTCAAATTTTGCAATTCTCCTGCCTCAGCCTCCCAGAATGCAAGGATGCTAACTATTCTTAGCTATCTAGTAATCAGAAAAGCACAATGGTTCAATCTAAGTCTTTCAGTGTTCAAATAGCGCAGGCGTGTGTGTGTTTTCCTGAGGGTAACAATGAAATGTAATATAGGAAAAATCCAATTTAAGTCCTAGCTCAGAGACCAGCTCACTTACAACTTAGAGCAAGTCGTGTCACCCCCATTGCCTCATCTGTAGAATGGGGATAATATACTACACTACATAACCTTTGATGACGAGAATCAGTGAGCCTGGGCCTGGTGCCACACACTTGTAATCCCAGAATCCAGAAAAGCTGAGGAAGCAGGATCACGAGTTCAAGCCCCCTCCCCATGCACAACGAAAGTTATAGCCCGGCCTGGATAACTTAGTGACTTAGTGAGACCCTTGTCTCAAAACTTAAAAATTCAAAACAGGATGAAGATGTAGCTCAGTGCAAAGATCCTGGGTTCAACTGCTAGTCCTGAAAAATAAGAATCAAGAAGACGGGGCTGGGGAGGGGCTGGCTAAATGGTAAAGCACTTGCGTAGTGCTACCTAGGCCCTGGGTTAATGCCCAATAGTGAGAAAGAGAGAGAGAAAGGGAGAGAGAGGGAAGGAAGAAGGGTGCACGTGAGAGCAAGCAATGAAAAATATTCCACTTCCTCAGGCAAGAGCAGCATGTGCACTCGGAGCAAGGTTATTATTACAACGCCATGCCCAATAGTATGGGATGTAAGTAGCCAATGATGGCTACTTTTTCAAGAACATTAGGTCTGATAGCATTTTAATCTTTTCACAGGCCTTGCAGAGGCCAGCAAAGGCAGAGCCATGAAAGCAAAGAGCCATCGCCTGCCTGCTGGTCTGGCCTCCACCACCCTGGGTCACCCTTCATAGCCAGCACAAGAGAAATTAGGTAATGCTGCTTCCGCCAGACATCGAAGAAGCGACGAGCAAAAGCCTCACCTCTAACACTACTGAACAGACCAAGATAGGTCACTTCTAGCCCTTTCTTCTCCTGTACTGAGTGATAAAAGACCTCTTCTAGGACAGGCATCATCTTTTCTTCAAAAATGCAACATGTGGGGGGGGAGTGATGATGCGGCAGTGATGCTAGTAATCCCAGCACTTGGGAGGCTGAGGCAGGAGGATCCTCATGAGTTCAAAGCCAGCCTGGACTACATAGTGAGACTCTGTCTCAAAAATACCAAGGGGGGAGAAAAAAGGCAACGTGGAGCCAGTCGTGGCGAGGCATGTCTGTAATCCCAGCACTCAGGAGGCTGAAGCAAGAGGGGCACTAGTTCAAAGTTGGCCTGGGCCACACAGTGAGTTAAAGTCCAGCCTGAACTACTCAGTGAGACCCCATCTCAAAATATAAATAAATACATACATACATACACACATACTGGTGTGGTGGCACACATCTGTAACCCCAGGACTCAGCACTCGGGAGCTGAGGCAGATAGATTGTTCCAAATTCAAGGCAAGCCTCAACTACATAGTAAGTTCAAGGCCAGCCTAGAATATTGAGAGTTTGTCTCATAGAAAAGGAGAAGGGGAGGGGAGGGGAAGGGGAGGAAGACAGACAGACAGGTAATATGTGTTGCGTGTGGTGGCGCATGCCCCTAATCCCAGCACTTAGGGAAGCTAAAGCAGGAAGACCGAAAGTTCAAGTCCCACCTTGAATTTAGCAAAACCCTGTCTCAAAATAAAAAATAGAACAGAATAGCATGTATCCCAGTGGTAGAATGCCCCTGGGTCCAATGGTTTAATCCTCAGTGACACACACACACACACACACACACACACATGAACCAGGAGGAAGAGTTCAATTTTTCCTTAATTTTTACTTACAGGTACAAAGATGCGTGTTTCACTTATAACCTACTATTAAAATGTGGGGGAGCGGAGCTGGGGATATAGCTCAGTGGAATAAGCGCCTGCCTAGCAAGCGCAGGGTCCTGAGTTCAATCCCCAGTACCGCCAAAAAAAAAGAAAAACAAAAAAAAAAAAATGTGGAGGAGCTAGGCGTGGTAGAGCACACCTGTTATCTCAGCACTCAACTCAGGAGGCTGAGGCAGAAGGACTGCCATGAGCCTGAGGGTAGCCTGGGCTACACAATGAGTTCAAGGCCAGCCTGAACTACATAGAAGAGACCCTGTCTCAACCAATAAATAAGCAAATAAATAAATAAAATGTGGGGAGATGTCCCTATAACCCCAGCACTCTAGGAAGCTAAGGTAGGAGGACTGCAAGTTAGACCCAACCCAGGCAAGCTGGCAAGCAAGACTGACCCTGCCTCAAAATAAAATACAAACTAAAAGCACAGTGGTGGGGAGCTAATCCTTTAATTTACAAAGAGAACACACAGTCAAAACGCATGCAGGCTGGCAGGGCGGCCCACGCCTGTGACCCCAGGCTTTGGGAAGCTGGGGCGGGAGGACTGTCGTCAGCTCAAGGGCAGCCTGGGCTACACAGTGAGTTCAAAGGCTGCCTGAACTACACAGCCAGACCCTGTCTCAGGGGAAAAAAAAACTGTGGAGAAAAGACAAGTGTATCTTTATTGAATACTATGAAACCCTTTTCCTACCTCATCTCCAAAGCCCACTTTCTCATGCACACCTAGAAACAGTAGGAAACAACCATCCCAGGTAACAAGAGAAAAATCCATCTGGCAGTCAAGTTTCAGACGTTTCAGATGGGTTTTTTTTGGTACTGGGAGTCGAACTCATGACCTCAGTCTTGCCAGGCAAGCACTTATGCCACTGAGCTATATCCCCGGCCCCCCTACTCCCCCCCCCTTCAAATGTTAGCGTTAACAAAAAGGAACTCTGGCTGAGGAACCAGAACCCACTTCTAAAAGATCCCTTGCACAAGGAATACTCAAATGACGTCTGTCCTCTAATTCTGAAATTAAGGGCACTATATTTAACCCACGACCAAAACCTGCTAAAAGCTTTTACAACCTGCAACACAGAAAAAACTCACTGTAAGGCTACAGTAACCAGGGTCATATTTCTGACCTGAGTACACATGACAATCAAATATGGAACTTACAACATCCTCCTGAAGGCCCCTTGGAAGTGTGCTCGGAGAAGGCAGCCACAACAATGAACTGGCACCTGTGCGGCCAGGTAATGGGAAGGTGACGCCTCACTCCCGCTGGCAGCAGCAATTTGTAGTAAGCCGTCTTTCTCACCATAAAACCTAACTCACTGTCACCCTTGGGGTACAAACCTGAATGACTGTCTACGGAGCAAACTGTCAGACAGTAACCAACACACATGGGTATGCTGGTACCATTCTCTCCACCCACTTTCCACTTTAAAAAAAAAATAGTAAGCACAAGAAAAAAAATCCACACTACATCTCCATTGTCCCGCATTAACTCATTTCATATAAACCATAATTAATGTCTGCCTTAAACACCAACATTAAATGAACATAAATGTGGTTTGTATTCTTGGAAGTATCGACTCTGCGTTCAGCCTCTGGAGAAAAATCAGCCAAGATATAGTGCCGGCCCATGTCCCCTAAAGGGTGAGGGACAGAGCCGGGGCCTGGCGGCTCGAAGGATCCCTTCGTCCTCCCCACAATCCGAAGGAGCTGGACGACTCGATCCCTATCAGGCTGAGACGCAGACACCTGCAAGCGGCTATCCCTCCATCTGGCTTCCTGGTAACACCAGACAAGCCCCGGATCTGCGGAGGGCTCGTCAAGGTGATTGTTTCAAACTAGGAATTTCCAGCGTGCCACGAAGACCTCCAACAGTGCCACCGCTCTGCAGAGCTGTTAGGGGAGGAGGACGCCCTCAGATCCGAGGCCTAGGTGCCCGCCACCCCCCACTCACCCCACCACACAAGGAAATTCCAGGTTCTCTCCTGGCCACCTGCCATAACGACCGCGCCAACCCACACACCGCGCATGCCAGGCTCCGGACCCGGGATCGCGGGATGGGACCTGCCCCTGGAGGCTGGGGACGCCCGCAGGACCGCGCGCAACCGTGCGCGCCCCCAACAGAGCCTCCCGGCACCCCGGCCGCGCCCCTCTCCCTCGGGGCCCCCGCGAGCCGGTCGCCTCCCGGGGTCCCCGGCGCCAGCCCACCCAGCACCCGACCGCGGGCCCGCCCGGCCGAACCGACCTAAGACCCGGCCCCGGGGTCAAGGGCAGGGGCCGGCCAGGACGCGAAGCGCGAGGAGGGGGCGCCCGCGGCCCACAGCGTGCGAGGCGCAGCCAGGAGGAGGCGCCCTCGGCGGGCCGGAGCCCCGGGCTGCCCGCGCGGGTCGTCCGCGGCCACACGTCGGGTCGCTGCGGCCGCAGATCCTGCAGAGAAGCGCAGGCGACATGCGGCTCCCCGGGCCCTCACCTCCGCCTCATGCTGCGGCGTCCCCCGGCGTCAGCGTGCCCGAGGAGAACCGGGACCCCGGGCCCCGCAGGCCAGCGCGCCGCCCGCGGCGTCCGGCGGGAGCTGGAGCAGCAGCCTGAGCGGGAGCTGAAGCTAGCGCGGCGCCGCCGGGGCGGGGCGGGCACATGGCAGGGCGGGGCTGCGGCCCTCCAGGGCCGACCACGCGACCTGGGTCGGGGGGGGCGCGCTCTCGGTGACCCCGGAGACAGCATGCGGTTCTTCGTTTTCCTGGACCCCACTGCTACCCCCAGTCTCTGATTTTGCTAGAATCTCGTGGCTTCTATGTAAAGACAAAGGAACAAATCGTCGCCACCCCCTTCCTCTCGTCCGCTCCCCTTCGAGGTCCATATGGTACATTCCTCAAAGCCCAATGGGATAGGGAGGGCAAAGGTGATTGGCTGGGAGTGCTGGAAAGGGGCGAGAAGCCGCACAAAGTGGCCAATGGAGAGACGTGGGGGTCAGATCAAAGCCTGACAGAGGCGGAGCCGAGAGCAAGCGATTAAAAGGGACGTGTTTGTTGCTCTCAGTAACGGCCACAAAAATAAAAATTAAAATAAGAAATAAGAAATAAATAATACTGACGTTCTTCCTGATGCTATGCAGATGGGAAAACAAAAGAGTAAGGGAACCTCCAATTTTTAGGAAAGCTAAAAGAAAATATGAAAGAGAATTAAAGCCCAGCTCTTTACCCATCTGTAATCCCAGCGCTCTGGGAGGTTAAAGGGGGAGGAACACGAGTTCGAGCCCAGTTCGGGCATTTTGGCGATTTAGCGAGACCCTGTTTCAGAAGTAAAAATAAAGCTGGATATGTAGCTTGGTGCGAAGACGCCTTGGGTTTAATTCCTGCCACCCTAATAAAGAGGCAGAGGCAAAGGAAAGGGAAGGGATGGGGAGGGAGAATTGAACCAGGTATCTATGACCTTGGGTAACTCCAGATCTGGGCTTCGGATTCTGCATCAAGTCTAGCGAGGGTATCAGACCACCGTTGATCTCTAATGGGCTTTCTCGTTTGGTGACCCTGTCATCCTTTGCATGGGATTAACAGTATCTAAAATTCCAGACATGATCTACCATCTTAAAAGTTTGGCTGAAAGTAGGCAGACTTCCTTTTTTTTTTCTTTTGTACCAGGAATCGAACTCAGGACCTTGTGCTTGCCAGGCAGGTGCTGTGTCGCTGAGCTGTATCCCTGGCCCAAGGTAGACGTCCCAACACCACATCCTTTACAGAGACACTATCTGTTTTACGTTTTGTTTTTTTTTTTTTTTTTTTGAGACAGGGTCTGGCGATGTCGCTCAGGCTGGCTCTAAACTCACTTGGTAGCCAGGCTGGCCTCAGCCTCCTGAGGCCTGGAATTCCAGGGGTGAGCCACCAAACCCACCTTTTGTCAAGGCAATCTGAATATTTTTTCTGGGCCCTTCATCTCGCATAGAAGAGCATTCTTCTTGCCTGTGGGGAATCTCACCCCTGTGTATCTAGAAATTTTTATTCTTCAAAAGTCACCTCTTCCTGCTTCTCCCTTCCTGCACATTCTTATGCGGGTTGAACTGTCCCACTTCCTGCCTCAGGCAACAATTCCCACTGGCCAGCCCTCATACAGTTGCTCAAATTTGCCCCATTCCAAGTTGGTAGCGATTCACTCAACTATGCGTGGCAGATTGTACTTTCAATCCGGGTATGTGTCCAATTCGAGACTTTTTACACATTCCCAGGGCCAGCTTTGTTTCAATAGCTTTACATAAGCCTGCTTTTTTTTTTTTTTAATGGCACTGGCAATTGAACCCAGAGCATTCAGCAGAGCCAATACACACCCTTTTAATTAATTAATTAATTTATTTATTTTTTACTTTGGTCCTCACTAAGTTGCTAAGTTGCTCAACTGGGCTTGAAATTTTGATCCTCCTGCCTCAGCCTGTACCATCATGCCCAACACTAGGCCTACATTTTGCCTACCAAACTTCAGACCAACTCCACCTTCTCTATTTCAGAATTTTTCAGCCACCCACCATCTGATCACCCAGCCTCCACTCAACCAGCTTCCAAACCATCTCCGGTTTTCAATTTCCTTTCTGATAGCTCCACCCTCAGCTGGACAACTCACTTTCTACCTGTAACCCACAGAGCCCTGGAAAGTCCAGTTCCTCTGTGCAGCCTTCACATTTTGCTTGCCAGGAGCTGCTAGTGTAGAAGAGCTCCCCTTTCTGCTCTGCACCCAGGACCCTGACTCTCAGCGCTTTCCCAGTGTGTTCCTGACCCATAGATGCCCCTGCCTTGCTAGCGTACAGCAGCAGTAGGTTCTGCTTGTGTCTGATTTGTCTGCATGTACACAGAGGTCTGATTCCACCTCACAACCCTGCAGTACAACACCGTCTCCTGGCTCTTAAAACTACTGCAGGCCAGACAAAGTGATGCATGCCTGTAATTCCAGCATTTGGGAGGCTGAGACAGGAGGATCATTGCAAGTTTGAAACCCACCTGGGCTACAAAGTGAGCTCAAGACCACCCTGAACTGCACAGGGAGACCCTGTCTCAAAAAGACACACACACACACACAAAAAAAAGACTACGGCATAAAGCAACAAGTGGTGGTGCATACCTATAATCCTAGCACTCAGGAGGCTGAGGCAGGAGGATCACCATGAGTTTGAGGCCAGCCTGGGTTACACAGTGAGTTCATGGCCAGGCCTGCACTACATAGTGAGACCCTGTCTAAAAAGAAAAAAAATTCTACTGTATCCCCCACCAAAGATAATGCAGTACACTTAGGTCATGTTTTACATTGCTGTCTACACTTGTAATATTAGTACTTAATGCGCAGAGAATTGATAGAAGTTTGCTTGCCCGTGAGGAAGGAAACTACAGCTATGGGAATTTGATCTGCCTAAGGTAAGAAGGCTGGTAAAGGATGGAGCCTGATTTCTAAGCTGCACACATTTTTATGTGTAAGAACCAGACAGCAATGCTAAGGAAGGTTTAACCACTAGGACTATGGGTTCCATTTGACCCAGCCATTTCTCTCCTAGGTATCTTCCGGAAAGAGTTAAAAGCATCATACCCCAGCTATGTATGCACACACCCATGTTTATAGCAGCACAGTTTGTAACAGCTAAATCTTGGAAACAACCCAAGTGCCCATCAACTGGTGAATGGGTAAAGAAAATGTGGGTTCTTTTATACAATGGAGTACTACTCGGCCATAAAGAAGGATACACTTGAGACATTTCTAGGAAAATGGATGTACCATGAGTCCATACTTGTAAGTGAAAGAAATCAGATACACTTGTGTAAATACCACATTGTTTCTCTGGTGTGAGAAGCTGAAAGTGTAAATAAAGACCAAAATATATAATAGGTATTGTGAGATAAGAAGAAAATGTTCAAATGGGGAGGGGAACCACAAAGTGGGGAGGGGCAAAGGAAAGAAGGAAAATGGAAACACAGCTTTTGTAAATGGGGAGGGGAGGAGAAGTTCAGGGAGGGGAGGGGAGGGGGATGGGGAAAGGAAGAAGTTATGTACAGGTACAAATTCCCTATGATGAATATGATCATTATATAATACCTAAAATGTACCAATAAAATCTGATTGGAAAAAAAAATGTGCCCAGTGTGGTAGTATACACCTATAATTCCAGCACTTGGCAGGCTGAAGGCAGAAAGATTGCTTCGAGTTTGAGGCCAGCCAGAGCTACATAGCAAGTTCGAGGTCAGCTTGGACTAACTACATAACAGGACCCTGATTTATGCATTCACACATTTATTGGGCACCGCTGGGAACAAACAACTGTCAGGTGTGTGTTATCCTGAGGATCATACGTGAAGCACATAGCTACAGAAAGGGCGAGAGTGATGAACGTCAGATATAGTCCAGTAAGCAGAGTCAGGCTGAGCTTCTTAGAAAGAGGGGAGCGGTACCCAGCACCGTAGTACATGCCTATAATTTAGCAAGACCCTGTCTCCAAAAAAATAAATAAAAATTTTAAAAGACTCTGTCTCAGCTGTGTGTGGTGGTGCATGCCTGTAATCCCAGCACTGAAGAGGCTGAGGCAGGAGGATCACTGTGAGTTTGAGGCCAGCCTGGGCTACATATTCAGACCTTGCCTCAAAAAAAAAAAAAAAAAGAGCTTGTCTCAAAATAAAAAATGGTTAGGGTTACCCACTAGAAGACCTCTCCTGAAAATCCAGGAGATATTCTTTTTCTTATTTCCTATAAAACACCTCTAACTTCAAGAAAAGGGGAAAAGAAAATCAAGGTAAAGAGAGGTAAAAATAAATACATACTTTTTAGAAAGGCTGGAGAACTAGCTCAGTGCAAAGGTCTTATATTTAATAGTACCACCAAAAAAAAAAAAAAGTGTAGGGACAGGGATATAGCTCAGGGACACAAGCGCCTGCCTGGCAAATGCAAAGTTCTGAGTTTGATCCCTGGTACCAGGAAAAAAAAAAAAACTTGAAACAAAACAAAAACGTGGGACACAATTTCATCTCATTTTGGTTTTGAGGTGTTTTGGGGAAGTATTTTGTTGTCATGGACTCTCACTATGTTGCTCAGGGTGGCCTTGAAATCCCGACCTTTGGTGATCCTCCTGCCTCAGCCTCCTAAGGAGATGAGTCTATAGGCACACTGCTGCGCTCAGTCATACCCTGTTCAGTGTACACGCTCATGCTGGCATGCCCCTCCACTAGAACAGAAGAAGCCCTGCGGTGAGTTTAGAAAGGGTTAGGGTGAGGGAGAAGAGCTTAGGTAGTGGGGAGGAAGGTAAAAACATGTACTGAGGAGGCAGGCACAGAGGTATTCAGAGAATCCCAAGTCTGAGGGCAGCAACTTATTAAGACCCTGTCTCAAAATTTAAAAATAATTTTTAAAAGGGCTGGGATGTAGCCAAGTGAGAAGGCCAGGGGTTCAATGCCCAGTACCACCCCCTGAAAAGTGAAAGGCATCTAGAAAAACTGGACCTGGACATGAATCAGGTGGCAGGGAGAATCATATTAATCCATAATTTGGCTATCATCATTTCTGAGGAAAAAAATTTATGATTTCAATAAACATCTTCATTATAATTTTTTTCAAATAGAGAAAAGTATAGTAGAAAAATTAAAAAATTACTCACTTTTTTTTTTGAGACAGGATCTCACTATGTATAATAGTTCAGGTTGGCCTCCAACTCTCAGTGATCCTCCTGCCTCAGCCTCCCAAGTGCCGGCATTACAGGTGTGCTCTACTGCCACTCCTAGCTCATTACCTTATTTGAGTCAGTTTTCTCTATGTAGCCCAAGCTGGCTTCCTGGGCTCAAGTGATCCTCCTGCCTCAGCCCCTCCAGAATAGCTAGAACTCTAGGTGTGCCACTGTGCCCAGCTCCACTGTTACTACAGGTGTGTGTGTGTGTGTGCAGGTGTTTCAGTACTAGGATATGGTGGTTAGGGTGAAGAGTCAACTTCATTGGGGTTCAAGATCTGCCTAGAGCACCCTTCTGGATGTGTCTGTGGAGGTTGTGAGGTACAACTGTGGGGTTGGTGTCCAGCTAGCCCTGGACCCATGTCTGACGCTGTTTACCCCCTCGGTTTCCCAGCCTCCATGAACTAAGCAGCTTTGCCCCCCAAGCCACCCTTCCATGATGTTTCTGGATGTTTCTGCCTTGGAACCAGCATACCATGGACTGCTTCCCCTTAAAACGCAAACCAAATTAAACCTCTCCTCCTTAAATCGTGGCTGTTGGGTATCGTGTTCCAGGAATGAAAAGCTGACTAATACACAGGGTATCCTCATAACTCACTAAACTGCCAAGGCTGGGTCCAAATTTATAACCCTCTCCCTCAGCTTCCCAGAGTGCTGGGATTATAGGCATGCACCATGATGCCTTGGCTTCACTATCGCTAATTTGGACGTATATGTTTTCCTATATACAATTCTATATCTCTCTCCTGTCCCCCCTTTTTTTAAAGTAGTGGAATTGAACCCAGGGCTTTGTGCATGTGAGGTAAGTATACTACCACTGAGCTGCATCCCCAGCCATTGATTGATTGATTGATTTTGATACAGGATCTTGCTCTGTAGTTCAGGCCAGCCTTGAACTCTCTATGTAGGCCAGGTTGACCTCAAACTCAGCAATCTTCCTGCCTCAGCTTCCAAAGTGTGCACTACCACATCTGGATCTTATCTCTTTTTAAGACAGAGTCTCACTAAATTGCCCCAGCTATCCACAAAACCTAATCAGTTTGCTTTATAATCTGCAGTATTTGTCTATTTAATGGACTAAAACTTTTCCAGTGCCACTATATATTATTTTAAAATATGATTTTAAGCAGCTGTAACTGCAGGACGTGGCCTGCCTGAGGGTGAAGCCAGCCCACAGTTGAGAAATGGGGAGATGGGGAAAGCTCAGGCTGGACATAACGTGAG
Organism: Dinomys branickii; assembly: GCA_004027595.1. Lineage (NCBI taxonomy): Eukaryota > Metazoa > Chordata > Mammalia > Rodentia > Dinomyidae > Dinomys > Dinomys branickii. The sequence goes on from PVLD010001186.1 coordinate 169,888, forward strand.
CCTGGATTAAATCTCATATGGAAAGTGCCCCCCGAGCCAGTTTTCCTCAGTTTTCTGTCACTTATAAAACAAAAAACACTGACTGAGACATTTGCTATCTATGAATTCTGTCCAGTAGGCGCTCAGCCCATCCCTCCCAAGCATTCCAAACATGACACCCGACACTGCCACCATCCAGTTCATCCTGACCCTAGGAGTCTCAGCATCAGAGCAGCTCTTCCTGCACTCCCAGGACTCCTTGGGCCCCTCCTTTACTGACAGGATATGGGAGTTGAGAAGGAGCAAAAGGGTTGTTTGGAACAGATTTGATTCCTGAGCCGCAGCCATTGTTGCAGAGGCTACTGGAGACATAGGATATGACAGGCTTTATGTCCTTGCACCTCTTAGAGTGAAGGACTGGCTTGGAGCCAATTTAATCTGTTGGAGGAAAGCTACAGGGATCTGTGGACCAGCATGTTCCAAATTGTTGGCTTTATCCTGAGCTCTTGGCATTTGTCCCTAGATCAACATCGCATAGCAAGATTTTGGAAAAAAAAAAAAGGAGAAGGAGGGAAGGAAGGAAGGAAGGAAGGAAGGAAGAAAGGAAGGAAGAAAAGAAAAAGGAAAGAAAGAAAGAAAGAAAGAAAGAAAGAAAGAAAGAAAGAAGAAAGAAAGAAAGAAAGAAAGAAAGAAAGAAAGAAAGAAAGAAAGAAAGAAAGAAAGAAAGAAAGAAAGAGAAAGAAAGAAAAACTTGCTGGGTATGATAGCACATGCCTGTAAACCCAGCACTTGGGAAGCTGAGGCAGGAGGATTGAAGTCATCCTGGGCTACATAGTGAGTTCAAGAAATGATCTGAAAAAAAAAATTACTTTGTAATTACTGGCAAATTTGCAAATATTCACCCTATGAACAGAAAGAAAATTAAAATGCAGCTTGACACAGTTACGAATTTACTTCCGCATCAAGCTTTTGTAACACGGTGGTGAAAACTTGACTGTGTTTCCCCAGGCTCACGGGCACACGTACATCATGTAGTAACCAGAAATTCTATACAGCAAAACCAGGATAGGCTTGTGAGGAACAAACCACTAGTCACCAAAGCGCATCCTTCTGGAACTTGTGGGAAGACCTTTCCCTGAGCCAGCTCCAGGTGGGTTTCTGAAGGTCACTGGAAAACCTGGCCAATTCTACCAACAGGGTTTAGTTCTTCTGGACTTATAGGTTCATACACAGTGACATCTCAGAAAAATGACTATCTGTGTACTTCATCTCGGGTACCTGATGGACAGGCAGCTAAGTGTCTGGGCTCTGAGAACCACAGCAGGGACTGCAGCACAGAGTCTGAGAGGCCAGAGTCAGATGAAGAATCCCAGCAAAGAGGAACATGCTACTCTAGAGCCAGCAAGGCTTCTAGGCCAGAGACCAGGGAAGCTTTTATGGAGGGGCGGGTATCTGAGTCCCTCCAGTGAGATAGACATTATCATGAGAAGATGGAAAAGGGTCCCTGAGAAGTGAGACTTTGCTTTTTGTCCTAACTGTGCATCTGCAGAGAAAGAAGTTTCCACGCCCTTCAGCCAGGGCCTTCCCAAGGGAGCACCTGACTGCTCCGGGGAGAGGCGGGGTGGACGGAGGGTTAGCAAGAAAGACAGGTCCAGACGGTAAAGACTAACAGGAAGCCTATCCATGAATGCAGGGATGGGTGGGGATTTGAGTCTGGAAATTATCTTCCTGGGCTTTGGTGTAGCTCAGTGATAGAGCAATTGCCTAGCACGTGTGAGACCCTGAGTCCTGCCTACAGCACAGACAAAATAAAACCAACAAAAGCCGTTGTCACGTCAACCTCTTTTTGCTTATTTGTGCCTACTGATGTTGGGAGCAGATGCAGTATGAAGTGTGTTTTCGTAACAAAAAAGAAATATAGCTGGGCGTGGTAGCACACAGTCCAAACCCCAGCGTTCAAAGGTTTGGGCAGGAGGATGCTGTGAATGTGAGGCCAGCCTGGGCTTCATAGTAGTTTAAGGCCTGTCTAAACCACACAGCGAGATCCTATCTCAAAAACAGACAAAAACCAAAGACACAAAGCAGAAGGAGGAGGAGGAGAAGGAGGAAAAAATAAACATTACTTCAAAACAGCAGTCCTTCCCCACCACCAAAAAAAAAATGTTGTGGAAATATCCAGACTTCAGGGGAGTGGGTGGTGTGACAGGTTCTCCCTCTGTGATTCAGTCTGGCCTTCAACTCACTGTGGAGCCCAGGCTGGCTTTGAACCTGCTGTGATACTCCTGTCTCAGCCTCCGAAGTGCTGGGATTATAGGTAAGCACCAGGGTACCAGATGCAAACTATCTGGATTTCAAGGTCTGAGTCCTCAGGCAACAGTCATGATCGCTGATCTGCAGCATTGCCTTTAGCTCTGCTGGAAAACCCACCTGAGACATATGCAACCCTGAGCCTCTAGGATTGCACGTATGTATGTATTTATGTTTGTTTGTTTAGTTTTTTGAAACAGAATCTGGCTATGTAGTTCAGGCTGGCCTTGAACTCCTAGCAATCCTCCTGCCTCAGGCTCCCTAGTGCTAAGATTATAGGCCTAGGCCACCAAGCCAGGCTCAAGCCTCCAGGATATATTTCACCAAGAACAAAGACCTCCACAATCAGTGCCACTGGGCCTGCTGGTACTTGCCTGTAATCTCAGTGCTCTTCAAGGCTGAGGCAGAAGGATCACAAGTTTCAGCCCAGCCCAGGGAGTGTGGTGAGACCCTGTCTCAAAACAAAACATAAAAAAACTGGGTTTGATCACACACACATTTTTTTTAAAAGCTTAAAAATGCCCCTGTCATTAGCCAGATATGGTGCCACACGCCTGTAATCCCGGCACTCGGGAGGCTGAGGTGGAAGCACCGCCCTGAGCCTGAGGCCAGCCCAGGCCTCTTTTTCCAAAAGGTAGATAGATAGACAGATAGACAGATACATACATAGATACATACATACATATAAAAACTTGGGAGGGAGACCATAATTTCTAATACTCTGGGAGGCTGAGGCAGGAGGATCACAAGTTCAAGTCCAGACTGGGCAATTTAAAACAACCAACTTGTTGGGGAGTGCATTGCTAGAAACATAGCTCAGTGGTAGGGTGTTACCCTCTTGTGGGTTTCCCCAGCACAGTAAAATAAATGAATGAATGAATGAATGAATGTGCTTTGGGAAAGAAAAGGAGGGGCAGTCAATGTTGAGACCAGTGGCAAAGGACTAAAATGCTATCACATAAATAAGCTTCCTCCACCCAGATGTGTTACTTACAAGTGCCACAGAGTGAGATCTTCAGTCCCTGGGGTGCCAGATAAGGCTGAGGTGGTCAGAGTGCCCCCGGGCAGCCTCCCCCTACAGGGCCACCCTGTCATTCCACACCAAGCTGCTGTCAAACACCCATCCTCTCCGGGATCATTACATGGACAGATCTTCCTAAGCCACTGGCGTGAATAGTGGCCTCACAGGAAGCCACAACATGCCACTGCGGGCTGGAGCTGGTCAGCATTAGCTCCATCTGTGGATTCTGCCGGCCCCGCATCAAGGGCCCGCTGCTCAGTAACAGAACTTGAGTGCAGTCTACTGGGCTTGTGGATCAAGGTGCTTTGGACAGGCGGGCATGGGGGCACACACCTATAATCCTAGTACCCTGGAGGCTGAGGCAGGAGGATTGCAAGTTCAAGGTCAATCTGAGCAACTCAGCAAGACCCTGTCTCAAAAGGAAAAACTGAAAAAGACTAAAAATATAGCTCAGGGCTAAGGTCAGCCCAAAAATAAAGGAGGTTTGTGCTTGTCCATGGGCCAATGGCATGTGGCCCAGCCTAGACCACTGTGACCTCTCTTCTTAGACTCTTAAGTTCAGCGGAGAACCACATGAGAACTAAAATGACCAGAGCAGATTCATCCAGTCAAGAACACCTACAAGGCCCAGTGTGGTGGTGCCCGTCTGTGACCCCAGCACTCAGGAGGCTGAGGTAGGAGGAGCACTGTGAGTTCCAGGCCAGCCTGGCTTAAATACTGAGTTCAAGGTCGGTCTACAGAGTAAGACCCTAACATACACACACACACACACACACACACACACACACACACACACACGAAGAAAAAGATTTAAATCTCTACTTTCCTATTTTGTGCATAAAATCTCCGGTCCCATTAATGGCCCTGAATTGCTATAACTCTATCAGAACAGTGGTGTTTTCAGAGAACTGTTGCTTATTGATTAAGGTACAGTGGCACACACCTGGAATCTCAGCTATTCAGGATGCAGAGGCAGGAGGATCTCAAGTTTGAGGCCAGCCTGAGCAATTTAGCAACTTAGTGAGACCCTGTCTCAAAATTAAAAGTAAAAAGTGCTAAGGATGTTAAGGATATAGCTCAGTGCACAGCCCCTGGGTTCAGTCTCCAATAGTGAAAATATTTTTAAAAAGCACTTAGTCTGGAGTCTGTGCTAATGTCTCCTCCCTATAAATGAAAATCTTATACATGCACCGGAAGGTAATTGATGCCTTATTTAGCCCACAGATCACTGCTTCCTCATTTTTTTTTTTTTTGAGACAGGGTCTTACTAAGTAGTTCAGCCTGCCCTTGAGCTCACTATGTTGCCCAAGCGTGGACAGCAGAAATCACTGCAGTCCTCCTGCCTCAGCCTCTCAAATGCTGGGATTACAGGCATGCATGCACTACCACACCCAGGAAGATCAATGTTTCCGAAATGATCCAAGTACAAACTCTTGGGTGGGGGGGGCAGCTTTGTGGTAGAGCACATGGCTGGCAGGCAGAAGGTCTTGGATTCAATGCTCAGCACCATCCAGGAAGAAAGAAAAAAGGAAACACATACACACAAACACAAGATACTCTTTCCCTGTTACACAAACACACACACACACACACACACACACACACACACACAGAGTGTGTGTTTGTTTTGGGGCCCTTGGCACGCGTCTCCCTACCCCTTAGTACTTTAGAAAGTGTGGACGCTTCCTGGAGCTCTGTGGAGTGCCCAGCGGGAAGCTCAGATGCCCTTGGGAGAAACAGCAGGCGGCACCAGTGAGCACATGGCCTCCATCACCACCCGGGCAGGCCTTGGAGAAGGCAGCGGAATGTTCATTCTTCTTCAGGGTGATGAAACCGAGTCCCAGCGACCCCACCTGTGCACCTGGGAGCTGTATCCTAGTGCTCGGTCCCAGAGCGGTAACCCCGGGCGCATCTCCCAGATTGTCTATCTGTTCCTGCCCGCACCTTCTACCTCCTAGCTCTGTCATTTAAAAATCCACGTCAAGGATAATGTCTAAGGAAATTCTCCCAGAGCTCCATTGATTACAGACCCTGTCTTTTCCTTCAGACGTGTGATCCGGGCCAGGTGTAGTGGCGCACACCTGTAATCCTAGAGACTGAGAGGCTGAGGCAGGAGGATTGCAGGGAGTTTGAGGCCAGCCTGAGCTACATAGCAAGACCCTGTCTCAGAAAAATAAATGGAGAGAGAGAGAAAGAGAGAAAGAGAGAAAGAGAGAAAGAAAGAGAAAGAAAGAAAGAAAGGAAGGAAGGAAGGAAGGAAGGAAGAAAGAGAAAGAAAGAAAGAAAGAAAGAAAGAAAGAAAGAAAGAAAGAAAAAAAGAAAGAAAGAAAAAGAAAGAAAGAAAGAAAGAAAGAAAGAAAGAAAGAAAGAAAGAAAGAAAGAAAGAAAGAAAGAAGGCCTGACCTATTTGGAATGTTTGTATTGATTGACTGAATGAATGAGACAGGGTCTTGCTATGTACTTCAGGGTGGTCTTGAACTTGTTATGTAGCGCAGGCTGGCCTGAAACTGGTAATTTTCTTGCCTCAGTCTCTCACATGCTGGAATTACAGTCTTGTGCCCCAGGCCTGGCTTTCAACAATTCTTTTTTTCTCCTTCCCAAGCTAGGGATGGAGCTTAGGGCCTTGATAAGCTACATTCCCAGGTTTGCCCTTCAACAATTCTCTTTTTTTCCTTTTTTGTCTTTTGAGACAGTCTCGCTATCAGTTCAGGCTGGCCTTGAGCTCACTTTGTATTCTAGGCTTCTCTCAAACTCACAACGATCCTCCTGCCTCAGCCTCCTGAGTGCTGGGATTACAGGCATGCACCACCATGCTTGGCCAATAATTCTTTAAAGGTCTGTTCCTTGCGTTGGGAAAATGAAGTTCCCTGACCGCACAGAGTTGAAAGGAAAGTATTAAAGCATGCTAGATCCTCTAATGTTGCTTCGGAGAGAAATGCAGCTTTCCCCAACTGCCACTGCAAAAAGAACAACAACTCAGATGGTTCTGATATAGTCATCCAGACAGTAGATGTTCACCAAAGGAAACTAGGGAGAGCTACAGAAAACCTGCACAGCTAGTGCTTGTTCAACATAGTTGCAACTTGGGATTTTTCTGATCCCCAGGGCCAAAAACACAACATTTTACATTGTAATATGATCATATCTGGAATTTTGCCTCTCCTCCTCTACATTCATGCTGCCCAAACCTGGAGAGTCCCTCCATCCCCCTTCTTTCAATCTTCAGTGTTTTATTTGAGTGTTGTTGTTAAAAAGGCCACTGAATTTTGAAAACTGAAACCCATTTACAATCCATCATTTCCACACCGTTTTTTGCACACAGGCATTTCATTCTCTACACCCATACACTTAAAAGTTACAAACATGCAGGCCAGGTGTGGTGGAGCACACCTGTAGTCCCAGCCCTCAGGAGGCTGAGGCAGGAGGATGGCAAGTTTCAGGGCAGCCTGAAAACTACTTAGTGAGTTAAAGGTCACACGGAGACATTATCTCAAAACAATGAAAGGACACTGGGCATGGTGGCCCATGTCTGTGATCCTAGCACTTGGGAGGCTGAGGCAGGAGGATTGATGCCGGTTGTGCAGGAGAGTTTAGTTTGCTATCCCTGCGTTAGCCGTCTAGTGAAAGGGCGGTCTTTGCTGGGTTAGCCAAGCCTGCCCCTGGGGGGTCCAATCTGAAAAAACCAATAAGGAAATGGCATTTGGGCTGGAGGTAGCAGAAGCCACTGAGCCAGCCTTCATGCCAGGCTGGTGAGAAGCAACTCCTGCTACTAGCTGGCCAGGGCAGAATGCCTGCTGCCAGCTCTGCAGGGCGGATGCCTGGGAAATCCTGCAGGAGGTCAAGGAAGGCCTTGTTTTAGGAGGTCAAGGCAATTGAGGAAGACAAACTAATGTTCGTGTGGTTGTGCACAGACTAGAGAAACAATAACTAAATGGAAAGATGGAGCAGGTTCTGCTTCAGAGTCGCTCGGTAAATTGGAGCAGGGAGTGGGCTTGTCTGGGTCCTAAGGGAATGCGCAGACAGTCATGTGAAGCAGCCCTTCTCCTCAGGGGAGGCACCGCCCACCACTGGCTGACACTCCACACTCGGCACACCAGGCCTTGTGATCCCAATCCAGGGTTTGGATGTTCTTTACAGTGACTTAATCACCTTACCTATTTGTGAGGTGAATACCAGCCCTTGCAAAGGGGTTCAGAGGTCGTAGCATGTCATTTACTCCTGTCCTCCCAGTGAAATCTTACTCCTTTCTATTTAGCCAAAACTAAAACAAGAAGACAGGGCGAGGTAGTGCACACCTGTAATCCCAGCACTCAGGAGGGAGGCTGAGGCAGGAGGATCATTGGGAGTTTGATGCCAATCTGGGCTACAAAGTGAGTTCGAGGCCAGCCTGCACTGTCTCAAAAAAGAAACACACAAACAAACAAGCAAAAACATGAAAACAAAAGTCTTAGGAAGCTGTGAAGGATGAAATTCTGAAATCCAGGCACTAAATTAGTAGATCATGTTGGTGGGGGGAAGTCGACACAGTCTGACTATATAGTCCAGGCAAGCCTCAAACTTGCAGCATCCCTCCTGCCTCAGCCTCCTGAGTGCTGGGATTATAGGTGTGCGTCGCCACACTCAGCTGTGCCTTACCTAGTTTCCTTGAGCACCTTAGGCACTGTGAACTTGCTGGGTAGTTTCTGCCTCCCACCTGCTTCCCAGCAGTTATGATTTATAAATATTCATGAGATGACACTGGAGTGGAAGGGTTAGAAGAAATTTGCCCCTAGCCCCGCACGATTACTTGTAGAGAGGATATTTCTCTGGTGCTCCATTGGTCAGAGAAAGGGAATTTCTAGGGTTTTCCTTGGGCTTAGGAGGAATTTGATGGGTTCAGGCCTGAGAAGGGTAAGGCTGAATCTTTTTAGCTAGATCTTTCTAGGTCTGTTGTTCCTTCTTCCTTTTTACAGTGACCACGGCATTCCTACCTCTTCCTCTTTCTAAGGTCCTTTCTCCTTGGAAGAGGGTGAGGGTTTAAACATGTGACTCAGATTAGTACACAGACTTGAAGTCCATAAAGCCACAGGGGGCGAGAGCTGCAATTTACGGACTTGTGAAGATGGGAAGATAAGCATTGCCTTTGGCTTGCTCCAGAATACCCGTCAAAACATTTCATTTAGTGAAACAGACTCCTCCCCCAAACATCACCTTCACCGCTTCCCAGCCAGCTGTTTGAGCCTGTAGCTTCTAGGCATTCCTGACAACTGCATACCCTGCCCTGCAACAGCAGCCCATTTGAGAGGCAAAGTCTTACCAAGTTCACCCAGGAAGACTCCACCCTGGATGATTAGAGCAGAGGATTGCTCCCTTAGCACTGTAGAATGCCCTGGGAATTAAAAAAAGAAAGAAAAGAAAAGAGAAGAGGAAAATCCAAGTTCAGGCTGTATCCCAGGCCAATTAAGTCAGATGTCTCAGGGAATGGGACTTGGGCATTAGCAGTTTTTAAAGTCCCCTAGGGCAGAGGTGGCCCTGTAATCCCAGCACTTGGGAAGCTGAGGCAGAAAGATCTCCGCGAGTTCAAGGCCAGTCTCGGCTACATAGCGAGACTCTGTTAAAAAACAACATAGGCCCCCAGCTGTTCCAACAAGTAGCCAGGGTGGGGAACCTGGGGCCTTCTGGCTGCCTTCCATTCTAGCAAGGGCACCTTTCCCTTGAATTTTTCCAACCATGACAACGCTAGGAAGTTGATCACGGGCGCTAGACCAATAAGAAAGGTTTTGGGAGCAGAGAAGGGAAGGGAGAGGGTGGAGGGAGAGGGGAGGGCTTGATACATAGAAATATTTTGCCAAGGAATCACAGCCGTTCACTTCGAAAACAAACACCTTCCTCCAGATGTCCCGTGGCCCTTGCCGGGGCTCGCCGGAGGTTACCAACCTAACCACCCCTTGCAGGAGCACCCGCGAGAGAAGCCCTTGGTGGCATCCGGCAGCCGGGAGTACAGTCCACGCGGGCTTGGGCGCAGGCTCCTCTGGGGCCTGTTGATCGAGCGCCCTCTGCTGGAAGGAAATAGACGTCCTTCCCTATGTAACAATTGTTTTTTGTGCATGAGCTCACCGATTCACTTTGAACGCCTCAGAAAGGACACGGTTTGGCGGGGAAGCCCCTGGCTCTTCTCGGGCATCTAGCATACTACTGTTTTTCTTCCTTGATGGCGGAATAGGAGCATCAAGGGAACTGGATGAGGGTGGCTGGGGCAGTGAGGTCTGCGGCTTCTCTGACAACCTGGGGAGCGTGATGCAGTGTCTGCACCAGTGGGGTGCTGCGCTGTAATGGAGACCCAGGCACTGGGGTGTAGCTCCCACTGGCTAAGACAGCAGTGTCTTTAACGGGAGACAGAATAGTTCCAAGAACCCCGGAGAGGTCAGAGAGACATGCAATGGAAAGTCATAAGCCATTTAAATGTGATTTTTTTAAAGGCATCAACCAAGACACAAAGCCTTGCCATTTTCGAGGTTTGCTCCTCCAAAGGAAGGTTTGACGGCACTCACCAGTCAGGCCTTCATCGCAGCGTCTTCTGCATCAGCGGCGAGTCCTGCTGCCCAGGGTCCTGGTGCACAGGTGCCGCTGCTGGGGCCGCCCCACCTTGCAGATGGAACCCCCGAGCCCAGCATGGGCGGCTCCGAGGCACACCTCTTCCCCTCCTCGTCCCTTCTCCCCAGTTCCCTCAGGATCCGGAGCGTCACGGTCGGCTCGGGGAGGAAGGACTGGGTTTGCGGTCTGCCCCTGTCTGTCGGTGCTCACCACTGCAGAGCGGCCCGGGCTGGAGAAGTCAGCGCAGCGGCGGAGCGGGCTGCGGGCTCCGCGGTTGCCGTGGTAACCAGGAGCGGGCGGCTCCCGCGGCCGCAGCGGCGGAGAAAGGCGGCGGGGAAAGGTAGCGTGGCCGGGCGCAGGCGGCGGGCGGCGGGCGGGGCTCCCTTTGGGTGTCTGCCGGGCCACAAGGGACACAAAGGCAGGTGGATTTTCCGGACAGGCCTATCCAGAAAGTCCGATCTCCAGGCTTAGCTCAAACCCCAAGCCAAAGCATCCCTCCTCCTTCTCCGTCTTTTCTCCCTTTCCTCCCCTGCCCAGCCCGCACGCCGCCGGCATCTGCAGGGTGGGACAGCCCTGTGCCGCCCCAGGCTGCCTGACCGAGAGCCCTGCTCCACACAGGGCCAGCTGCTAGGGTTCTGAAATCACACCTTCCGGCAGAGGCGGCCGAAAGAAGAAGGGACCAAAGGTTGGACGCAGGGCCAGTCACTGAACCTTCCGAGGAGATCTCAACAATAGGAAAGACACAGCTGTCCTATGAAATGAAAGCCACCTTAGAACTGCCGGGCCACGATTACTATTACTATGATGATGGTGGGGATGGAGGTGGGGCTATGATTCGAAAAGGATACAATCCTGAATGATTTAAAGTCTAAAATCCTCTGGGCCTGGTGGCGCACACCTGTAATCACATTACTCGGGAGGCTGAGGCAGGAGGATCGTTGCGAGTTGGAGGCCAGCCTGAACTGCATGGTGAGACCCTGCCTCAAAAAGACGAATGAATGAATGAATGAATGAATGAATGAATAAAAAGGGGCGGGGGAAGGAGGGAATGGAGAAGGGGTTAAAAAGAAGAATTAAGATGTGCTATGCACCTGTACCTCTCCCCACAAGGAATGTAATCATATGTCCTGCAAACATGTGCTGATTTGCCACCATGCCCAGCTGTGCTGATTTGTTAAAAAATAAAAGTTTAAAAATGCATAATTCTAAAAAAAAAAATCAAGATTTTGGGGGGGGGCTTTTTGAGACAGGGTCATGTTATACAGCTCAGGCTGGGCTTGAGCTTACTTTGTAGCCCAGGCTGAGCTCAAACTCATAATGACCCTCCTGCCTCAGCCTCCCAGAGTGCTGGGATTGCAGGGGTGCACCACCACACCCGGCTCCTACCATCTTGCTTAGTGAAGCTCTGTATCATTTCTAATATTTTTTTTAAAATTACGTTTTATTCTCTTTAACTACTTGATCAATCTTGCATTCTTACATCTGGTAACCTGAGCAACTTTGTTGAAGGTAACAATATGTAATATAACAACCATTGTTAATTCCTAGCATTGTGTTTTGAAATCCGGTATCTTTTTATATTGTTTTTGTGTTGTTTTGTTTTTGTCATTTTGTTATTGCTTTTTCTCTTAAAAAAAAAAAACAAATCCCCCCCCCAAAAGTTAACCTTAGGATAATGCACTTTCTTAGAGTCAAATTTGAAAAAATATGCATAAAACAAATGAGAACTCTCAAAATTTCACCTCATCTATTTGCTACTGGAAACAAAGCAAAGCACAGAAGATAAAAAAAAATGCTAACAACTTAAAATATTGGGGAAAAGAAGAAAAAACAAAAAATTGAAAAGGAAATTGTACATATGAAAATGTCTTTCAGGGAGAGATTATAGGCAACTGCATAGGTAGTCCATAAAAGCTGCCTGACCTTGATGGCCTTTAAATGTATTTTGAAGTCTACCATCATGAAGAATAATTGCTTTTTTGGTTGTTTTTGTTATTTTCAGACAGGGTCTCCACATGTAGTTCAGGCTGGCTTTGAATTTACTATGTAGCCCAGGCTGGCCTCAAACTCGCAAAGATCCTCCTGCCTCAGCCTCCCACCTTTTTAGTTTAGTTGACAGGTATTGTTTTACTCGAATAACATCTCCACACAATCAAAATGTACCAGCCGGCTGTTCCTTTTGTTACGTAGACACTTCAGGTCTCAAGGTTTTATGAGCCTGGTAACAAGCATTTTCTGGAAATCAATGAACTGACCCTTTTGCAGTCTCTAGAGAAAGAAGAGTGGACAAGCATCCACTACAATGTATTTTGAAGTCAGACCTATTCTTAAATCGACAAGCCCAGAATTTGAACGAGTTAAGGGCTATTTCTTCTGTGCTTCTTTCATACTCAAATTTCACTGGGAAACAGTAGCCTGGTCTCACGGAGGGTGTGACAGAAACAGAACTGATACTAGCCAGGGGCTCTGTGGAGTAGCAAGGATTTCTAAGGGAGAAGAGAAGCGTAACAGACAACACAGATTGAAAACCACCAACTTGTAGTGACACCAACTTTTCTTTTTTCTTTCTTCTTCTTTTTTTTGAGGTACTGGGGCTTGAACTCAGGACCTTGCACTTGCCAGGCAGGTGCTTATTCCACTGAGCTATATCCCCAGCCCCTTCTTTTTTTTTTTTTTTTTTGACAAGCTCTCGCTATGCAGTTCAGGCTGGCCTTGAACTTACTAGGTAGCGCAGGCTGGCCTCAAACTCACATTGATCCTCCTGCCTCAGCCTCCTGAGTGCTGGGATTACAGGTGTGCAACAAACAAAACAAAACAAACAGTGAGCAGCAATGTGAAGCACCCACGGTGGGGTGGAAACGCGGCCCTTCCCAAAGTGCAGCGGTCAGCCGTGCATCGCCCTGTGCTGTGGACTGCCTTGGGGTCTGCTGGGTGTCAGGATCTGTGGAAAGGATCAGTGAAGGTCACCTCAAAGCATCTCCACCACCTCAGCAAGAATCCGGAGTGCTCAGGTGCTACAGTGGTGACTGGCTCACCCCTCCACGATTGACCCAAGGCCTGAAGTGAACTCAGCTAACAGGGCGGTGGACAGGCTCGCTAGGACTCACACCCTTTGAACCTGGGCTTTTGCAGCCACCCCGAAACATGTGAGTTCTGTATGTGACATAACCTTGCTTGGCTGTGTATCCCAGTCCGAGTGCTTTATCTGGCCGGGTGGGGCAGGGTGGCTTGTGGAAAAGAGAGAGCTGGTGGCACAGACTGCAGTGGATCCTCAGAAGACAGTGTCCAACGAGACCGCTTCTTCCTGCCAGCTCTGGAGGTACTTTCTGCACCTACCTCAGCTTGTTTTCAGGGTGAAGTTGATGTCTGCCACCAGGTGGAAAAAAAACAAGCCTTTCTCTCTGAAAAAAAGTTTGTTTTCTTTGAGACAGAGTCTCACTTTGCAATTCAATTTGGCCTTGAACTCACTAGATAGTCCAGGCTAGCCTCAAACTCACAGCGATCATCCTGCCTCTGCCTCCTGAGTGCTGGTATTACAGGTGTACACCAACATGCCTGGCTCAGCACCTGCTTATTATAATTGTAGTGTTATAATCAGAGGGGACAGAAGCCTCACAGACGTGTTTGGTCTTTTGTAGAGGAGCTGTGTGGTAGGAGGCATGCTGGCCCCAGCCCCTGCTCTTGGGCAGGGCGTACCCCTGAGTGGCAGGGACTCGGAAGGGGCTCTTGCCCTTCAGGGCCAGGGTTTCCTTAGTCAGCCGTCTACTGTCCATGTATTGTCAGTGTTGCTCACTTCCATGGCCAGGAATGTGGGTGTGGAGCTGGCAGGTGCAGGGCTGTGGCCTACAGGGGTCTCTGCCCCGCCTCTGGGCCCCTCATCCCAGCTCTGCCGCATGTCAGCTCCCTAGAGACCTGCAAGGCTCTGCCTCGGCTCCACAGCAAAGGCGGGGAACACACTGTGACTGAGCTGGGAAAAGCCCAAGGCCTCCAGTGAGGCCCGTTATTCCCCCTCCTGTGCTCTGACGCCATGTTTCACAGTTAAGAACTCAATACACAGAACAAATGACTCTCCATTTTAAGTTTCCATATCAGATGAGTGGCAAAGCTGTGGAATTTCCAAGTTCTGTTTGACAGTGCAGCTGGAATCTTTGCTATTTTTCTTTCTTTGTTTTTTTTAATGTTTGAGGCAGGATCTCACTATGTAGTGCAGGCTGGCCTTGAACATACTGTGTAGCCCAGACTGGCCTCAAACTCATGGATTCTCCTGCCTCAGCCTCATGAAAACTAGGATTACAAAAGTGCACCACCTTGCCCTGCAAATCTCTGTTAATTTCTCCCATTACCCATGACTTGATTTAATCTACCTCCCTATTACATTTTAAAGAAACTGAATGTTTATTTTATTATTTTTTATTTTTTTTATTTTATTTTTTTGCGGTACTGGGGATCAAACTCAGGACCCTGCGCTTGCTAGGCAAGCGCTTATTCCACTGAGCTATACCCCCAACCCCTGAATGTTTATTTTAGAAAAATATGAAAACATCAAAAAATAGAAATCTTTTATAATCCTGCTACCCAAAGAAAGCCATGGTTAATATTCATTTAAAAAAAAATCTAGTCATTTTTCTAGCTTTCTTTGAACTAAATTGAAATGAGAACAAATATTTATCTGCCCACTTATCTAATCTCTCTCCTATTTCTTTGTGCTGTTGCTTTGTTTTGTTTTTTGAGATAGAGTCTTAATATCTAGTTCAGGCTCGTCCTGAACTTTCATGGATTCTCCTGCCTCAGCTTCCCAAGTGCTGAGATCACAAGGTATGCACCACTATTCCTGGCCCATTTTTAAATTTTCTAATCCTTCTCTCTCATGAGGACTCCCGCTTCACTGCCCGCCTCACAGGAATGAACATCCTCTCTCTACTGATCCAACTCCCCAAATCTGATATTCCCAGATCCGGCATTTATCATTTAAATAGTTTATTTCAAGATCCCTCATGAACATGGTGGCACGTGCCTGTAATCTCATTGCTCAGACAGCTGAGGCAGGAAGATTGCTGTGAATTTGAGACCAGTAATGGTGAAATCCTGTCTCAAAATAAAAACAACAACAAAAAAACCCCAAAACAACAAAACAAAACAACTCCAATAAACCACAGATGAAAAAACAAAAATTCTTCCATCTCCAAAAAAATAAGAAAGGAAGAAAGAGAGAGAAAGAAAAGTTCTTTGAAACATTAAGATTATTGGTTTTTTTTGTGGCATTGATGGTGCTTGTTTTGTTCAGAAAAACTCAGGATGTCCTCTATTATTTAAAAAGTCTATGAGCATAAGCCACCACACTTGGCTAGACAAAAATTGTTTTCTTCAAAATTTTCCACCCACAGTTAGTTGCATACTTAGTTTTGGAAACTGCAGATAGAGAAGGCCAAAGGTACTGAAATTCCTTGGGACCTAGGAGGTCATTCCCTGATCCCTTATTTACACATGAGGAAGCAGGACCACAGAGGTCAAATGAGGAGTTGAAGATCATCTGACACTTCATTAGTAATCCTGAAGTCTGAAGGCAAGCAGATTAATTTTGCAGATGACAGAAAGATTGCCAATAGAAGTAGCTAAAATTTATTTTTAATTTATGCCCGACAAGATAAACATTAAAAATGGTTTACTTGAGCCAGGTGTGGTGTGGCACACACCTATAATCCCAGCACTCAGGAGGCTGAGGCAAGAGGATCACCACAAGTTTGAGGCCAGACTGGGCTACATAGTGAGTTTCAGGCCAGCCTGAACTATATAGAAAGACCCTGTCTCAATAAACCAAACCAACCAACCAACCAACAGACAAACAATGGTAGGCCAAAATCAACATGTTGAGATTTAGCACAAATAAATACAATGGCCTGCCCTTTGGACTGAAAAGCGGGAGGCCCTGCACCCCGCTGGCTAGGACTGGGGCTGCTGCAGGCAGGCACGGTGGTGCTGGGGCCTCCACTGGCTTCGTTTCTGAAGGGCTGCCAGGAGAAGAGTGTGGCTTGTGCTGTCCCCGCCACAGGGCGGAAGCAGGATCATTAAGGACAAGGGTCAGTGGGAGGGAGATTTCTGTTCCATCTCAGAATCGTCCAACACGGCCAATGCACCAGTGTTCTGGGAATGTGTCCAGGGAGATGCTGGGGTCCACACATCCAAGGACTTCTTAGAGAGCCTCTCCTTTGGGATAAAAGTTGGCTCCTTGCCTTCTAAGCTTCTTAACTCAAAGATTCTGTGAGTCTTTGTGGCTACTTTTCTTGCAGATCTACTTCCCTCTGGTAGATAACATTTTAGTACCTTTGGCCCTAATTGCTGACTCCTAAAATAATTCGGAATGGTTTGTAATATTAATTGTATTTATTTCCTGTGTTAGAGATTGAATCCAGGACTGTGACCAAGATAGGATGCTACACTTATTGATTTGACTTTTTTTTTTTCTTTTTGTCTTTTTGAGACAGGGTCTCACTATGCAGTTCAGGCTGGCCTTGAGCTCACTTTGTAGCCCAGGCTGGTCTCAAATTCAAAACGATCCTCCTGCTTCAGCCTCCCGAGTGCTGGGATTACAGGCGTGTGCCACCACACCTGGCCGTATTGTTCTATAAAGTGTATTAAAAAGTGCATACAGTAAGACACCATTTTCATCTGTATTAGTACTGTGGTGGATTGACAACTGGTGGTCAATTTGTAACACCCCGCTGAACTGAACCTGCATGGTGCTGAGTGTGGGAGGCCTGCCTGAGGATTGTTGCCCATAGCATGAGGCAGAACTAGAGAGCAAGAAGTTTAGAAGCTGTAGGGAGCTGTTGGTTTTCCTGGGGGGCTCGTCATGCTGGCTTTCCTGATGAACTTGGCTGTTCTTATCATCAAAGTACAGGACTTTACTGTTGCTGAGAATTGCTATGGTTCACTTTGGGGGAGCTCTGGTCCTCACTTTGAGCATCGCTTCCTGGCTCTGGAGGGGAAGATGGTGCACTGCTCAGTCTCCTGGACAAGCTTGTCACACTGGCTTTCCTGATATAAGCTCAGCTATCAACACTGGAGGATCTCAGGACCTCACTCTTGCCGAGGATGGCTGTGGTACTTTTAGGGGAGCTCTGGTTCTTACTTTGAGCATCACTTCCTGGCTCCAGCACAGATCCCTCAGCCTGCTGGCACAGAGCCTTCGTCCTGCTGACGCAGATTTCCTAGCTTCCACCACTGACCTTTGGGCCTTCCCAGAGCAGATCCATGAAACAGGCCTGCATGAGACATTGTCGTGGGCTCTGGGCCTCCAGCTGGACTCATGGGGGGCATTGTTAGGGGCTCTAGGTCTTCAGTGGGATGCATGCAGGACATTGCCGGGGTATCCAGGCTCTCAGCTGGATTCTTTGGTTATTAGTGTGTGGACAGATCTCCTGCACTCTCTTGTATATGACTCTTTGGGTGACCACTGTAAATAATCTTATAATTAAGTGTCCCCTACTGTACTGTGTCCCCTTGTAAACCCCTGAGCATGGCAGGTGCTCACCTTGGCTTCTCTATGGGACCAAAGAACCCCTAATGACCAGGAGCAACCCCTGAGCTCCGTGTTCACTAACTCCAATCACACATGTTGGACTATTTACACAAAGCAGGGGCTTGGGATGTTTTCAGTGGTTTGTGTTTCCTGAAGGCGGAATGGGACCTTCCTTAGCCTGGGAGGGGGAGTGCGCTGGTTGGACTCTGAGTCACCGTTCTGAGGTTCTGAACCATGGGCTCTTGCTCTGATGAGTGATGCCCTGAACTCGGTCTGCGGGAAGCCCTGGACCACCATAATTGCAGCCCCAGCAGGCACCACTGTGTTTCCAGAGCAGGTTGCTGTCGCTGCGGCCTTGTGATCATTGCTGCTTGGGGTTCCTGGCTTTCTTCCCTCTGCTGGGCTCCGCTGTGCTCAGTAGTAACAGGAGCCAACCTTTGTATTTCTCTTCTCTGGGATGTAAACACCCAGTTTCTGGGCAATTTCTGTATTACTGCATCCCCCGACTTCCTGCGCTCCCAAGGGCAATGCTGTCTCTCGGCAGCTGTCCATTTACAATGTGTACAGTGTGAATTTAATCAAATCATTAAGGAACCAAAGTCCAGAGTGAGCCTGCTTTCTCTGTAGCAAGACGCCAGGTGGTACCGGGTTTCCTCCGCCTGCCTCTTCCCGCCGGCTGGAGAGCCCTCCCCGCCTACGTGCTTCCTCAGCCCAGCTTCCTGCGCTTGGCTCTGTCCAACCTGCTACCAGGTCTTCGTGGCTCAGGGCTCTGGAATGAACCCTCAGCTCCCCCGGTGACTCACAGCTGCTTGGAGCGTTAGAGAATGTTTGTGTGCCCCTTCACCGTTCTTCCACTCCAAACCCAGCTCCTCTTTATTTTTCTGGAAATGCCAGAGGATATATGTTTCTTTCAGATCCATGTGAATTTGAGTGCGTTCAGCTCTGAGGGTTTACCAACACTCCCCTTCCTGTTTGCTCCCCTACCTCCCCCTGCCCCACTGGGCCAGGACCATCTGAGCTCCCGAGAGTATTGGGACTGCGGGGCTCAGCTCGGGAACTGTCTCCACCTACGACCTAAGGCAGGAGCCTCCCCGGCAGCTTCCTGATGAAGACATCCCCTGTCAAGGGGAGACAGGGCTGGGACGGAGCCCTGCCCACGGCTTTGTCTGTCTGTACCAGGGTGGAAGAGCGGACAGGCCTGTGCCGGCCCTTTTGCTTCTGTTCCTGTCGGACACAGCTAAGCCCAAGGGCAGGAAGAAACGGGTGTGCCGTGGGAACGCGTCCTCCTGGGTGCTGCTTCCCCTTCGCCTGGAGCCAGCCCTTTCTCCATTCCCTTCAGCCCGTCACGGCACCGGACACCCTGGCTAAAGTTGTGCAAATCCTCACCCAGTGAGCACAGCTGTAATCCCATCACTCAGGAGGCTGAGGCCGGAGGATCACCATGAGTTCTAAACCAGCGTGGGCTACTGGTGAGACCCGGTCTCGGAAGAAACAAAACAAAAGCAAAAAATAAAGAGATCTTTGGATTTGCAGAAAGGAGGATGGCGTTTGAGTTCCGGAGGTATTATTTACTACATGACCTTGAGGAAATCAATGGGCTTTTTTCACAGCAGACGCGTCCTTATCTGTCAAACAAGAACAGAAATATTGGTTTCTCTCATTTTGCAGGAGCATGGAAGGCGGATCAAATGGCGATTCAGATGAAAACACTTGGTAAAGGCTGGGCATGGAGCCCCGTGGGAAGGCGCTTACCTGTACTGCACCAGGGCCTGGGTTCCGTTCCCAGCACCACAAAAAAAACCCGAACAAAAAACCAAAACAAACAAAAACTTTGTAAAGCTTAACAGCACTATGAGCATGAAAAGGAGTATTAGTAATTACTATTTGTCTTAATTAAATAATGATAACGTTATCAGTTTACTCCTCTGTTCAATTCTTTTTTTCAGTACTGGGGCTTGAACCCAGGGCCTTTGCACTGAATGCCATCCCCAGCCCTATATTTTATTTTTTAATTTTGAGATAGGATCTCGAACTTACGATCCTCCTGCCTCAGCCTTCCAGAGTGCTGAAAGAACAGGTCTGCCGTGTACTCAATTTCTGATCGGAGCAGTTGGTAAATAGTAAAGCCCAGAGCTTTGATTCTGTTTTCATCAACTCTTCCCTGTTATGTCCAGGCAGGTGTGTGTGTGTGTATGTGCGCGCGCGGCGCGCGCAGGCTGTAGGGAAGGGGGGAGGGAGGCTGTGGTCAGCTCGCTCCCCGCAGGCGCCCCACACCCCGCCCCCCGGCAGCCGGGAGCGCCTCTGGCTGCAGTTGCGGAGCAATCTCTGTAGGACTCGTATGGAAGATGCAGGCTTCGCACAGACCTGCAGCCCTTTCACCTCTGCTATTTTCTTCGGCCTGGGGAAAATATGCAGGATTCCCTGCCCCAGTCTCAGGCTTCCAGGACAGCCGCTGCCCGCACAGCACTCCGGACCGCCGTTGGTCCCCTGGCCTCAGAAGCATGACGCCCTTCTTCCTCTCCTTCCCTCCCTCCTCCCCTCCTTTTGTGCAGTACTGAGGATTAAACCCAACGCCCTCATACTGAGATCCATCCCCAGACCCTACTTGAGACAGGGTCTTGCTAAATTGCCTAGGCTGAGTTCAAATTCGCAGTCCTCCTGCCTCAGCCTCCCAAAATGCTGGGAGTACATGCAGGTGCCGCCAGGCCGGGCTGATGCTCTTCCGTCCTTATTCTGCGTATGGCCTCCTTTGACCTGAGGGAGGTCTGGGCCTCCAAGAGACAGAAGTCCTGTTCCACAGAGATCTCCGTTTCCCTAGGGCTCTGCTGTGCACAGACAAATCGCTGTGTTTGTGAGAAAAAGGCACTGCATTTCGGTCTTCCCCCCTTCCTCCCTTCCTCCCTTCATCCCTTCATCCCTTCCTTTTTCTTTTTCTTGAGACAGTGCCTTGCTGTGTTCCAAGCTGGTCTTGAACTAGAAATGCTCCCGCCTCAGCTTCTGAGATTGCTGGGATTACAGTTGTGCAGTCCTCGCGCCTGTATTTTCTGTAGCAACTTTTGTAGATGTGATGGAGCGATACATACTTACAGTGTTTCTGTCCTGGACACAATACAGAGCTGTCAAAGAAAATGGGCACAAGGCGCATTCACTCCAGGGACTCACATTTTCCATGGGCAGACAAGGTGGCTGCAGCAAATTTAAGGAAGAAGATTGAGGTTAAGAGCCTAATTTGGGGGCTGGGGATATAGCTCAGTGGAATAAGCACTTGTCTAGCAAGCGCAGGGTCCTGAGTTCGATCCCCAGTACTGCAAGAAAAAAAAAAGAGCCTAATATGGGAGAAGTTTATTGGACTAAAACCTAGATCCATCATATATATATATGTATATATTATATTCTTGCTGGGGATGGAACCTAGAGCCTTGCACATACAAATTATGTGGCATGCCCCCTGAAACAATTTTAAGGTAAGGAAAAGGAAGTAGATTGAAGGGAGACTTTTTGAAATTCCACTGGAGGTTGGGTGTGGTGGCGCACGCCTGTAATCCCAGCACTCAGGAGGCTGAGGCAGGAGGATCGTTTTGAGTTCGAGACCAGGCTGGGCTACAAAGTGAACTCAAGGCCAGCCTGAACTGCATAGTGAGACCCTGTCTCTGAAAGAAAAAAAAAAGAAAAGAAAAGAAAGAAAAAGAAATTCCATTGGATTTAGGTCATGGTACTGTTTTTTCATTTTCTTTTTTTAAAATTAATTAATTAATTTTGCTTTTTGAGACAGGGTCTTGCCTGAACCCACCATGTAGCCCAGGCTGGCCTTGGCCTTGCAGCAATGCTCCTGCCTCAGCCTCCTGAGTGCTGGGATTACAGATGTGCGCCACCATGCCAGGCTGCTTTTACTTTTCCTTCCCTTTCTGTATATTTCAGATTTTCTCCCACTGAAACGGATTAATTATTGTCAAAATCCCTCCCCTGCGGCCATCTCTGAATGAGCAAGCTGACCCTTGGCCAGCCCGGATGTGGGAGCCGTCTGTTTTGTGCACCCTTACACTCTATCTGTGCATCTCTCCCTCCCTCCGTTCTCTCTCTGGGCTGCCTGGAGGCCCCTGGAACGCCGCCCCTCAAAATTCCCCTCTTCTCTGTGCCCCTTTTTCTCATTCAAAGTCCGCCTCACATCCCAGCTGGTGCCCTGTGAGAAGCTGGTCTCAGATTAGATTTACAGCAAGATGTAAGTGTCCAACAGTGTGATTATAGAGTCATTTATTGAAAGAGACTTTGGAAATCACCTAGTTCGACCTCCACATTTTATAGACGAGGAGTCTGTAGCTTACAAAGGGGAAGTGACCCGCCTGAGATTAAAAGTCAGGTGTGCCCGCTCCTAAGTCCCAGAAGCCTGGTTTCTGCCGCTGGGGACAGCCTACATGTGCCCACTTGTAAAAGCTGGAGACCTCGGGCAGCAGTGAGACAGGAAGAGGGGTGCTCAGAACAATTCTCAGAAACCTGCGTGTGGACTTCCTGCAAGAACTCAAGCAGGGCTTTTTCTGGTTCCTGGAATCGAGCTCAGGACCTCAAGCTTGCCAGCCAGGCGCTGTGCCACTGAGCCGTCTCCCCGGCCCCTCCAGCAGGTTTTGATATGATGACCGGGATGAGACATTAGTGTGAGAAATGTAAAGAGCCACCGTTGCCATTAAGTGCTTGCTGTGGTGCCACTGCATCGTAGCTGACTGTGTTAGTGTTTTTGTTGCTGAGACAAAAATAGCTGACACCCACAGTTAAAGGAGGGAAGTTTACTTCAGCTCACAGTCTGTGGGGGCCTCAGTCCATGACTGGCTGGCTCCAAGGCAGGGTGGCAGGACAGAGGGGCATCGCAGAGGAGAAACTGTTCATGGTGGACAGAGGGCAACAAGCAAGCCAGGGACCTTAAAAGGGGCTTCTTTCCACCCCTTTTATTTATTATCTCGGCCTTCAGAACGAGGATGGGTGCCAAGCCAGTCGGTGGACTGAGTTAGTAATCACACACCTTTAATCCCAGCCCTGCTACGCAGACCAGTCACACACTCTGGATCCAGAAGCCCCACCTATGACAGCACGAGCTTTTTGGCAGCCAACTAGATGCAAGCCATAACATTCATCCTTTGCTCTAGGGTGTACTTATACTCTTTTTTGGTCTTTTGAAGACAGGGTCTTGCTATGCAGTTCAGGCTGGCCTTGAGCTCACTTTGTACCTCAAGCTGGTCTCAAACTTGCAATGACCCTCCTGCCTCAGCCTCCCGAAGTGCTAGGATTACAGGTGTGTGCCACCACACCTGGCTCATCTACTTTTCTTCAACCCTTCTGCCATCCATCTAATACAGGCCATCATCTCTGTTTGGGGCTATCAAGACGTGTAACCCATGTTCTACTCCCTTTTGAACCAGATAGAAAGAGTAATGTCTTTTTCCTTTTTTTTTGGCACCATAGTAAAACATTCATAGCATATAATATCATTTTGACTATTTTATTTTATTTTTTGGTACCAGGAATCAAACTCAGGACCTTGCGCTTGCCAGGCAGGTGCTTGTGCCACTGAGAAATATCCCTGGCCCCATTCTGACTATTTTAAAAGCTGTGGTTAAAAAACCCACTCACATAAAATTTATCTTAACTATTAAGTGTTCAGCGCAGTAGAGCTAATTATAGACACATTGTTGTACAAGAAATCCCTAGCAGTTTTTCATGGTTTTTTTTGAGACAAGGTCTTGCTAGGTAGTTCAACTGGAACTGTGTAGTCCAGGCTGGCCTCAAACTTACAGAAATCCTCCTGACTCAGTGTCCTGAGTGGTGAGATTACAGGTGTATTCCACCACACCCAGAAGAAGGTTTTCATTTTGGTTTTTTGTTGTTGTTGTTTGTTTGGTTTTTTTTTTTGCAGTACTGGGGATTGAACTCAGGACCCTGCACTTGCTAGGCAAGCACTTATTCCACTGAGCTATATCCCCAGCTGAAGGTTTTCATTTTGAAAAGTTTTTATAACCTTCCACAGTTTCACCTTCCCCTGTCTCCAGCTGCTGGCATTCACCTCTCTATTTTTTATCTCTAGGAGTCTGACTGTTTTAGATACCTCCTAGAAGTGGAATCATGCAATCACTGCCTTGTACGATTGGCTTCTTTCACTTAACACAGTGTCATTAAGGTTCATCCATATTGTTCATCACAAGACAAAATTTCATTCTTTTTCAAGACTGAATAATATCACAGTATATGTAAACACCATATTTTATTTATACTGTCTTTTTTTTAAGACAAGGTCTCACTATGTAATCCAGGCTGGCCTGGAACCCACTGAGATCTTCCTGCTTCAGCCTCCCCCATCCTCTGTTAATGGACATTTAGATTGTTTCTAATCTCTTTTCTATGAACTCATAATGTTGCAAAGTATATGGATATGCAAATATCTCTTTAAGATCCTTTTTTTGGGGGGGTAGTGTTTGGTTTTTTGAGACAGGGTCTCACTGTATATTTTAGGCTGGTCTTAAACTCACTACATAGTCCACACTGACCTCAAACTTGTGGCAATCTTCCTGCCTTAGTCTTCTGAGTGCTGGTATTACAGGCTTGTGCTGCCATGCTGGCTATACTGCTTTGATTATTGTTGCTTTGTAATACATTTTAGAATCAGGAAGGGTGAAGCCTCTAGCTTGTTTTTCTTCCTCAAGATTGTTTTGGCTGTTTTGTGCCCTCTGAGATCATCTTAACCAACTTTAGGTTACAATTCAGTGGGCTGAAGTACATTTACCGTATGGTGCCGCTATCACCACTGTCCATTTCCAGAGCTTTCTCACCATCCGCAATTGAAAATCTATTCCCATTAAACAGTAACTGGTCCCATCTCTGGTACCCACCATTCTGCTCTCAGTCACTGTGAATTTGACTATTCTGAGTCCATCATGCAATATTTGTTCCTTCCCGTCTGGGTTATTTCACACGGCAGCGTCATCAAGGTTCATCTATGTTATAACGTGTGTCAGAATTTCCTTCCTTTAAGGGCTGAACAATTTTTCATTCTTTGTAAATAAGGTGTGACCAAAAACAGGGTGAACGTTTAAATAGAAAAATGTGTTACAGTAAAAGATACATTGCTATTAATCCCCCTCAAAATCTTCCCCT
This sequence comes from Dinomys branickii, assembly GCA_004027595.1. Lineage (NCBI taxonomy): Eukaryota > Metazoa > Chordata > Mammalia > Rodentia > Dinomyidae > Dinomys > Dinomys branickii. The sequence goes on from PVLD010001186.1 coordinate 194,424, forward strand.
GTGCCTCAAACATACTTCTCATCTTTCTTACTTTTTATTTTATGAGACAGTTTCCTTATGTAGTACAGGCTGGCCTGGAACTCACTGCACAGTCCAGGTGAGCCTGGAACTCGCAATGATCCTCCTGCCTCAGCCTCCCAAGTGCTGGGATTAGAGGCGTGCACCACCACACCCAGCCCGTTCTGGCTACTATCTGAAGCCGTTCTGGAAGTCCCCTTCCATGCGTGTCTTTACTTGAGCTCTTATGGTTGCCTTGATGTTCTGAATCTATTCCAAAGGTTTACCTTTCTGCATCACTTTGACTTTGGGGAGACCCAGAAGTGGCTGGTGGCAGATCCAGTGAATAAGGTGATGACAGCACACCGTGAGGTCTCCCCGAGCCTGCCGTGGGTGGACGGCACTCACTGTAGCTTTGATCACAGCTCATGAGGACACTTGGGGAAGAGACTTCCCGAACTGCTCGGTGGGGAACACTGAAAGCCGGGAGGAGCAGGCGGGGAGCTGGGGGCCCTAGGGAACGGAGACCCCCACGACGCGCAGTAACTCAGCCCATCTCAGTTCCTGGCAGATGTTGGCTGTGTGTGGACAGACCTTCACACACATTGCCATGTGAGAAAATTGGGGTACAGATGAGCACATACAGCTGCTATAGTAGAGTCCTGCAGGTACCCTAGGGACCCATGTGTTAAAGTCTTGGTCCCCAGCCCTGCCACACATTTGGCTTGTGTTCTTGTCAGCAGGCCTCACTCTACTCTACTTGGTACTTAGTCCCAAGAACCCAGATCTACACTGTCAAATGCGGTTAGTCACTGTTCATTAATTAAATATAATTTTTGGTACAAAGATATTAAAGGATGGCCAGCAGTGGCAGTGCACACCTGCAATCCCAGTGCTGCAGAGGCTGAGACGGTACCTGCAATCCCAGTGCTGCAGAGGCTGAGACGGGAGGATCATAAGCTGGAGGCCGGCCTGAGCAACTGAACAGGCCCTTGTCTCAGAAAAATATATAAATAAAAGGCTGGGGATACAGCTCAGTCATAGAGCACCCTGGAGCTCTGTCCTTAATATTGGGGAGAAAACATGCTATTAAAGAAACCTCAGGGTAGCTCACACCTGTAATCCCAGTGCTCAGTAGGCTGAGGCAGGAGGATGGAGAGTTCAAGACCAACCTGGGCTACATGGGGAAAAAAAAAAGATATTAAAAGAAAAAAACTGACCCAGGCAAAAATCTTAATAAAACAAAAAGATCACAATATTAGAGGAGGCAAGAAAACCAGAAAAAAGGTTGCTGTGACTGGGCAAAAAGTACGTGTGTGTGTGTGTGTGTGTGTGTGTGTGTGCGCGCACACACACACACACACACACACACACACACAGAGTGGGATTGGGGCAGTCAGGCTGGGCTGAATTTTCCTATGGGTGCTCCCTGTAATCTTTCTGGCTGCTTAAATTAAAATTCTCTCTCTCTCCGCTCTCTCTTTTGAGACAGGGTCTCCTTGTGTAGCCCTGGCTGGCCTTGAACCTCAGCAATCCTCTAGTCTCAGATTCCCTAGTGCTGGGCTTACAGGTGTGTGCCACTACATCTAGCCAAATGTTTGTTGATTGATTTTTTTTTTTTTTTTTTTGAGACAAGGTCTTACCTCACTGTTCCAGGCTGGCCTTCAACTCACTATGTAGTTTAGGCTGGACTCAAACTGTCTGAGATCCTCCTGCCTCAGCCTCCCAAGTGCTGGGATTACATGTTTGTGCCACCACCCTGAGGACTGTTTAGATTCTGTTTCAGTTTCCTAGATGGGACTGGATTCACAGAGTTGTCGTAAGAACTAAGTGACTCACTATGTGGAAAATGCTAAACTCAGGAGGCACCATGGGGACGGGTCATAAAAGGACAGCTTGTACTTGAAATGGAACTGTTACTTGTTTTTATTTTATTTTTCTGCAGTGCTGGGAGCCAAACCCAGGGCTTGTGCCTGCTAAGCAAGTGTGCTACTGTTGAGCCCACCTCCTGCCCCTGCAAATCCTATTTATAAGGAAATATTGTGCAGCCTGTGTTGTACAGGACGTGGAGAGGTCCCTTTTCCTGGGCAGATGGCTAGCTGGCTAATCATTACCTACTCTCTCCTTCTGCCTAACAGAATGCTGGTTTTACTTAGGTGGCAACGTTCTCAGCTATAAAATTGTATTTCTCAGTCTCTTTGCAAGTGGAGGGGTCAACTAGACATAAAAAAGATTTGGGCAGAATTTCTGGGGAAGCTGTTTAATAGGAGCTAATTTAGCAGGGAGACATGTTCTGACCCCTTTGTCCTTCTTACTATTGGAGACAGAACGTGATTGCTGGAGTTCCAGTAACCATTATGTGACTATGAGGCAATGTTAAGGATGGTTTGGGAGGTAAGGATGGCAAACAAACAAGAAGAGCCCTCAGCCTCTGACGGCCCCAGGGACACACCACGAACCCTGTCTGCTGATTTTTTTTTTTTTAGTGTGAGAGAAAAAATAAATCCCTACTTTGCTTAAGCCACAGTTATTTAAGGCTTTTGTTGCTGGTAAACCGTACTTCCTCCTGAATGACACATCCTTTCCAAAGCATATTTAAGGGCTGAAAAGCAATACTCAGAGTAGGAGTTGGCAAACTTTTATGGTAAAAGGCCAGACAGTAAATCTTTCAGGCCTTGCAAAGCAGGTAGTCTGCGAGACAGTTGCTCCATGCGGCCATTGGGGTGCATAAGGAGCCCCAGAGAATACATAAAGGAGTAAGCATAGCTCTGCACCAGCAGAATTTTATTTACAGTTACTGAAATTTGAATTTAATATAACTTTCATGTGTTCTGAAGTATCAGTTTGCTCTTTTCTTTGCCCCCCCCGCATAGTTTCTATTTTTTGCAACCATCTAAACAATACAAAAACCATCGACCCTTGGCTCGCAGGTCACACAAAAACAGGTTTTGACCACGCATGGTGGTGCACCCCTGAAATCATAGCACACTGAGGCAGGAGGATCACTGTATGTTGGAGGACAACCTGGGCTATGTAGTGAGTCCCAGGCCAGCCTGAACTACAGAGCAAGCCCCGACTCAAAAACAAAAACAAAACCCCAAGCAAACAGAATTTGACCCCCAGGCCAAACTAACTCTTGCTAAACAGAACGCATTTCCCACAAAGAGACCAAGATAGAAGCAATGTCAGTCTTACTATGTGTTTGCTCGTTATTTGTATGATTCAGTAGGTTTTAAACTCTTCCTGGATGTAGCAGAATTGAGCCTGTAAGAGAATGAGACTAGGTGTGTGTGTGTGTCGGGGGGACGACTGGGGATTGAACCCAGGGCCTCTGTACTGAGCTACACTCCTAGCTCCTTTTATTTTTTATTTTGAGACAGTGTCACGCTAAATCAATGTCTTCTTGTTGTTGCTGTTGTTATTGCTGCTGAGACAAAATACCTGATACACAAGTTAAAGGAGGAAAGGTTTATTTTGGCTTACAGTTTATAGAGCGTTCAGTCCTCCCCGAAACGCCAACCACCCTCGCTGGCTCCAAGCAGGCCACAGCAGAGGAGAAACAGTCTATGGCGGGGCAGGCAGAAGGCAGTGAGCACATGCAGCCGGCAGCTGGCCTGCCTTTCCCTGTTATCCCATCCAGTCTTTGGTGTGGTGCCACCCAGAACTATGCTACAGCAAGCAGTGGAGTAATTTAATACCACATACTCTTCATCCTAGCACCACACGCCCTAGATCTAGCCAGCTCCAAAGAGCAGCGCCTACGAGCGCGGGAGCTTTGGAGGGCCAGCTAGATCCAAGCCGTAGCAATCACTGAATCTCTCAGACTAGGCTCAAACTTTCAGTCCTCTTGCTTTAGCCTCTCAGAGTGTTCGGGGTTACAGGTGTGGGCGACCACTCCCAGCTATGAGACCAGTTATTAAATGACACCAAGCACATCCCATCTCAGTGAGTGCCGCCTTTCTGTCGACGACCACACGAGAACAGAGCAGTCCAGTGATGTTTATCCATCACAAGGCAAGATTTGATTTAAATATTCTTAAGATCTCTCTGTCTCTCTCCCTCTGCTAGAGATAAAACCCTGGGCCACCTTGCATGTGCTGCCGAATCTGTGTGTGCGCAGCCACTGAGCTGCACCCACCCTGTTTTTAAAAACCACTCATCTCACTTCATATTTATATTTTGCAAGCCCATATTTGTGTTGGTCTCAGCACATGAAGGTAGTGGAGATCAGTGTGAAGTGAGGTTAAGAGGTTAAGAGGTTTAGAGGTTAAGAGCAGGTGTGAGGGCGGAGAGAGTTCTGTGCACTCCGGCGAGGTGGGCGGCAGTGTCCACGGTTTGCGCAGTGCTGGGGGTGGAACCCAGGGCCCCTTGCACGCTTGGGCAGTGCTGCACCACTCAGCCACCCGCCCCCGCGCGATACCTTTCAGTCACGGTCACACCAATCCCAGAGTCTCATATATGGTCAGAATGCAGCGGCTGCTCGGCTCAGACTCCCTCGCGCTCTCCACCCAAACAGCTGTGCAAAGACTTGAGCGCGTGACCGCGACAGCGCCACACCGAAGGCCTCTGCCCGTGCCAGGAGCAGACGCCGGGGAAACAAATGCCAGGGCCAGGGTCAGAGCCAGCTGCCGGGAGCCCGAGCCCCGCCCAGCATCACCGCAGACCGGGAGCAGCGACTCGCTCCCCGCGACTCGCCCGCCGCTTCGGCACCCTCTCCCGCCCACCCAGAGGGCAGGGAGGACCCCGCAGACCAGGGCTGCCGGGTGGGCTGCGCTTTGGTCCTGGAGGGAAGCGACCCTCCGCAGGGGCATTCGGTGCCTCCGGCCCAGGCGATCGCTCAGGACAGCACCTAGGCTAACCGGTCCTCGCGGGTCAGTGCGTCGTTGTCCGCGCAGTGCTGCTTCTGCCGGACGCGCGTCCTGCTAGGAAAGCTGGAGAAAGCAGGGGCCACCGCCTGCCCCCAGTTCCCCCAGGGGGGACCTTCCGCTCCCTGCCCACTTCCTTCGTTCTATTACAGGCCCGACCTAGATACCCCTTAGACTACAAGGCCACAGAGCCCTTCCTGTCCCTTCCTAACCAGCCAGTTCCGCTCCCCTAGTGTTTGATTTTCTAAAATAACCACTTCTACGGACTCTCTCAAGAATAAAATGAGATTAAAAAGTAATAAAAGATACTAAAAATAAAAGCACCATGAAAGTATTATGCAATAAACTGCCAAATGTCACGCACCCCACTACGGGTGAACGGGACAGTTGTTAAGTATTAAAATACTTACCAGCTTAATCCCAGCTACCTGGGAGGCTGAGGCAGCAGGATAGTAAGTTTGAAGTCAGCCTAGGCAATTTAGTGAGACCCCTTTCCAAAATAAAAGTAAGAAGGGCTGAGAATGTAGCTCTGTAGCTTGCCTCACATGTGCAAGTAATAATTCAATGGGTTATTTTTAAGGTGGCAGATTGAGCTTTTGTCCTTTTTTTTTTTTGGTCTTTTTGAGACATGGTCTCGCTATGCAGTTCAGGCTGGCCTGAAGCCCAGGCTGGTCTCAAACTTGCAACGGTCCTCCTGCCTCAGCCTCCCGAGTGCTGGGATTACAGGCATGCACCACCATGCCCGTTTTAAAACATTCATTTTATAGTCTCTATTACTTATTAACTGTTATGGGTATCTAATTTTAAGTCAAGCTTTTAAAATTAATTAATTTATTTATTTATTTATGTATTAATTAATTTATTTATTTATTTGAGACAGGGTCTCACTATGCAGTTCAGGCTGGTCCTGAACTCACTAGGTAGCCCAGGCTGGCCTCGAATTCACAGTGGTCCTCTTAGCTCAGCCTCCTGAGGTGCTGGGATTACAGGCTTGTGCCACCATGCCAGGCCACGCTGTTATTGACAAGCTCTTTGGCTGTCATTTTAAAAGATAATAAACCGAATCAATATCAAAATGATCTCTTTTTTTGGAACCGGCAATTGAACTCAGAACCTCTCACTTGCCAGGCAGGCACCGTGCTACTGAGCTATATGCTCAGCTGCACAAAATGATTTTTGTGCACTTTTTATGGTCACATTTGGTCATAATCTCTAAATGTGTTTATCTCAAAGAACAAAAAACGAACAAACCAAAAAATGGTACTAACAAACTGGTGTGTTGGCACACTTCTGTAATCCCAGCTAGGCGGGAGGCCAAGGCAGTACGACGTGAGTTCCAGGTCAGCCTGGGCAATTTAGTGAGACACTGCTTCAAAATAAAAATAAAAGGCCTCTGTGGAGCACTTCCCTAACATTTGCAAGGCTCTGAGCCTAAGGCCCAGTTTTGCAAAACAGAAGAAAACAAACAAACACAAAAGTACTAATAGCACATCTATGAGCTCTCCTGAAAGCTTACCCTATACTGGTGGTGTCGAATCTATGGCATGCATGCTGCTGCGGGCTGTTTTTATCTTCAAAAATTCTAAAAGGCTCACCATCACTGCCCCGTACCCTTCGGTACTGGGTGCATGCTTTGTCTGTAAAGTGAAGTCTCACACTGATGTACTGAGGAGAATGTACGGGTGTTACAGACCGTAAACAAGCTCATGAGAACAAATAACAAGAATCTTTGCTTGAAGACATGAGAATATTTAATGAATGTAGCTCTCAAATCTCTACCTCATGTTGATGTGTTAAAGAATACAGGAGGTGAGTGACAGGCCTGGGACCACGCAGGACCCTTCCTAAAAGTGGGGCTCTGGAGCAAGCCCTTAGACCCCAGTAGAGCCCAGGTCCTTGTCTTGGTTACTTTTGTCCCATTGTGAGACAAAATACCCCACCCCCAAGGTTAAAGGAGGAAAGGTTTATTTAGCTCAGGTTGTGAAGGTTTCAGTTCATGATCAGCTGGCTCCAAGGCAGGGTGGCACATGGCAGAGGAGCAACTTCATGGTGGCAGAAGACAGCAAAAGCAACAAGAGCAAAAAGGGAGGCGCACAAGAGAAGACTTTTTCTGTCCCTTATATTGTATGCAGGCTGAAGCTGATGAAGCATTCACAACCATAATCCCAGCACTAGACAATAAATCAGTCACAAACTCCAGATTCAGCTGCCTCCAAAAAGCAACCACCCATGACTTCATGAGGTTTTGTGAGGACATCTAGACACAAACCATAACATTTTGTCCCTGGCCCCTCAAAGACACACGCACATCCCTTTATTCAAAAGGCATTTAGTACACCCGTCTGCAAGAGTTGTCAAAGTCCTAACAGTTTCAGCATTGCTGAAAAGTCCAAGTTGCAAGTGGCCTCTGAGATGTAAGGCAAACTCTTTGCTGCGAGCCCCTGTACAAATGAAAAGAAAGTTAAACACTTCCAACACTCAATGGCACAAGTTAGACATTTCCATTCCAAATGTTGCAAACAGGGGAACACAAAAGAATGGGACAAAAGCAATCCCAAAATCCAGGAGGGCAAATATTAAGTCCTATAGTTCCATGTGCAGCACCTGAGGCAATCTGTGGCAAGTTGTGGCTCCGCCCCAAAGGCACTACTGGTGGTTGTAGCTCCTGTGGCTTCTGTCTTGGGCCTACTCTGCCCCCTCTTTGCAGCTTTCGTCAGATGATCCATGTTCCTGGCTTCTCCAAACTTCTGGGGTCTCTATTGCACCTTTGGCTTCACACTATTTTTATTTATTTTTAATTTTTTTTTATTTTTATTTTTTGGCGGTACTGGGGATTGAACTCAGGACCCTGCACTTGCTAGGCAGGCGCTTATTCCACTGAGCTATATCCCCAGCCCTTTTGGCTTCACACTAACAGCTTCACATATTGCCCTCTCAGGGGCCTGCCCTCGTAGGTGTTCTTCTGAAATCTAGGTGAAATCCTCTTAACCTCAGAACTCTTGCATCTGCATGTGCCTCAAACCAGTGCCATGTGGATGAAGCCAAGATCTGGATCACTGAGCACTCTGAACTTGATTCTGAAGAACAAATTCTCTAGGCCGCCACCATTCTGGAACATAGTGTGGCCACTGCCATTCTGGAACACGGTGCTCTGCGGCTTTCTCCTGAGAGCACAGTCTTTTCGCTTTTGCAGTTTTGAGGCTGCAGAGGGTGGAGACTTGCTGCTTCTTGTGATGCCCTCAGGCCGTCTTTTGTATTCTGTTCCTTCTCAGCAACCAAGATTTCCTCAGCTCTATCTCTGCAGTGCAAAAAGCTTTACTGAAGCTTTTTTTACTGGCCAAACTCACAACATTTTAAATCATCCTGCTGGGCCCATTGCTTTTGATTCACAACATAAATCTGGGTAAAAGCCCCCAGCAATAGCTATGTAGCTGTCTCAACATTTGACTGCCTTGAAATTTCTTCTGCCAGATTAATTAGTTCGCTGCCTTCAATCTTAGTCTCAGGCAAAGTCTCTGGACCTGAGCAAAATGAAGACAAACTTTTTGCCAAGCCATACATACATCCTCTGAAGTCCAACAACCAATGCAGTCCTTCATCACAGCAGAAACCTCAAGAGCCTGGTTTTTACCGGCAGGATTTCTATCAGTTTTCTAATCTTCTGTGCTCTGACCAGACTCTCCCATACAGAACAGCCTAATGCATCCCAGCAGTACTTTTTCAGGAGACATCTCTAAACCTTTCCAAACTCTTCCCACAAGCCATTTCTGAAGGCTCTTGAACCACATGGTCAGGTATAGTCACAGCAATGACCCCACTCCTGATACTTAAATTCTGTCTTAGTTACTTTTATTGCTGAGACAAAATACCAGACACCCAAGGTTAAAGGAGGAAAGGTTTATTTACCTCACAGTTTGTAGAGTTTTCAGTCCATAATCAGCTGGCTCCAGGGCAGGGTGGCACATGGCAGAGGAGCAACAGTTCATGGTGGCAGAAGACAGCAAAAGCAACAAGAGCAAAAAGGGAGGCGCACAAGAGAAGACTCTTTCTGCCCCTCATATTGTATGCAGGGTACCCCCGGCCTAGGGCAGGTGTAGCACTCATACCCATAATCCCAGCAGTAGATAATGAATCAATCACAAAGTCCAGATTCAGCTACCTCCAGAAAAGCATCTCCCCACCCCTGTGACTGCATGAAGCTTTGGGGAGACATCCAGACACAAACCATAACAGCCCTGTCCAAGGGGGCAGCACAGGCCTTTCCACCCCTCTCTGTTGGGCTGTTGTTATTGATTTAGGCTTCTCCTACTCATGTCTGTCACCAATGCTCTTTTTGTGTGTGACAAGGTCTTGTTAAATTGCCCAGACTGGCCTCAGATTAGTGGTCCTCCTCCTCCTGCCTCAGCCTCCCTAGTCTTGGGATGACAGGGGTACATCACAGCACCAGCATCATCAATGGCCCGATTTTTCTCTGCTTCTACCTTTAACCACTTACCAGTTTACCTAGAGCGTCACCAGGGCAGTGCGTTTGTTTACGTAATGTCCACCCTGAGCGTTGCTCTGACAGGTGTCATTTCAGCCAGTTGATTCTTCTTTGCACGAGATACACTCATACTTGTTATTTTTACATTTCCTGTCATATTACAAACATTAACAAAGTAGTGCAATTTTTGGTCATCCTGTACTTAAATAATTGGAATGGTAAGTGGTTGGTGGATTTCCCTTCCTGAACCCTCTCATAGTCCAAGGAAACCCCTCCTGTCTCTTGCTACCTGGGAACCCAGGAGAGAGAGCTGCTGAAGTGTTCAGGAACAGAAGGCAGGGTCGTCCAATCCAGAGTGGAGGATGATGGGAAGTGTAGTTTTTACACTGCTGACCGTCCCTCCATTTTGTCTCCTCCTATTTTATGAATCTACTTTCCATGAGCCTCACAGTCCCAATGAGCCCATCTTTCTTTTAGGCTATGACACCCACCCTGCTGTGCGTGTGGGTCACAACCCATGGAAGAGGCAGGGAAGAGAGAACCAAATTCATCTGATTGCTAAGTGATCTAAGACACCAGTTACCCAGGGGGTATGCTGAGACTAGATCAAACTGCAGGGGTGTAGGTTTTGGAGCATACTGGGCTGGACTTAAGCTTTTGAGAAGTGAGTCTGGGAGATTCTTTGCTACCCCAGAGTCAGGAGGCCAGGGCTGGGGCTGTACTGAGGGTGACTAGAGACATACTGTTTTTTAAAAGAGCATTAGTAGGAAAGTTTTCCAATTGTTCAATTGTCCTGGCTGGACCAAGTGGGGAATCAAAGAATTAAAGTAGGGGAGAATGGACAGGAAGAGCCTGTCCTCTAGGGAGTCTGGAGAAGTCTTGGTAGCCGTGTGATGGCAGGGAGCCACTGCTCTGGGAAAAGGCAGGCAGAAGACGGGACTTGAGTTGCCTTTTAGGGAAGCAGCTGTACCAGCAATTCCAGTTGAAAAAATAACTTTGCCGGCACAGACCAAATCTTGGCTCCTTCTGTCCGCTATGTTGCAAGGAACACATTTTGGAATTCAATTCTGAGTCTCTCTGACACTTCTTTGCCTGTCACCTACAGCCTTTCTGGGTTATAGGTCCCAAAAGTCTCAGAGGAAGAGTACTCAAAGTTAGATAAGATGGATAATTATTATAATAATAATTATTATTATTTTTAAAAGCTGTTTTATTACTCAGGGAACAAGAACACGGGCCCTATTATCAGGGGAGAAAGATGTGGCTGGACTTCAGAGTGACCTTCCTGGTTATCTTCCTTGCCAGGTTCTCTCCTAAGGAGATCTTCCCCACAGGTCCAGCTGCGGGGTGTTAGGAAGAGGTTAGCCAATCAAGATGGAAGGGAACCTCTTGATTCAGAAGGCGGTGCTCCCAGAAAAACAGAAGCCTCCTGAAGGTTTTGCTTATGCTTCTGTCGCTGAGGCAGGATGAGCCTGCACTGAGTGGTACAGAGGAGTCAGCTCTGCTGTCTTGTCAGAATGAATACACGACAGACCTGGGGTTAAAAGCTGGGGTTCGGAGGCAGTAGTGGTCCCTGGTGTGGGGATGGAGGGGTTTCCACAACCGCTCCTCAAAGCTGAGCTCCAGCGCCCTGCACAGCGAGGCTGCCTGTGCAGCTGCTCACAGGTGAGTCCTAATGCCTGTGATTTCATAGTGTGCGTCTCTACGGTACAGTCTACTCCAGTGGTGAATTCTGTTTGTCTTCAAATTTACGATAAAGCGTTTCTTTTCAATCAGACTACATACACCTTGCCCTCACCGCGACTCCCTTAACTAGGCGCCTCAAACACTCGCTCAACAAACTGAATGACCGGCGTGAGCACCACCCCGGGCCTTGGATCCTGTGAGATCAGCGGAGCCAGCACCACAATACGGCTCCCCAGTGAGTTCACCTCCCTCTTGGGTGGAGACAGTGCCCGCTTCCCGGTGCCCATTCTACAGGCCCAGCGCCTCTTCCCTGACCTTTACGCCAGACAGTGACCTGACTCACACCCGGAAGAGAACATTCGTGTGGTTGGAGAAGAATCATGTCTTTTCCCTGACCACCTGTGCCACAGCGGTGCCACGCCTGCCAGGGCTGCCTCGCCACTCCAGGGAGTCGGAGTGCATACCCTCTCCGTGAGACCTTCACTTGGGTTTTCCTCTTGCACCCCCAGGTTTTTAGTCTGCATTCCTGTCTCTTTGTCATCATTTGCAGTTAAAAAAGAAAAACTGGGACTGGAGATGGAGAGCACAGACCTAATATACACGAAACCCTGTCAGTGGCCCACCCAGCCCCTGGGGAAGCCCTTTTGAAACTCCCAGTGGACTCCGGAAACCACAGGTACTGTAGTACTGAACCCTATGCATACAGATGCTTCTAAACCTATGATAGGCCTGCATCTGGATAAGTTGAAAATATCGTAAGTCGAAAATGTATGGCTGGGTGTGGTGGTGCATGTCTGTAATCCCAGCACTCAGAAGGCTGAGGCAGGAGGAGTGCCATGTGTTCAAGACCAGCCTGGGATACAACAGTAAAAGAAAGAATGAATAAAAGAAAGAAAGGAAGAAAGGAAGAAAGAACGAAAGAACGAACGAACGAAAGAAAGAAAGAAAGAAAGAAAGAAAAGAAGAAAAGAAAGATGTGATACACCTAACCTACTCAACGTCACAGCGTGGCAACACAGCATGCCCCTGAGTGCGAGTTGTTGGCTCCGCAATCATGGGGCTGACCAGGAGCTGCAGCCCTCTCGTTGCTGGCATCTCTAGAGCCTCAGATTGCAGCAGCCCAGGAGATGATTAGAATTCAAAATGTAGACTATGATTTCTACTAAATGTGCCTTGCTTTTGCACCATCATAAAATTGAAACGCCCTGCCAGGCTGTGGCGAGTCAGGGCTGACTGTACTGTGTTTTTCCGGCCACTCTGTTGTGCCCGGCCAGATCAAAGGGCTGTTTATGTCCTGGGTGGGAATGGAGTGGGACAGTGTGGGGTTTCTCTGTTCTACCCAACGATGTACAGTTTTGAACTTATGCATCTTTTATTTCTGGAATGTTCCACTCAGTGAATTTTGCATAACTGAAGTCCACGGAAGATGGAGAAAGTGGCGGGGGGCCCTGCTGGAGAGGAAACCTTTATTTACCCTGTTCCGCAGGCCCCAAACTGCACCCGGGGCTCCAGCCACAAGTCCTCTGCATTGTACCCAAAAATGCATTTCCCAGTGGGCCACTCCTCCACCTCCCGCCTTCTCCACCAGGATTGAAGCCACCCTCCTCTCTCCTCGGGCCAGGGCTCGCCAGCTGGTCTCCACTTTTTGTCTACCGAGCAGAAAGTGATCTTTCCGAAGCAGATTCTGAGCCGGGCGCGGTGGCACACGCCTGTAATACTGGCACACAGAAGGCTGAGGCAGGCGATCGCCTTGAGTTGGAGGCCAGCCTGGGCTACACAGAGGAGAGAGAAGGAGGCAGATTCTGCATCATGGTCACCCCTGAAAACAATCAGACAGAATGCCAGTCCCTTTCTGCAGCCTACAAGGCCCACCCCAGTTGACCCCGCCTGCTTCCCCAGCTCCTTCCTTCTCTCCGCCTTGGTCTACTCCGGTTCTGCCCCTGGCCTTTTCCTCCCCTGCACATGCCAAACCCTCTCCTGCCCTGTTACCTTCCTGCAATGTCCCCTCTTTCGGGGACACACTTGTCTGCTGCATGCCTCCTCTCCTTTCGGGTGGCAGCGTTAATGACACCCGCTCAGACAGGCCGGCTCCACCCCAGGAGCTGAATGATTCCTGGCCTTCCTGCCTCCCTCCCTTTGATGTTTGGAAGAGCGCTTACCAGTTCATGGAATGATCTCATAGGTCATTACTGATGTTGCCCATCTCCGGCTGTCCCCAAGTCCCGCGCTCGGCTCTGAGCGCAAGCTCCTTGAGGTAGGGGCTGATCTTGCTCTCTGCGGATGCCTCGAGCTCTTCCCGGCACGTCAAGGGTGCTGAATGTCTGCAGAAGTCTCCCACACTCCTCTCTCTGGCTCCTGTCCTATCTGGTGAGCATCCTTCAGAGAAAAAGGCCGTCCTCAGAAAGTGGAGACTGGGGTCTCAGCCTTTCCCCTCCCCGAGGCCTTTGTGCTGCCCGTGGCCGCCTGCCCCTTCTAGTTTTTGTTCTCACCTTTTGGTGGGGTAAGCCACGGGTGGGCTGGGTGCTGGGTGCTGGGCAGGGGGCTGCTGGGAAGGGCGGAAGCTAGCGCATCACCGAAAACAAGCAGGAGGGATGGTATCGCGTCTTAATGACCTCAGCTGTGTTTAATTAAACATGCACTGGCTCAGGGGAACCAATAGTCTCCTCTTGGTTCTCATTTCTGCTCTTTTCCAAGCTGCAATTAAGGGAGCAACAAAGATCCCTATCATGAATCATGTGAGGTGATCTCATCAGCTAAGACAAATATTTTTTTTCTGGTTGTATTTATAGACTGCTTTCTTGTTTCCTTGGACAACCCTCGCTGGCCTTATTGTGCTTACCTTCTCTTCACTGAGAGGTGCATGCACGGGTCATGGCTTTTCAGCTCTTGCTCTTCACTGCACCAGATTTCCAACTCTGCTTCTCCTCTCTTAGCTTTCATCTGCGTGGCTCTTTTCAAGTCAGTTTGTAATTTCCAGTCACCAAAGCAATAACCAGAATTATTTGAAAAAAAAAGACAACCTTGGCTCCAGCTGAGTACTTTGCAATGATTTTTCTTAGCAGTGTCCTGTGCTTTCCCGGGGAGGGTGGAGCTTATTCCTTTCCCCTTTCTGACAGTCACATGGTTCCTGATGCCAAGCCTCCCTCCACCCGTCGCAGGGTGAAAGGGCAGAGTGGTCCCACAGACTCTCGCGCTTACTCCTGACCACCTTCTGGGGCTGCTGACTCTGCTTCTGATCTTGCATGGTCCCAAGTAACGCCCACACGCAGAGCTTGCTTAGGAATCTGCGTGTCCAGCAATATTATCTCTTCCCCAGGAGTCCATTCTCTGGATGCTGCCAGGGTCCTGCGAGCTGAGGAAGGACCCCGCGTAGGCTGGCTCCTAAGCTCCTGCTGCCTGGGGCTGGCTGCCAAGGATATTAGAAATAGGCACCAAAACAAGATCCTTGTCTGTCAGCTCCTTAGGGTGGTTTTTTCCCCTCTGGATTGTGGCTTCCCAACTAGGCAGTCTCAATCCCCAACACAGGAGGACTGATTCTCTGTAGGCTGAAAAATATTATACTCTTTTATGTATAAAGCATGATATGCATGTAGCACACAAATAGATATACAGTGTGGTAAAGTTTCATGGGAAGAATAATGATCAGAAAGATCATTTCAAAACCACTGTTTAGGGCTGGGGATATAGCTCAGTGGAATAAGCACCTGCCTAGCAAGCACAGGGTCCTGAGTTCGATCCCCAGTACCGCCCCCCCTCAAAAACCACTGTTTAGGCCGGGCATGGTGGTGCACTCTGGAGGCTGAGGCAAGAGGATTGCTATGATTTGGAGGGCAGCATGGGCCACAAAGTGAGCTCAAGGCCAGCTGGAACTGCATAGCAAAACTCTGTCTCAAAAAAAAAACACCCTCTGCCCCCTCAAAACACACTCTTTATGAAAGTGATAGCCAGGCGAGGTGGCGCATGCCTTTAATCCCAGCATTTAAGAGGCTGCATCAGGAGGATCATTGTGAGTTTGAGACCAGTCTTGGCTACAAAGTGAGCTCAAGACCAGCCTGACCTGAATAGCAAGACCCCGTCTCAAAAAGACAGAAAAGAATAGAAAAGAAAAGAAAATGATAAAGACAGAAAGGTCAAGAAACCTTGACCTGATCCTTCCCTAAATTGCCGTATCATGTTCTTGTCCTTTTCTCAAACTTTGCTCTCGTCAAAGAATACAAAACACATTTCCCCTACATGTGTGCACTACAAATGTGTGTGAATATTTAAGGCGCATTTGCCCACTAATGAGACACGAAGCAATGGCATTCTCATTGTGCAATGGAACGTTAGAACAGGCAGGAGGGGGTGTCCCTCGGGTTCAAAGGGATAGGCACGCTGCCTGCCAAGAGAGCTTTTAAAATTGACTTTAGGAGAGAGAGGCTTCCTCTGAGGTGTGATTTAGAAACGGAAATGTTGGAACTCCTGGGATGGTTTGATGATTTGTGGTGAAACAGAACAGTTCCTCAGTCAGGACAATTCTGGAAAAGCCAGGACTCCCGACTGTACAGATACCGGGCCCTCTCAGGGTCCCCGAAGTCAGGACTTCAGATTTGGGTGGCTTTATCTTTGCAGATGATCCCAGCGGAGGCTGAGGTGGCTGTGGGTGGGAAGGGGGAGGGCAGCAGCCACGCGTCCCAGTCTTCCCTGGCTCTGTATGTGTGCTCATAGGGGACATGACAGCGGGGTCACAGGCAAGCCTCAGTTCATGAAGTCACCCCACATATTTTGTCTTGGCTTTATCCGGAATCTTACTGGTGAACATGTCCAGCTCAGGCTTTAAAGATTAAAAAAAAAAAAAAAAAAAGAGCTTGGGAACAATTGGATACGGTCCACATATGAACAAATAAAATGACTAAATGCTTGGAAATCAGATCTAATGTGAAATGCAGTTAGGACTGCTTCACTGGGACTGGGGAGGGCAGGAAGAAGAGATTATTTGTACGGGGGCATAGTGATAAACTCTTCTCCTTTTCTGCATTTTTGGAGGCAGATGGGCTATAAATAATATTCATGCTTTATTTACTTTTCTAAGAACCAAGTGGAAAAAGAAACTGTGCTGGATTTGCATTTTTAGAGCTGTGGGATGAACATAAGATGGCGCCTACATGTTGTTAGATATTGCTCCTCTGGGGGGTTTGGATTTGCTGTTTTGTTCTGGAAAATGTGCTAAAGCAAGCCACATCGAGGGTAATTTTGCTGCAGTGGAGCAGGTTAAATTTACCAGGGGACTGTGAATTAGGACCTCGGGAGGACCCTGCAAAAGCCAGAAAAGACACTTAATCCCTGTTTCCTGAAAGGTTTTGACTTTAGGATTAATCATTCTGATTCTTTGCATCCCAACAGGTTAAAGGCAGCAGGGTAGACTGAGTGGAAGAAAGGCGTACACATGGGGCCTGGCTGTACCACTGACTGACTTTCTGATCTTTTACAAACCATTGTTTCCTCTTTATAGTGTGATGATTATGAAGGCTTTCCTGCTCGCCTCCCAGGCCCTGAAGTGTGTCATGTAAGATAACATAGATGACAGTAACCTATGCATTACTGAACACTACATAAATTATAGGAACTATCATTATGTTGGATAAACCATTCTTTAGGCCTTGAGCAAAGGTTATTTTCAGATGAAAGCACTGATGAAACCTGCTTGTCAGGTTTAAACTTCAAAACCTGTGAAATCCATCTATTTGAAATTCCTCTCTGTCTGCCCAGTCACTCACTGCCTGCAGAGTGGCTGCTCAGTGGTAGGCATTGTTGTGCACAGCGATGAATCGATGAATCGGAGACAGAACCTGGCTTCAGGAGGCAGAGATGGTCAAGGTGGGACAGAAGAGAAGCAAGCAGGAGATTGGGGGCCTGAGGTGCTGGAGAAGCTCATGTGAGGACCCAGGTCCAGTCTCAGAAGAGACTTTCTGGAGGAAGTGATACCAACCACATCCTGCATGGTGAGAGTTAGCCAGGTGAAGGGGCGAGGTGGGGAGGACTCTGGGCCGAAGGAGCGGCAGATTCAAAGAAGACGGATGCTTTGTTCCGGGATTTGCAGTCTTAAAGATCAGATGTCAATCTCAGAACTGTCACTCATAATTTAGAGGAGGAATCCGAGGGGCTGGACTGTTGTCATGGATAACAGTAGGCAGGCCCTTGTAGCAGTGCGAGGACTGAAGGTGGCCTCTCTGGGACACAGTAGGTTGCCCGAGAGCTGAAATGTCACAGGGAGGCAGAGGCACTGGCAGTGGGGACAGGAAGAGTGAGAAAGCTGGAAGGACAGGAGGCTGAGGTCAGACAGTGGAAGATAAAGCCGTCCCTGCCGATGCCCCGGACCAGGGTGTGGCCCAGAATGCTGGATGTGAACGGAGATGGAGGTCCCTTTAAGTGAGGTCAGGGGCCTGGGAGACTTCGTCCATGGCTTCAAAAATTATGGTAAGATGCACATAACACAACACTGGCCATCTTTTTTAGTTTTTTCTTTTGACTCCAGGAATTGAACTCACAACCTTGTGCTTACAAGGCAGGTGCTTGTGCCACTGAGCTGTATCCCCAGCCCCAGTGCTGACCTTCTTAACCACTTGAAGTACACTGGGTTAAGGCTATGAAATGCGTTCGCTGTCATCACTGTTCACCCACAGAGCTCTTCTGCTCCTGCAAAACCGAAACTCTCCACTAAACATAACTCCGCGTTGCCCCCACCCCGCTGCTACCAGCCCTGCAACACCTTTCTATGGATTCACATCTCTCTGTATCTGACTAGTCTAGGTGCCTCCTGTAAGTGACATCATATAACATTTTTCCCTTTTTATCCGGCTTATTTCACTTAGCATAATGTTCCCAAGTTTCAATCACATCGTAGCAAGTGTCAGAATTTCCTTCCCAGCCTGTAATTCCAGCACTCTGGGAGCTGAGGCAGGAGCATTTCAAGTCCAAGCCCAGCCTGGGCAATTTAGCAACAACCTTTCCACTACTCACCCTCCAAAAAGGCTGGGGATGTAGCTCAGTGCTAAGACTCCGAGTTAAGTCACTAGCACTGCAAAAAAAAAAAAAAAAAAAAGTATATTTATATCATGACGACATGGTCTACTACACATGCATATTATGTTATTAATATAATGTTATCAGCATATGTTTTATATAATACATAGTATTGAAATAAATGTTTTTCCCCAAACTACCTTTTATATAGGAAAAGTACTCTGACATTGCATTCTGTTCTGTTTCTTTTTTTAAAATGTAGTTACAAACTGGGTGTGGTGGCGCAGGCCTGTAATCCCAGCACTTGGGAGGCTGACACAGGAGGATTGTTGTGAGTTTGAGGCCAGCCTGGGCTACAAAGTGAGCTGAAGACAAGCCTGAACTGCATAGCGAGGTCCTGTCTCAAGCAAAAAAAATGTAGTTACAATCCTCTAAGTCAATTTCACGATGCTCCAATGGGCTGTGATCCCTAGTTTGTACACAGTGGGGCTGTTTCAGTGCTGAAGTTACCCAAAAAGACAGCAAGAGCCAGTGTGGAGTGATGCCGAAGTATTTAATGAGTAAGAAAGCGCAAAAACAGCTTCATGCATTTGTCTGCATGCACAGCCTACAATTTCAGCGCAATCTGTTAAGCTGAGGTCCAAATTATCAGTTTATATCTGGTGTAAATAAAGTAACTCATGGATTTGATGATTTTTCCCAGTGGTCCCCAATTAGCATGGGTGTTTTGCTTTTCTTTATTCACCACCAGGGGCCATTCCTCTCCATTTTTCTATCCTAAGGAAGAACCAAGCAAACTTCCTTTCTTCATGTTCCTGGGACCTGGGGAGGGGCACAGGTGCCTGTGACCTGCTGCCTGGAATCCCCCAGGGGCAGAGGCAGGCTGGACTGGGGGTGCGCCTTGCCCAGAAGACAGAGCCCACTCTGGCAGCACTGGAGATCAAAGGTTAGTGTTCCCATCCAATGTGGGGGGCCATGGGGTGCTCCATGGTCTAAGACGGTCAGAGGGTTTTTCCATTACCTCCCTAGGTCACTACACCCCAAAGCTATTTCTGTTAAACATGAACTCTTGCAAGTGTACAGAGAGCTTTACCATCATTAATTAGCTAATCGCTGTGGCATCCCCAAGGATGAGATCAGACTAGTAATAGCAATAAAAACCTAAGTGGGGGCGGGAGGGAGGAAGGGAGGGCGGGGAGCGGGCAGGGAGATCAGAGCGGTGGCGCCTCCGCAGTCACTGACTGCATTCTGCACTGCCTGAACTGCTACAGTTAGGATGGGAACAAGGCATGGTGTCTGCTTTTTTGAAATGCTGGCCTAGGACAAGGGGTAGGGATGGTCAGACCAAGCATTCCTAGGTGAGGACTTGGAGTTTGCAAAGGCATGGTGCTTACGAACGTGACTTACCCAGACAGGCAAAATTGAGGGTCATCCTGTCAAGAGTGGACCGAGAGCGAGGGGCTGATCTTGTCAGGATTTTGAAGGAGCTGGGTGACGGACCACTGGAAACCACGGAGAACCCTAGGCTACCCTCAGTGCTTAAGGTGGGCCATCTGAGCACCGGAAACTAGAGCTTGAGCTAGCGATAAGGCAGAGGTGGCACACTGGCACAAGCCCCAGCTGGGGTGGGGTATGTGTAAAACCTTTCGTATAGTTCGCTTAACTCCACTAGAACTTATAAGACTGTGTGAGACACTTCACATTCTAGCAGTGATTGCATTTTGTCTCTATAACCCAGCGAGGGACAAGCAGACATTTCCTGATCCTAATGCCTCTATTCCACCTCCCAGGCCCACCCCTTTCCCTTGATAATGAAGGATCTGAGGATTGAAAGGTAATTTGCCTGCACCAGCTAGAAATTGAACCTGGCTGTCCCGACCCAGACTTTGGGTGGTCTCCTCTGCTGCCCGTCACAGGTTCAGATCCAGACCTTCCCCTCCAGGCCTGCTCCTTCTGCCCAGCCCTTTGGCTCTCCCTCGTTGGGAGCAAACGACCCAGTTAGGACAAAGGACCTCTTCGAGTCCCCCTCACTGGTCCTCAGAGGTGGCACTGTCTGTGCTATGCCCTGCCTGTGTGTCTAGGGGGCACTGAGAGTCTGTCCTTCCTTTGATTCCATTTCAGGGAGGAAAGAATGGAGTCTTGGCTAAATGGTCCCCTCCCCAGCCACCAACTCGGGGGCTGCTTCCTCCTAGAGGAGCCTGGGCAGATGGAGTGACATGGTATGAGGTAGCCTTGTTGTCGTAGTGCTGGGTTAGAAGTGTCCCACTGATGTTTACTAGCTGGTAACTTTAGGTATAGTCCTCGATTTTTATGAGTTTCAATCAAATGGTGATAGGATGGTTAGGGTTAAGCCTGAGCTGAGTATGGTGGTACCGCCAACAGTCCTAGATACTCAGGAGGCTGAGGCAGGCAGATTGCTTGAGCCCAAGGTGATGGAGACCAGCCTGGACAACAAAGGAGGAGGAGGGGGAAGAGGAGAAGAGAAGGAAGAGGAAAAGGAGAAGAGGAAGAGAAAAGCGTAAACTAAGGTCACACCTGGCCCGCAGTCCTCTTTGGCGAACTGTTTTCTCTGAGGGCCCGGGCCTGCCCTTTGCCGCTGATCCGTCCTGCGCTGCTGAGATTCATCCCTTGGACCAAAAGCACCTGGGTCCCAGGGAGGCCACATCTGGCCTCAGCGCAGAGTTCCAGGGCAGGAAGGGCTTCCAGGGATCCCACACTCACTCCGGCCCCCTCCCCCGCGGTGGGAGTCTATGTCAAACACCAGTGGATCAAGGAGGCTCCCGCCGATGCGCCGCGGCCCTACGCTTCTAGCCTTATTGCTCTGACCTGCCCCAAAGATGGCCTAGGAGAGCAGAACCCCATCCAGTCTCCCAGCTAAATACTGAGACTCTACCCCGCTACTTTGCTCTCTCAAATCTTATTTTTCAAGCTGGATTTGCTTCTCACCTCTGTGTCCTCTCTGGCTGCATCAGGCCCTCAGCTCAGGTGGGGCCTTGGGTGGGAGGGGCACGGCTGAGCCAATCCAGAAAGGGCACTGGCTGCCAACGGCCTGCCCACTGAGGAGGAAGAGGAGGAGGAGGAGAGAAAGGAAGGCTATACAAGGACACCATGTGCTCTGTGTTGGCAATCCAGAGAGACTCAGTGTTTTCTTAGCCAAAAAGTACCCCAGGGGAGCCCTGGTGAGACGTGGGGGGTGAGGACTAGGTGGGGCTGAGGGAGGGGAAGGAGGCTTGCGGGCATGGGTCTCCCAGGAGGTGATGTTTCTCCTGAGACAAGTTGGCTTGGAAATTGAGACCAATGCCTTTTCTTCTACCTTGCTGGTAGAGACTTGGTTATTCATTAGGCCAAGGAGTTCTAATTATTTGTTCATTCATTCATTCAACAAATATCTGCAGACTGATACCCTGTGAATTAGGAGTTGGAAATAGGGTCAGATGTGGGGGTGCACGTCTGAAATCCCAGCCTTCAGGAGGCTGA
>PVLD010001187.1:0-111890 GCA_004027595.1 Dinomys branickii
ATATATATATATATATATATATATATCCAATAGAAGAGAGCATAAAGCCCAGTAATAAGTCTATACACACACATATTGTCAACCAACATGTGAAAAGGATATCAAGAAGGTACAATGGGGAAAGGATAGTTTTTTCAACAAATGGTAGAAAGATTAGAAATATACCTGCCAAAGAATGAAATTTGACCTCTGTCATATACTAGACAAAAAAGACACAATAAAGACCTAACATAAATGTATAACCTGAAAATTTAAAATTTTTGAAGAAAACAGAAGAAAATTTCCTTGATACTAACCCAGGAAATGCTACACTGGATTTCACACCAAAAGCTCAGGACACAGAAGCAAAAATTAAGGAGTGAAAATAAATCTAACTCAAAACATGTGCATAACAAAAGAAACAACAGATTGGACAGAACATATATGCAAACCATATATCTGAGGATGGTTTCATCACTAAAATATGTAAGAAAGAGAAACAAAGTACCACTTTCGTCATATCTTATTAAGGGTATGTACTACCAGCATGACGTTCTCCTGCTTTCCTTGATCTCATTACCTCACTGAACTAGTGTTTGCTAGGTTTCTCTACTGTGAAATTAACCCTGCACCTTTCCTTTTTGTACTGTTTGGTTAAAAAGTCACTACATGTAGCTCAGATATAAGGAGTAGCTATTTCACCTTCCAGAGAGCAGAACAGCTATATAAATTATTTGGAATTCTTCTGCATAGGCAGTTTCTTTTTTTTCTTTCTATACCATATATTTATTTAATCATCTATGACAGTATGGACTCAGAGAGATAACTCTTTCATACTTTGGGCTATAGTCTGGTGTTTTGCACTCAGCCTATCCCTGTTTTGGCCACTGGAAATCCTCTCTGGGCTGGGAGTGTAGCTCAGTGGGAGAGCGTTTGCCCAGCATGTGTGGGTTCAATGTTCTGCAGCAACCAAGCAACCAAAAACCAAAAAAGAAAAGAAAAATTGCACTTTTCACTGGCTCCTTTGCCCTAGGACATACTTCTCACCCCATAACATTTGTTCCAGCCACAAGATCACTGGCATCAGATGCTTTACCTGAAGCTGAAGTTGATAGTTCTGATTAATAAAAGTTTAGTGATAGAATTTTCATCATATGATCTTCAAAACACTTTCTCTTCCTAGCCTTGACATTTCATAAGTCTTAAATAATATTATCTTTCATTTCAGTCTTTTGGGGAAAGATGGAGGGGGAAGCCTCCTTTCCCTTTACCTTTCAGCTAATGTTAAGCTGGGTTTACAACTTTTCTTCAGTTTCTTCTGGTCTCTTTACTTTCATTTCTGACACAGGAATAACATTGTTTCTTGGACGTGAGTGCCTTTTTTTCTGTACTGTTTGCTTTCTGACCTAGACGTTTGATCTTTTAGACTTCTACTTGAAAACTTTTGTCTTGATTTGTTCCACATTGAGACAAAGTTGGTGACACATTCCTTTTTCAAATAAGTCTTGATCTTCCCAGTTCTCTTGAGGACAGTCCCACTTAAATGACAGTATTCTTTTTATGCTAACTCCTGATCAACACCAAGTCTACAAATAATTATTCTCTCTAATGTATCAATTCTATAAATTTTCCAAATATGTTTCCTTTGCATCCCTCTTGTTGTGAACTTATTTCTGTGAAACTCACACAATAATTACTTGAGTTCTATGTATTAGTCTTCCTTTAATTATTTTTCAAGTCTGATCAGGTCTTCATTTGGAACACCTGTCCCAGTTTTTAAGGGAAGGTGTTTAACCTGTTCTTACAAAGTGCTGCTAGTTTAAGAGGGATCATTTTAGAATATGCTGACTCTGGATATTTTCAGGAAATTATTATATCTGTTCTGCAAGGCTTTCCCCTTTTTAACTGATAGATTTTCTGAAGATATGATTCTTCCTGAAACTTTTGCCATTTTCTATTACCCTCTTCAAATTAACTTGTACTCAGTTGTATTGCCTTGTTAACATTGTAATTCTCCATGTATTCATTATAGCTCCTTACTACTACTCAATTTGACACCTTCTATTTTATTTTCCTTCTTTCAGATAGTAAGACATAAAACCCTTTTTCACCCTACTCTAGTTCCTCCTTGATTTTGAGGAATCGCAGAGCTAGGGGTGGATAGGTACAGCAGTTTAAATTGGTTTCTCAGTTTTTAGATGTGCAGTAATTCTCAGTCATTTGCTTCTCCACCTCAGCCTAAGAAAGGGGTATATTCTCTTAGTGTAAAAGCTTCAATTATTTTAACATTATTTTGATAAAATCAGCTCCCTTCTATAATTGCAGCCACAGTTTCTGAACTCTAGTAACCAGAGTTCCTTTAATTATCAGAGTCAGAGCCTGCTTAGCACTGTGCAGTTGAGGTGGCTGGAGTCTGGCTGTACCATTCAAATTCAAACCTTCACTTCCACACAGCATACACACACATACAAAGGAACATAATTTAGTGAAGTTTGTAGAGTAGTCAAGCATGCCTGTGGCTGGAGCTAAGAATTTCAAGCTACAGCTTTATCAGAGTTTATAGTACACTTGAATTAAACCACTGTTTAGAAAGTTGATCTAGAAGGACAAGGTTTGCCTGAGAAGTCTATGGCATTGAGAATGGTGGCAAACCTATGGCACACAACTGCAGCGAGCTGGTGTTTTCTCTGAAAGCCCTCAAAGGTTCACCATCTCTGGTGCCACACCAGATCTTGTGCATGGAACTATGGTACACTTAAGATTCTGGTATTTACATTACCATGTAAGGGTTAAGTTAGGGAAATTACCTTAGTCTCCAGAATTGTTCCTATATACTATCAAGTCTTTATTTTTGGCCTTGATCATGTGTAAAAAGCAATGGGACCTCAATAATCCATTTCCTTTGGGAATTGAGTCCTAATAGGACCATATTTGCTGGGGATGGGGTCTTTCCAGCCATAACTATTTAGTTGTATGATACCAGCACCATGCAATTAATTACCTGTGATCTTGGTTTCTACTAGTTTGTGCTTTTCGATATCTTAGTTTTTGGTACAAGAGTCCAGAGGGCTTCATGGTGAGTAGGGGACTGGGAAGTAGTCATGTGTTCCCTTCATACCCACTTAACCTAAACTTTCTTTCTCACATTTCATTTGAATGGAATAATTATGCTGCTGTCAAAGTTTTAAATGTGACTCACTAGAGACTTAGTAGTTCCTCTTTTCTCAGCCTCATTAGACTTCTTAGAGGGAACAAATAAAGTTATAAAAAAATCTAAATGAACTTTAAAATGTTGTATGTGTGAGTTAAGATTAGGAACACTTTGGGGTTTTTTTGATCACCTGTGGGTCATTTAATCATTTTTTAAGGTTCTCTTTTAAATTTTATTTTAAAGAGAATTAAAAAAATAACAAAATTCCAACAACATAGACAAAAACAAAACAAAGCAAAACAATAAGAATGATATAGGATCTCAGGACAAAATGATAGGGATGAACAGTGGTTGGTATATCACACATTGTTGTCTTCATTGAACTTGGCCAGATTACCAGGTGTAAGAATGCAAGATTGATCAAACCATTAAAGGGAATAAAACATGGAACAAAAAATTGTACATGATACAGAGTTTCACCAAATATGATAGGAATTCAACAGTGGTTATTATATTGCATATTGTTGTCTTCAGATTCAATCATTTGTTTAGGTGTTAGTACACACACACACACACACACACACACACACACACACTATGCCAGACACTGGTGGGGCTGGAACAAAGCAACAGGTAATAAATCAATATGTTAGTTAGTTAGAGCTGTTGTAAGAAAGTATCACAAACCACCAGACTTAACATAAAACGTGTTCTCATAGTTTTGGAGGCTGAGATCAAAGTATCACCAGGATAATCTTCTTCTGTTCCAAGCCTCTCTTCTCATTTCAGGCAGTTAGTTGGTAATCTTGGGCATCTTGTGGCTTGTACAGCCATGGCTTCACCTCTATGTACCATTCACGTGGCAGTCTCCTCTTGTGCACGCATGTGTCCAAAGTGCCTTCTTTTATATGGTCACCACTCACATTAGTTAGGGGCTCATCTTACTCCAACAACTTCATTTTAACTACATCTGCTGTGCCCCTAATTCCTAATAAAGTCACATTCTAAGGTGCTTAGGGTCAAGACTTCAACATGTGAATTGGGGAGATTCAACTCATAATGTTGGCTACCATCTGCCAAAGCCTAGATGTTTACAGACAAACTGATGAGTTGTTAAATGCAATGTTTTATTTTACTTTTATGAGAAATATGTATGTCCTTATAAACAGCGGGAAGAGTGGGTTTTAATTTAGGATTCTTAGACTCTGTGGATACAGTAGAATGGAAGAGGCTGAGCCCATTCCTGACCTCCCCCCATGCTCTGATTTTTCTGCCCACCGCTGACTTCCTCTTGCACCTTGAGGACTCATGCATATTTGTGGACACTCAAAAAGCACATTCAAGCTACATTCACACTCCTGACAGGAAGCCTTTGCTTGGTCAACCCCCAGGGCCTCTCATTGCTGTCACTGATGGTGCATTCTCACTTCCGGTTAGTGGACTTGGACAGGAAGTTGGAAGAGGTTGATTGTCAGGGAATTCTGGGAGCCTTAGGTATCTAGCATGGTCTATAACAAAGGTTATGGGTATGAGTAAGAGTCAAAACTGCAAGAGGCGGGATTCTATACTATGAGGGCACCCTTTTAATAATCAAAATTAAAAGTACATTTATAGATTGTTCAGAGTGATAAACACATAAGAAAAAACTTGACCAGAATAGGAAGTATCTGCTGCGTATATGGGGGGACACACAGTGTTCATGGTGAGCTTGAGAGGGATGGAAACATCTGAGCAAGACCTGAGAGGTGTGGGGATTTGACAAGTGGCTATCTGGTGGAAAAGCACAGTTTGAGAAAAAGCTGCTGGCTAATCAAAAATCTCAAAAATGAAGCAAGCCTGGAGTGCTCAGAGGACAGAAAAGAGGCCAATGTTTCCTGAGTTCTCTGAGCATGGATATGATGAGTTAAAGTCAAAGAGACAGCGCATGGGAGGTCAGATCACATAAGGACTTTTAGGATATTTTGAAAGCTTGTACTTTAGCTCTGAAATTAGATGCCCCTGTGGAGTTCTGAGTGGAATATGGCGTGGTCATTTTAGTTGCTGTGATAGGAATAGACGATCGTGGGGGTAGGGAAGGCACAGAAACTAGGAGATTATGTGGAAGGAGAAGATGATAGCAAGAGCGTGGACCAGAGGGGTGGCAGAAAGAATGTGATGCAAGATTGAATTTGGGATATTTTGAGGGTCAAGCCATTAAGAGTTCTCAGTAGATTGGAGTGCTTAAGTGTGTGGATGTGGAGATGGAGAGAGAGAGAGAGAGAGAGGGAGAGAGAGAGAGAGAATAATTAAAGATGACGTCAAATTCTTTTTGCTCTTAATAACTGAAGGATGGATTTATTAAGAGGGAAGAGGCTGTGGATAAAACAGGCTTCCAGGGAAGTATCAAGAGTGTGGTTTTAGATAGAATGAACTTGAGATATTTATTAGATATCCAAGGGGGATACTGAGTAGGCGATTGGGTACCTAATCCTGGACTTTGGGAGAGATTCTAGGCTCAAGTTATAAAACTGATAATCATGAACATAAATGATGTTTAAAGTCTTGAACTTAGATGGAATCGTGAAGGAGGTGAAACTGGTTAAGAGGATCAGGGGTGACTCTAGATAGCCCTGCATTGCAAGGTGTAGAGAGGACTCAGGCAGAGAAAGAATGAGACAAAGCGCGTGAGGCTGTGGGGCCTGGAAGCCAATCAGGAAACCCTACTGCAGATGGCAGAGTTGTTGATTGGACTTGATATTTATTGGTAGATAAGTTTAGAATAGGGCTGACAACTGATCTTTGGATTTTGCTCCTCAAAGATCAGTAGGGACTTGACAGAAGCAATTTTGTTGAAGTGGTGGTGGTGGGGGAATATCCATTTATATTGGGTTTGTGAGGAAACGGGAAGGAGCTGGAGGTAGGGGAGACAGCTGTCTGGAGGACTGTGCTGCCTTGAGGGGCAGAGTAAATAGGTCATCATGTGTAAGGGAAGGGATAATGGGAAAATTTTCTATTTTGGGAGAAATAATACTGTGATTGTATGGTAAAGAGAACCATCTTGTGGGGAGTAAGAACCAATGTTCTTTTGGGTAGAAAGGGAATTCAATGGTAATATTTCTGAGCGGGTAGAAAGGGAATTCAATGGTAATATTTCTGAGCGGGTTTGAGGAAATGGCGTCAAATATATAAGCAGAGGGACTGATCTGGGGTAGGCACATGGATAGCCCTTTATGGTTAAAGGTGGAGCACAGAATCCACTCCTTAGCATAGGTACGGTAGAGGAAATCTGAGGAGGTTTTCTTTGACAGATTGTGATCTCTAAGTAAAGAAGGAGACAGTAATTAGCTTAGAGTGAGGATTAAGGAGGGAGGTGGTATGATTTTAGCAGACTGGAGAGGGTACAGTGATAGTCTAGCAAAAGAGAGAGCAAATGGTAGCGGAACCTGCAGAATGATTACCTAGCAGCATTCAGGGTGCTCTGCACTTCCAGCATCGTGTATTTCAGAAGAGATCCCGTCAGTGCATCGCAGACCCTGAAAACTGTTCAGTGAAAAAAAATACGGATTTTTATATGATTATATGGTTATGTAGATGATCTAACAAAATAGCTTAATTCATTGTTTAATTCACACACTGTAAAATCTTGAATAAATATTTTAAAATGTTAAGTAATTTGAATGGTGGGGAGTTTTGAATGTGTCCCATTTGATTGTCTCGAAGAATGGGCACAGCATCATGGGTTAGACCCCCTTTGCAGGTGGGAGTCTGTACAAATGGTCATTCAGGGCCCGGTGACTGTGTGGGCAGGTTGAGAAGTTGGGAAAGTACTTAATATGCAAAGATAAAAGAAATTCTGATCAGAGAAGAGCCTTTGAGCAGTTGGAGATGCTGGAGTTTGGAGATAATGAACTTTGAACTATGATCATGTTTCTGAGAAGGAGAAATCTAGTGACAGGGTTGATTAGTATTGAACCATCGTATGCAAAGGAGTGTTTTTTCCAATAAGCAGATTTCAGAATTTCAGGCATTTATATTTTTTGTTTCTCTATACTGGGTTTGAATCCAGGGGCACTCTGCCCCTGAGCTACATCCCTAGTCCCCACTCTTTGATTTATAGATCTTGAGTTAGGGTACCAGTAAATTGCTCAAGGCTGGCTTGAATTTGAGATTCTGTTGTCCCAGCTTCCTATGTAACTGGGCTTACAGGTATGTGGCAAAGGGCCTGCCTTGGGTTTCTGACAGAAAATAACTTTGCTAGAGTTATTCCAATTTTGTCAATAAATAGGATTAGGAGTGAATGTGTAGGTAGTATATACTTATTCTAATTCTAAAAAATCTACTATGGTTATACTTAGAACTTCAATTAATTGATTAGATTTACTGATTTGCTTCTCTTTCCTAGAAAATATGTTAAAAGTATTACTTTTAACTGTAGGCAAACAAGTCAAAATGCAAACATATATTTGATTTAAAAGATACATTAAAATTGACTTTTATTTTGCATATTGAATTTTACGTGAGGAACATTCCATTTGAGGAGTAAAGATCCCAAGAAAACAAGGAATAAACAGATAGAGAGTGAATAATTATAAAAGACTGATTCTGATTTCTTTTTATTATGTCCTTCATAGCCTGTGCAACAAATATGTCCTGCTCTTGTGATAGAGAGACTGAGAAGTGAAAAAAAAATACAAGTAGTTAATGAATTATGCATACGTTCATTGCAATGGTCAAATTATACTGTTTCCTAGAGGATACCATTTTTCTTCATTGAGAAGGACACTACAGAGTTGGATGTTAATTGCTCCCACAAAAACAGTTTTACTCTTCACAATAAGCGTTAAGACATGTCCTTGGAGCTCTGTGACTTCATTGTATACCACCTGAAAAAAAGAGAGAAAAATGAAAGCTAAAGAAAAAATCACTATAAAAGAGTTCTGACATGCTTAAATGCATCTTTCTTTTGAATACTATTAAAAAAAAATTAGCCGCTAGTATCTTATACCCTAGGGTGGGTAAATTAATGTTAGAATCTTTCATTTCTAAGGCTGATTCCAAAAAAGGTAAAGTTCTACTAATATAAAGGTGTTTAATGGCAGACTATTTCTCAAAGCATCTTAGAATATACTGATTTCATTAAAATTTACTCACGCTAAATTTAGTGAGACCATGATTTACTTTCTAGGAATAAATTTAAAAATTGTTCATTATTTCACACCCTTGATTTACTAGATATCACTGGAAATTGGACATTATATTTCTGTGTTAAGACCAATAAGGAAGACAATTGCTATGATTTTCTTGTGCTACTTAAATGTAGTACAACAGTATTTCCTTGAGTATATAGGAGAAATCACTGTATGTCTTCTTTTTTACTTAAAATTGCTTAATTTTTAATTATGAAAGTGTATGTTTATTCCATAAAATATGTATGAAGCAAAAAAAAAAAAATAACAAGCAGGAAGGAAAAATTTGAATTTGCACCATTGGGAGATAATTACAGCTCACACTTTGATGTTCCTTCTTTTTTCTGCATATAATCACTTCTTGAGAATCTGACCTGCAATTACACTATGCAGGCAGTTTTGCGTCTTGTTCTTTGACATGTGATGGTTTTTTTAAAAAGAGGATCTGTACAACTGTATTTTATAGGATCCAGGGAGCAAGTTATAAGCATTACCATGGGGAGCCTGCTAGGATAAAGGGAAGGTGAAAATGTACTACAAGGACAGCAGTTACCCACATGTAAGGGGGTGGGGGCCTAAGTAGAAATCTGACGTGGTTGCCAGGGAAACATGTAAGAACTTCTTTAGAAAAGGAGTTCTACGAGATGCTGCCAACTTGCTTTTTATAGGCACCTCACAAGATGGAAAGAAACTTTCTCAATATCTGCAACCGAGAGGCAGAGAGAAGCCCTGTGAGCTAACTGGGTGGTCTCCTCCCTGTGTAAGTATGGATGTGGGGTCTGGACCTGTGCATAGCACAGGGTAGCGTTTCTGAACGCACTACCTTATCAGTGAAATTTAGTTCAAGGTTAATCTACCAGCTACCCTGAAAATCATGCACTTACCAAGGAAATCATGACCCAGTCAAGGGATGCAAGATGCAACATAAGTAGCCCAGTCTACCCTGCTCCACAATTTCCTCTGACTGCCTCCTCTTCTAGTGTCTGACTTGCAGTCTTTTAGTTTTCTAGTTTTGCTCATTCAAATTATTTTGTCTCATCTACTGAGTTTGCCTATGACAAGAAAAGATTTAAAGGACTACAGCAAACAAAATCCTGCTCCTCCAATTTATGCTTTTTAACAGTGGCTGGTTGCCTAATGCTGCCTGGAAACCTTTCCAGATCTTCTGAAGAGCTGCCTCATCTACAGTAATCTCTGCACTTTCAGAATTGTGCTCCATTTCCCTGCCTATAACCCCCTCTCCGGTTTTACAGAGAAAACAGATGAAGGGGCTCTCCAAGTGGGATAGTATATGAAACACAAAAATGGAGTGTCTCCAAGCACCAGGTTTCTGGAAAATTCTGGCTCAAAGAGTCTGTGAATTCTATGATTATGAAAATGTAAGGTTTTCAAAAAATATACCAATGGTTTACATTTACCTAAATATATTGTTACAGGTTTTTAAATTGCATCGTGGTGATTATACTTACCTTTAACATTATGAGGAAAAATAAATGAGACTAATACCAGATTTACTACAAAACCTGAACTTTATACAACTCTGATAAACTACAACTAAAACATATCCATCAACTACATGAAAAGGGGAATTAGTTCTTGATATTTTGCATCAGCTTTTCCAGAAAAAAAAATTGGTTCTCTTGGCTGTCTAGCAAGTTGAAAGTTCAAGAAATGACTTAAGGAATAATTATCTGCTTGGTTAAAATGCTAACATTTGAACTTCTAAAGTTTATATTACTTAATGGATTTTTAAACCTGTGCTTCATTATCTAAAAGTTGTTTTCTTAAAAGTGAGAGTTTTATAAACATGTAATTATTGTACATCATGTATGATATAATCTCTTCTAATTGCTTTACTGCACCCACAACATTTCTGTTTAAAAAGACACTCTTGTTAAAAACCTGTGCAATGAATAATTAGTGGGTAATGTTAGAGACGTATACAGACAAATATATCCTCTGAGATGTTTTCACAAAATGATTTAATATGCATTTCCCTTCATATAAATAGAACCATAAATGAATTGTTCTTTTAATTTCTTTTTATAATAATTTTTATCTACAGGCATGAGCCAAGTCTTTATTACCTTCTGACAAATACTGAATTTGTAGGTGTGGAATTATTATATCCAGTAGAAAGCCTATAATGTAATGGATATCCATTAACTTGTAAATAAGCATTCATGGTACACTGTTTGACATGAGGGGCTAGTAAATAATTCTAAAGTGCGTTTTCATGATTGCAGCGAGAAAACAATAAGACACACTGGTGTGTCTTGCGCTGGCTGGAAAGAGTTTTGAGGAGGCAGGGTGGTCAAAGGGAGTTCAAAACCAGTGGGGGAAGTCAGGGGGATGCCGTGGGTGGAGAGGTCATAGTGTGGTGGGCATCTGTACAGGTTTTGGGGTCAGGAAATTTGAAACTTGAAAGCAGGGTACTGGATCTCTGGTCTCAGTATCTTCACTTACAAATATAGGCTCGCGTTGTGTAAAGATGGTATATGTTTGGAAAAATATGCCATTAGGGGACTTTGTTTTGTGACCAGCAGGCTGTGCTGATGCAGACTAGGCTTGCTATAATGCAGGCAGGTGATATAATTGGATCAGTCCATCCTTGACTGAAACAAGACTAGGTTGTGCATGAGTGTGCAGTTCTCATAGTATTATGAAAGTCCAATGAACAGACAGGTAAGAGCTACTGCGTATTGAGAGGATTGTGTGCCTAGCGCTGTGCTGCGGTTGCGGCATACAGTATTCTGCAAGAGACTTTAAGACAGGTGAAGCACTGAGGACACCCATGTTCTGTCCCTTCCAGTTTTTCTTTTTACACTTTATAACAGGATAATACCTAAGAAAAGGATGCAACTTACTGAATACATTGACTGTAACAATGCAATTCTGATATCAGATGGACATGCTGTTCTTGTAGTGAATCATTTTAAAATCATGATTTGTGATAAGGTGCCAGAGATACTAGGGTGGAAAGAGCAACAGGCTTGGAGCCAGAGTCCTTGCTCTGCTTCCTGAGGCCCTTGTGGCAGCAAGCTGAGCATCTGCCCTCCCGTCTCCCCCAGTCCAGATGCACTCTGAGCCCAGTCCTGCCTCCGCTGTGATTGGCACATGACAGAGCTCTTCAGGGAGACTGTCAAAAACCTGCTGAGATGCATTCTGGGAAGCGTCCAATAAAGGACCTGGGCCCTGTACCAAAGCTTTAGGCTCTAGAGGGTGGAGACTCTGCCATTTGACACTGTCCCTGACTCCGCCTCTTTCACATCTGAGTATGATGGGCCTATGGATAATAATGAAAAAAGAACTATCTTCATGAAAAACTTTGTAATACACTGATATGCAATGTGATATCCTTTTTGTATTCAGCTAAGAGGTTTACATATGAAGAGGGAGTGAGGTCATCCTTTCTGACTTCACAGCACATTGCCTGGTTTGGGTGGGCTGAGGGATCCCAGCTGCAGTGAGGGCTGGTGTTCTGTGCAGGGGGGATGCAGGGCAGATGCTTAACAGAGTGTGGGGCTGTGTCGTGACACCCCGGGCCCTCTAACAAGCTCAGGACTTACTCGTAAGGATGTCTAAGGAGGTGTCCTGAAAGATGTGCGGAAATAAACTGAGGGTTTGGCAGAACGATGGGCCCTATGTCTCAAAAAGAGGGACAGAGGGAGTACAATCAGATAGAGAAGGAGTGCATGTTTTGGAAGTTTTAATATTCCTGCTGCATGGTACAGACACAGTATAATGGGACAGAAATGTGAACACAGTGGCTTCTTTTGCTCTCATGGCGGTCCACATCCAGCCAGCTCCCTTGCCAAATACGTTTATGTGGTGATCTCTTGCTGTCTTGATGACTATCATTAAAATAGTCCCTTACACACACATTGCTTCAGATTTCTGTTGGACTGGATTATGCACAGATTGGAATTGGCTGTGCATGGACTCTGGCTTTTTTTTTTTTTTGTAGTCATTTTAAACATGGCCAGAGCATCAATAATATGTGTTTGTGTCACAAGTACAGTTAAATTCTGAAAGCATGGTAGTGATTTCTACTTAGTGAACCATGGGTATATGAAGACCCAGAGCTATTTCAAGGCACTGAGAAATTATTTACATGTCTAGCATTACAAAGTAATCTCCATGCATGTATTTTTATTGCTGCTGTTATAATACGCAAAGCTTATAATGAATTAAATGTCAGTTTAGTTAAATTAACCTGAATGTCTAGTGGCTTTTTCTATTATTATGTGTTCTCTTAGATTTCCAATGCTGATGCATCACATGGATCAGAGAAGTTTCTTGACAAGAGGGTATGGAGTCTCACATTCAAAAAGTACAGAGAGAAACAAGGAATATATTGTTGGAAAGTGTATATCTCTAGTTCCTGACATTATGAAATATAATGAAATGTCAAAATACTGTTCCCATTAATTTAGCGTGTGTGTCTGTATCTATAAATATATTTGCATTTTATATACATTTACATTTTAGACACACAATGTCACTTACAAAACTACCGAAAATATTTATTCACACCCTTTGAGAAGTGACTAAGTTCTAAAGGCACTAGGAAAAAAGAGACATATTCCCCTTCCTCAAGAAGTTTATACTACGTTAGGAGAAAAAATTGTTTACAACCAAGTAAAAGATTGTATGTGCGGGGTGAGAGTCCAGGTAGGGAGCTGTTCACAGAGTCCCATGGAAGGTAAGACCAAGCAGAGAAGGGAGGAGCGGGAGGAGGAGCCACAGAAGCCACAGCCAGCGCACGGGGACTGACAAGCTCCCCAACATGATCCAAAAAAATACAAAGGACAGGGCAATAAAAGGGTGCGAACACACAAATATTCCTGGGTGGCTTTTGGCAAAGGTGCCAAAGAAACTTGATGGAAGAAAAGGGGTGTTTTTAATAAACGATGATGAAGTAATTGCATTCATATAGGGTGGTGGGGAATGGCGAGAACCTTGACTTAAACCTCATACTTTATTAAAAAATTAACTCCCAATAGGTAATATGCTTAAATAGAAAGCAGAAAGCTATAAAACTTACAGTAAAAAAATTATAACCACAAGTCCTTGGGTCTTGGCACAAAGAGTAACTCTTAGATTTGATGCCAAGTGCACAATCCATGAAAGAAAAAATTGGTAGGCCAGACTCCATGACAATTAGAAACTTCCACTGTGTGAAAAAGCCTATGAAGAGGATGAAAGGACAAGCTATAAACTGAGAGAAAATATTGGTAGGCCATATATCTCACAAAGAACTAATATTCAAAATAAATGAACTCTCCAAAGTCAGGAGCAAAAATGCAAATATTTCAGTGAGAAAGTGCTTATAGACACGGCAATATACTTCCTCAAAGAAAATGTTCAGAAAAGAAAGGAAATATATTCCAGAAAAAAATATAAGCCCATAAAAGAAGCTCGACATTATTAGTCATTCGGTACATTTTCATTAACATCACAAGGAGGTTCTATACTGTACTTATCAGAACTAAGAGAAAAGTTGTGGAGGACCATCTGGGTGGTGCTCAGTGGACACCTGAAACCAGAGATTGTACTCAATCCTATGCTTTCCCCTAATCATACATGTCTATGCTCATTTAATTCATAAATTAGGACTGGTAATAGATTAGCAATAGTTAATACTTATAAAATAGAACAATTATAACAACATGCTATACCAAAATTTATGTGAAGGTGAGTTCCCTCTCTTTCAATATCTACTTTTTGGTTTTTTTTGGTACTGGGAATTGAACTCACAACCTCATGCTTGCTAGGCAGGCTCTATGCTGCTGAGCTAAATCCCCAGCCTCTCTTTCAATGTCTTAATGTATTGAACTTGTTCTTCTTGTGATGATGTAAGATACTTAACAGCAACTCCTCACAGCATCTCCTGGCTTATCCAAATGGCCAACACTGTGGCAGTTTTGCTTCGGGAGCCATTATTAATGGAAACAAGCATTACTTGAGCACTTGGATACTGAGACAGAATCAAAGATAACCGAGGAGTTTTCTAAGTGACTCAGGGGGTGGGTAATGGATTGAGCATGGGTATCCTGGACACAGGGATGGTTCATGAGTCACCTGAGTGGGGTGGGATACTGTGAGGTTTCCAGAATGGCATGGAATTTACAACACATGAATTTTTTTTTTCTGGAATCTTCCACTTAATAATTTTAGACCATGACTCATTGAAACCGCAGCAAAAGAAGGGACTGCTGCAGCCTGTCTGTCATTGGATGATGTCTTTGCCATGGCAGGGAGAAGAGGAAAGCTTAGCTCTAAAGTGCCCAGGAGACATTACATGAAGCTCTTCAGGAGGGCAGAAAATGTGCAGATCGAAAGCTTGAGAAGAAAACCAGGGCTTGAAGAACTAATTCAGATATAACTTACATAGAGCTGATAACATTTATAAACACACACAGAGAGAGCATTGAGGGCTGCCCATTAGTAGCCAGGACTCCCCAAGGACACCCAGATCCAAGGGTGCCCAAGTCCTTTATATAAATTCATGGCATTTGCATACCATCTGTACATATCCTCCTGTATATTTTAAATCACCTGCAGACTAACAATACTTACAGAGTATTGTTAAATACTTACAGTGTAAATTTTGTGCAAATAGTTGTTACACTATATTGTTTAGGGAATAATGATGGAGAAAGTCTATACAAGTTTAGTACAGATGCAAGTTTTTCCCTAGTATTTTTGATTTGTAGTTAGTTTAAGCCTACGGTGCAGAACTGTAGATAGGAAAAGCTCTACTGTGCGCATGAAGAGGAGAGACTAGACAGTGCAACCCAGTAGAAGGGAGGGAGAGAGAGAGAGAGACAGAGACAGAGAAAAAGAGAGAGAGAGAGAGGCAGAGAGACAGGGAGAGACAGAGAGACAGAGAGACAGAGAGAGACAGAGAGAGTTCAAACAATGAAGTGCGGTGAGTAGGTCAGTGGGTTCTGTGCTCCTGGCCTGAAGAGGACAGCCTGAGGCTGACTGAGTTTAGCAATTAGGAGTGTATGGATGCTACTAGAATAAAGCACTAAAAAGAAAAGTGGGAATCTACATTTGCAAAGGATTAAAGGTCAAATGGGAAGTAGTGAGGTGGGAGGAGGAAGTGACAATTTTGCAAAACTTTGAAGGTGACAGGGAGGGAAAAGAATGACTGTAGAAATGCTGAGGTAAGAAAAGTGGTTTTGGCTTTTAAAGACTGTTGAGTGGAGCATCTGAGCATGCTTTGGGTGAGACAGCAGGAACAGAGAATGAGCAAGGTAGAGAAGAAATAGAAAAGGGTGAAACTCCAGAGAACACAAAGGTTTGCCTCTGAAGATAGGAGGGTGGATATTCAAACTATGTTAAAAATGAATTACTGAACTGTTTATAATGTACATTAGCTGTAATTTGTATTTCACTTGTGTTTTCAGTGTTTCAAAGGAGATTTTGTGGGATATACTGTTATACATTGGGTAGTTTAGGTTAAAATTATTAGGTAAGAAAACTCAAGTCAAGGAAATGAAGGTCAGAGGAAGCAAGATGAAGTCAGAGACAATATTCGTATGCAGAACAAGTCTCCAGCTTTTGCTGGAGGTTTGCCACAATTTGAAAATTGTTCCATAAGAGCTTTGAAAGTGGTATCTGTACTTTTCAGTTCCTGAGCCTCTAGAACAGTGACCAGCATACTGTGATTATTATAGGAAATATATTTCCTTTATGGAATCATGTTGCCAATTACTGCACATTTCCCAGATTGGGTTGTTAAACTAAAATATGGTAAGAAAAATACAGGACGACCGGACAAGAGATGAATCATACTTACAATTTCATTGTAAGTGGGGTCGGTACATTTTGGAACAGATTTTGTTTTCCTCCTACGAACTTCACTGGGATATGGTAAGAGATAAAATTCAACATGTGCACTGGGCGCAGAGCCATCTGGGAGATGCTACAAAGGAAAATAGTTATAAATATTAATGTGTGCTGCTATCAAAGAAAACAAATACATAGCTACTAAATATCCAAACCAAAGGCAGGATGAGGATTTATTATAGTCATGTTATCAGAAAATAAGAGAAAAATCAAAAGAAATACATCATTGCTCCAAAATAATCTCAACTGCGGTTCAAGAGAGAAAAACTGTTCATTTTAAATTGTCATGCCAGAGAAGTATGTTTAAAAGTCCATTAAATATAATTTGCTTTAATTTTTTTACAGTAAAATCTAACTTTGCTTGTTTGACCTCTATGGTCAATAGGTGAATATTAGCTTCAAGCAGAGACAGGAATTAAGGGCCTCAGAATACAACACACCACTTGAAAACTAGAAAAATATTTGAGTTTAACACATACATGCGATAGAGCATTCAGTGATATGTGTGCTGACATCATATGATATCACAGTTTAAAGCAATGTTATTAAAATGGTTTTTTAGATCTATAACTTTAACATAGTATTTTAAAATATCTAATAACATTCTATCTACCATTTTAATATACATAATATTTTAAAATAGCTACAATAACGTTCTCATCTTTAAACTATATTGATCACTTTCAAATTGTTTTTTATGAAGTTACAAACTTGCCCAAGTTTCTGTGTGGGTAGTAAGCCAGGCAAGTGGCTTTCAGGACTTCCTTCCATCTCCCGTGTTTCTCCAGATTTCTTTTCCAACTTTCCTTCAACTGTTATGCCTATTTCTATTTCTCAGTATATCACCTGAAGAATGCATTTGCTTTCTCAAAAAACTGGAAATCATCATACTTGAAGGAAATAGATCCTGCCTTTGTAATCTTCACCCAGTGGAGAGTAAATGACCCTAAATCTCTGAATACCTAGTTGGACAAAATGAAAATGTTCATAGAATTTACATTTATCAAGAATGATTTGAGGCCATAATTGGGGGATTAATAGCTTATTTTATTTTCTACATTTTGTTGTATCTGTAATTTTCAACAAATATATCTTGATGTTCTAAAACGCATCATCATCCTCATTAGCTTGAATTTTATATCTCTTATTGGGACTCAAGAAAGGATATTGGGAAGCAGATTATACATATATGACTTTTATTCAGTTAAAATCCATCAATAGCGTAATTTTCAGAGACATAAAAATGAATATTCAGAAGGGTGGATTTTATTTTTGACAAAGAGGTAAAAGTGTCTTTGCTCTGTGTTGGTCTACTGTGGAACTGGTGGACACTGTACCTGTCATCCCTGTATGTTCCAATCTAGTGTTGAAGTCACAGTTCTGCAAATAGGCTGGCTGCAAATCTGGGCTCTTACATTTGCCAGGTACATGGCTTGAGGCAGGAGTAAAAGGTTCATTTTGTGTCAGTGTGACTGAGTCAGGGGGTGCCCCAGCATCTCATTAGACATTATCTCCAGGTGTGTCTGTGAGAGTGCTATGTGATGTAAGTACCAGGTATATACCTAAATATCTCTGTCAGTGCCCTGCAGAGCTGAGAATGCTTATGATAGAATGCACCATCTCATCCCTGTCACTGGGTACAGTTACCTTTATGCCAACCTCACCAGGTGCCTGCTGTTACAGTGAGGGTACCCATGGGGAAAAGACTGGGATCTTGACAGTTGGGATGAGAACTTATGGGGTGATCTTGGTCACTGTAGGGACAGACAGTTCCTAAATTCTGATGATTCTCTTTTGTCAGTGG
This sequence comes from Dinomys branickii, assembly GCA_004027595.1. Classification (NCBI taxonomy): domain Eukaryota; kingdom Metazoa; phylum Chordata; class Mammalia; order Rodentia; family Dinomyidae; genus Dinomys; species Dinomys branickii. The sequence continues at coordinate 17,960 of PVLD010001187.1, forward strand.
AAGTGGCCTCTGTATTGGCTTTCTGTCCCTCTCTGAAATTATTAATCCTGTGTTGTCTGTGAAAATAAATGATAAGGACCTCACCTGAGGCAGGTGCCATGCAGGAGAGAACTGATTTTCCTCAGCACCCCAGCTCATCTCTTTTTGCTTCTAGATCTGTAACTGGGCTCAAGTTCCTGCAGACTCTTAAAGGTACAATTCAAATTGTGATCCACAGGATGAGTGCTATATCCCAAAAGAACCACTTGAGTTTTCTCACTTTTACAGTCAGAAATGTGGCAATAGATATGAGTGTGATCTAATGGCATAAGCAATTAAAAAGTATGTCAAGTTGAATTTTTTTGTCATGCTCCTGCAGTATAGGTCCCCTAGGACTTTAGAGTTAAACCCTTGTCATTACACTCAGATCAAAACTCTTCCTTTGGAAACAACACATGACCTTTTATTAGGTTTTAGTAGAGACTGAACACTTAATGATGGGTCACCAAAGTACCGTATGCTCTAATTTGTCCATCATGAACTGGACGTTATCTAGTGCCCCAAGCTGTAAAGTTGGGTGTGTGCTCTCTCATTAGCTTAAGTAGGTTTAAGTAGGTTCTGATCACACAAGAAATTACATGAAGTCCTCCAAATACCCATGATTCACGTTTCTGCTACTCTTTTTCCTTTCTCACTTCCTGCACCTATGGCTTCCTGGACAGTTCCCCATGGTTTCTTTTTTAAGTTGGAGACTGAACCCAAGGCATTGTGCCCACTATCACTGACTGCCTGAACAATTCCCATTGATTGGTGACTGAGGAAGATATGATCCAGGCCTGGTTACAAATGGTTCTGTACCATACACAGGGACCACCTGAAAGTGCACGGTTGCAGCACTACATGCCCCTTCCAGGACATTCCTGAAGAACAGTGATTTGGGAAATTCTCCCAGTGGGCAGAACTTCAAGCAGTGCACCTGTGAGTCTACTTTTCTTGGAAAGAGAAATGACCAGATGTGTTTACATACTGATTTATAGGCTATGGTCAGTGGTTTGGCTGTATGGTCAGGGACTTAAAAAGAACACAGCTGAAAAATTGTTGATACAGAAATCTGCAGAAGAGATATGTGGCTACTTGTCTCTGACTGAGAATAACAATACAAAGATATTTGTGTTCCATGTGACTGCCTATCAAAAGGTGAGCTCAGCAGGAATGATTTTAATTATCAAGTGTATAAAATAACCCATTCTGTGGGTACCACTCAGCCCCTTTTCCCAGTCACCCCTGTCCTTGCTCAGCGCACCCATGATTGAAATGTTCATGATGAGAGGGATGAAAACTTTGGATGGGGATGGCAACCTGGACTTCACCTTCCCAAATTCACCTGGTTGTGGCCACTGCTGAGTGTCTGACTCCAAAAGACAGAGGCTGACTCCAAGCCTCAGAAGGCACCACTTTAGAGCCAGGAGGTTATATGGTGGCAGCTTCATTACACTGGTCTACTTCCACTATGAAAGAGAAGTTTTGTTCTTACTAGAATAGAGATTCTGAATACAGGTTTGTCTTCCCCGCATACCATGCTTGTGTTAGAACTACCACCCCTGGACTTACAGAATGCCTTATCTACCATCATGGTACTCCAGAGAGCATTGCTAATGATCCAGGAACTCACTTTGCAGCAAAAGAACCATGGTAGGGAGACCGGTTTCAGGACATTTACTGGTGTCACCATGTTCCCCACCATCTTGCAATGCCTGGTTCCCATTGAATGTGGATTCAGTTTCAAGACCGGAAAACGCCTTTCAAGGATCTAGTTACAGTGCCAGAAAGGCAGTAATACCTTGTAAAGCTGGAAAAAGCTTCTCCAGGAGGCTTCTATAAGCTCTGAATAGCATTCCACATAGAGTGCTACTTCTCTTATGGCCAGGATTCTTGGGTCTAGGGATCCACAAGTGGAAAAGGAACTGGAACCATGTATTACTATGCACAGCAACTCGCAAGCAACATCTATATTTCCTATTACACAGGAATTTATTGCTCTGCTGGCCTAGAGATCCTAGTTCCACAGGGAAAATTGCTTCTGCTCGGAGATCCAACAATGACTCAACTGAACAGTAAGGTGCGACTGCCACCTGGACATAGTAACAAATCCAAAAGCGAAAAAGTTACAGTGCTGGCTCTGGTGACTGGTCCTTATTATTGAGAAGACACAGGACTACTACTCCCCAGGGGAGATAAGGAGGGCTATGCTTAAAGCACAGGAGACCCCGTAGGGTATCTCTAAATATTACATGCCCTATGATAAAGGCAGCAGTGAACTACAGCACAGCCAGGCAGAATTATCAATGGTCCAGACTGTTTAGGAATGAGTTACCACACCCAGTAAAAACTGCAACCATGAGGGTTACATAGGCAACGGGCTCGCTGAATAAATAAAAGTGGTTGTGAATACCAACTGCACAGGACAGTTACAGAAATGAAGACTAAGTTCACTGAGTATTTCCTCGTTTGTCCTGGATTTGTATGTGTGTATAGCAAATATATTCTTTTTCTTTCCTTTCTTAGTTCTTTGTGTAACTGAAAAGGTCTTGAGTTTATGCATAGTATTTAAGTAAAATTTACATCATAGAATTGAAGCTTCGGGTAGCAAGGAGGAAAGCAGACATCTCTTCAGGACTTTTCCTCCTTCTCTGAGGAAGGTGTTAGTATGTTTTTGGCTGTACACAGCATAGTTGTATCACATCAGGTAGAACTATGACTTTGTTGTTTCCATTTGGAGATTAAATGCTATAGTTAAAGAGATACACATAGGCGCCAAGTTGATAAATGGTGAATACAAGATGATTAATTTTATGTGTCAACTTGACTAGGATGCTCCCATACTGGGTTAAACCTGCCGGCTGTATCTGGGGAGGTAAATCTGTAAAGTAGAGCATATTGTCTTTCTCAGTGTGGGTGGGAATTATCCAGCACCACAAGGGCTTGAATCCAACAAAAAGGGAAAGGTGGGAGAATTTGCTTACTGCCTGAGCAGGACAGGTCATCTCTTGCCCATGGACTGGGACTCACACCATCTGTTTCTCTGGTTCTTAAGTTTTTGGACTTAGGCTGAAACTAAACCATCAGCTTCCTTGAATTTCCAGCTTGCAGACTATGGGACTTTTCAGTCTCTTTTAATAGCATAAACCAATTCCTCAAATCTGTTTATATCTACATCTGTAACTGGATCATCTTCTGTACCTGTCCATATCGCCTTGATTTTGTTTCTCTGGTGAACATTAACAAATAAGAAGCAGAACTTTTTAATGGACAAATTTCTTTATCTGTTAACTGCAGTTAAAAATGATGCTTATCTCAGAGGATTTTAAAGATTAAATAAAATAAGCATACCATGTGGGGACAGTACTTGAGACAGAGCAAGACTCAGTAAATGTTAGTACTATTTTTATTTCCTATAAATTATACATGAGCATACTATATGCACTGACTGACAAGTTATCCTTCATACATTAGGACATTTATGTAGAGCAGGGTTTCTCAACCTTGGCACGGTTGACATTTGGAGCCAGATTAACTCATTTACTTCTTTGTTGCAGAGGGCTGTTCAGTGCATTGTGGGATATTTTTTTAACATTCCTGCTTGAACCAACTAGATGCCAGAAACACCATCCTCCGACTTGTCAGCCAGTGTCTCCAGACATTGCTAAATGTCACCTTGGAGGAAAAATTGACCCCAGTTGAGAACCACTGGTTTAGAATGACTCCTAAATATGAATATCTAGTTTAACACTAGCCTAGTGATCTGTGGCTATTTCCACCTGAATTTCTTCTTGGCATTCTTACACTTGATAAACTTTAATTAAATCTATCTTCTATCCTTCCTCACTGCTCCCAAATGGAGTTTTGTAATTCATTAAAATTCTGTTAAATAATATCCTTTTCCCTGGTGCCTTCCTTGTTCTTGATGCTCAAACCTAGCCTTATACCAAGGTCTGCCTTCCTCCTTCCTGCTCAGTTCATCTGCCCATACAGATTGTGATTCCTGAATTATGATAGGTGGATTTTAATTCCTTTAAGTCTTCCTGCAGTTCTATCTTTCCTCCCTTCTAAGTATCACTGGTATATTTAACTTTCCCATGAAGCTACTTTGATCTTTTTACTCCTCTTCTCAAAACATTCAAGGGTTTTCTCTTGATGATTAATTTTATATGTCAGCTTGACTAGGATGCTCACATACTGGGTTAAACCTTCCAGATGTATCTGGGAAGGTAAATCTGTAAAGTAGGGCATATTGAAGAATCAACTCCAAGCCACATAAGGGATGTATCAGTCTTCACCATGCATTTAGTCACACTCAAGCTGTGGACTTCTATTTTGAAGTTAGTGTCCTTGACAACGCCCTTGGGTCCCCTGGAGTTTTTAGAATGATAGAAGAGCACAGGTTTCCATTTAAGCCAGGATTGTATTAGATGTGAGCAGCAGGTTTCATTTGTTCTTTAACAGCTTTAAATGAAGACATTGATTTCTCAAGTCTTTAAGAGAAACTTGTTTTTTCTCTCCATGTAGCTGTCTCACTAACTTTCCCCTTCTTACTGGCATCCTGTCCTGTTTCTTAAAGATCACAAATGACTTTTTAAAGAAATGACTAGCTGTCCCTTCACCAAATACTCTTACTATACTCTTTGCCCTTTTGTTTGTGCAAATTTAATTTTACTTTAAAATAACTGTTACTTGTGTAAGTGCTTTACCCTGGTATTTTTTTTAAACCTTTGGCTTTAATTTAGACTTTCATAAAAACTTAGTGCTGACCTGAAGAATTAAAAAACTTGGGGATACAAAGTTCTCAGTCTCCCCCTACACTATCTGCACAAATTTCTTCATGTCATCTGGAGGATTCTCAATTCATGGTGGATTGATGTAAAGTAACATCACTAATTTCTTCTAGAATTCTGGCTGATATTTTCACTGTGCTCAGGAGGTAATGTGAAATCATCCAGACTTTGTTGTTGTTCATACTGACTCTGAACTCTATATATTTTAGATTTGCTAATGAAATATTTATCTTCACCTATGTTCTAAAAAGCAGTTTTATATGTAAAACATCTTCCCTATGAGACTGGAAGTTCTTTAACAGAAGATCCTCCTGATTCTTTTTGATTTTGCTATACTGAGTATCTACTAATGTAGTCCCATCCTAGATTCTTCTTTGAAAGCTACATCTATCCTCTCTCTCTCTCTCTCTCTCTCTCTCTCTCTCTCTCTCTCTATCATGTCTAGCTGTAGCTCTACCTCATCTATACCAAAATTTTTTTGCTGTTGTTAAAATCGAAGTTACCAAACACACACATTAGCTCAGGTTCTGGAGTGACAGTATTACTGCCGTCTACCCGGGAGATCTTCAGGGGCAGTACTATGCACAGAGCAGTCATTCTGTGATACCAACACCTTCTGAAGTCTCTCCTAAGGGCCTGCCCAAGACTCTTGAAGTCTCACTTTTTTCAGAAATGTGCTCCGGGTATTTTGCTTGCAGGTAATGCACTAGGAACATTCTTTTCTATTAACGAAAAGGTGCATAGTTTCAAAATTTTAAAGGAGCTTATTGATGTCTGCAGAAGCTCCTGGCAAACTCCTTTACAGTGAAATTTTGGGTGGGAACTCTTGTTTTTCCTGTAGTTTTTTCCCTTGCCTTTTCTGCATCTCTGTGTTTGCTACGCTACAGGAAATTTTTAGCTCCATTATAATTTTATGGGACAACTCATATATGTGGTCCATCATTAATTGAGAAGGTATTACATACCATGATTATAAATGATTATCAAATGACTGAGTGAATGAAATGTACATTAATAATGTCTAGCTCCTTGCAATTATTCCTTACTGAATCATTATTTATAATGCAACATAAAAATTAAGAATTAATAATTAAGATTTCAATGAAGTAGTTCATCTTATCTATGGCAACATTTCTTACTGTAATAAACAATAAAAGATTCATTGCAGAGTGAAGTGGATGCATCTTGGGTTCTGTTTGAGAAGTTTGTCCTAGCTGTTTACCCTGAATAGCCAGCCATTAAAAGACATTCCTCTGACAGATTTTTATCTTGCAAATTAATTGGGTTTTATGTCTGATCAGGAGTAATCATGTCAAGGTCTTGTAATGCCCAATGTATCAGTGCTGCACTTCTACAACTTTGATTTTATTTTATCTCTGAAATCACATTAGACAGTATGAGCTTACTACCCTACTTTACTTTACTGATACATCATTATTTGCTCTCAGTCCCCAAGTGAGTCTACAGACATCCTCCTCACATGTATCCAGAGACTTGCTCTCTCATTTGTCGGGTGTACCTTCCTGTGGTAGTCCTCACCTCTTCTTTGGATTTCCACTTCTTAAGTCCTAGAAAGTTTATTATCCAATGAGCACAATTGGCTAATTAAATCTCCTAGAAAATGATGATGTCTTATTAATTTCCTGGAGGTTGTACAGATGGTAAAGAATGAGCTGAATTTATGTTTTTATGCTATATTTCTGTGCCTTCTCACAACTCTGTGAATTCTTCCCATCTTGCCTCCTTTATGAAATACAAAGAAGAAACAAGAATAGACACTTTTCTTTATCTTGCTTACACTGACTAAGGCACTCATATTTAACAGAAGATGCCTCAGAGGCACCTCTGCGGGGAGGTCGGAGGCTGGACGGATCTACATTGATCCAAAAAATTCCCTAAAGAGGATTCCATGCCTTGAACATGCCACTCCTTTGTCAAATATTTTGAAAGCACTACTGTATTTATCATAGCTTATAAAATGACTTCATATTTTTAAAATTTACCAAACTTTGAAAGGATTTCAGTGACTCTTAAAGAATCATTTAAAAAATAAGTTTAAAAAGGGCCCCACTAATAAAGATATTAGAAATGAAGGATTTAGGATGTTTTAGGATTCACACATGCAGATTTCTTCCCTCTCAACTTGAGAGTGAAATATAGTGGATTCCTTGGTTCTCATTTTAAGTTGCAAAACGCAAAATGCATGCTTGCAAATTAGTAATTCTTTGTCCACAATGCTGACCTCCAAATGCTATTGTTTTAGTTGGATGAATAATTTAACATGCCAATTTTCTGAGTTCACTTATGGCCCCAGATTGCATATAGCATATCAAACAGCTTTCAATGCTACTGTTGTTCTTCTGGGCAAGAAATAAATTGGGTCTTGGAAACTTAGTTACATGACCAAAATGGGGGAGGAAAAAGCAACAGCATGTTGGTACAAAATAAAAAGCACAATCTGAACTGTATGAAGTAAATAAAATAACCTAAAGTTGTAAGGTATGTCAGCAGCCCTTCGGTAATTTCATATGAATATCAAAGATATTTATTTTTCATACAATATCAATAAGACTAACAACAACAGTAATCCACAAGGGAGGATTTACTATATTTGAAGTGCTCTCTTAAAATAGTCCTCAAACCAGATGGAATCTACGTGTTTAACTACTGCCCTATCTTGACTCTCAACAAAGGAAAGCAAAGAACACAGAGCACTTCAAATCAAATTTTATAAGAAATAGTTAAGATACCAATAGTTTGAAAACATCAACCACTTTGGAAACTTCAGTAGACTAATCCAATGTGTAATTGTACTTAATTAGGTTATTATCTCTTAATGAATAATTTATGAGAATTTTGGATCATTTTTTAACCTAAATGTTTCCCATCATAGGATAAAATAAGCTTGAGTAGAAATCAACTGATGATGATGAACATATGATAGGACTGTCAAAACCTGAGGCCCATGCCAGAAATGAAGCATCATAATAAAAAGCATTTTCTCATCTATGTGCCTGCCAACTTGTAATTTTAAAACTCAGGCTAACCATTATAAAAGAGTCTTTTTATAAAATGATAGTGTACAATAAAAGTACACATGTACAATTAAAATGCTTCTATTTTTTGCTTCATTTAAAGCCCAAAATTACCTTTCCAACTTGTGTATGTTGGTTAATATAAGTGGGATCATTTCAGCTTTTCAGGAATTGAATTAGCATGGTTCCCTGCTTTATTTCACACCAATTTAAGCCTCTAAGAAGAGTGTTTTCATCAATAGGTGATTTACAATACCTGTTTTGAAAAACTAATTTAGAAATCTGATTACTCTGTGTCTAGCACTTTTGTGATCTGTGACAGAATAGAGAAGGGAGAATAAAATAGTTTGTGTCTTTAAAGAAAAAAATTCACTGGTAGAAATTATCTCGATAGACAGACAGACAGACAGATATAGAATGGGCCCTTCACATCTGTCAGTCCCACATCTGCTGGTGTGGATTCAACTAAACACAGATCAAAAATATGTTTGTAAAAATTGTGTCTGTCATGAATGTGCTGTTTTACCTGTAATTAGCACCTAAACAATATAGCAAAACACTATTTACATAGCATTTACATTGGAGTATATACTATAATTAATCTAGAGATGATTTAAAGTATATAGGAGGATACATGCAGATTATATGTAAATATGCCATTTGCATGAGGGGCTTGAACATCCACAGAAGGATCCTGGGACCGATTCCCCATGGATTGAACAGCATTTTAAGATACTTAGCTTTTGATTCCATATAGTTAACAACCCAAAGAAGTCACAGCATAGTAAATAGAATTCATTTTCTGATGCAGTGCCTTCAAACTGAATTGTTTCCAAAAATCCAGAATTCTAGTAGGAACTCCAGACGGAAGCATCTCCTGAAGCTTGTCCATGTTGGTTACTTCTCAGTCTTCATGACACATGAGAAGTTGCACTTTAGATTTCATCTAGTTTTTGGAATGTACTTGATAGTAAATTCTGAAGGGCTGCTTATCAGTTACCTGGGAATGAAACTTTTTTTTAAAAAATTGCTGAATACTTTAAATGATTCCAAACCTCCTAACTCTTAGTCTCTATTCTCAGGTTGATAAAAAAATGGTGCAAATAGGAGAGGCAGATTATGTTTTGTTAGTGATTATTGAAGAATTATTCAGAACAGATATGGGGAGATTAGATTTATGATGCTGTTATATTTTCTACTGTAGAGAGATTATATTGGGAAGAGCAGAATCTAGTAATTTACAAGTAACAGTGAATTGCCTGCCTCTACTTTCAGATAATTTCCTATGACCTATCACTTTAAGTGACTTTGTCATGACGATAGATAGATGGTCAATGATAGATGGATAGTTAAGATAGATGGATAGATAATGAATCTTTTGGGGGCAGTGTCTGTCAGTAACCAGTATAGCTAAGAGTGTGTTAGTACAATAATAGGATGTGAATAATAAAATGTAGGTTAGGAACTAAGAGCTTATACAGGCTTCAGATCTGTCTTACGATGTAGAATCTTAGAGAAAGATTCAAACTTGCCAAATTGCAGCTTATTCTTTTGTGAGTGAGTACAAATTTTTTAACTTTTCTTTGGGAAATGTATCCAAGAGTTTCTGAGAGATTTTGGCACACACTATGGGCAGACTAGCTTTCCATGATATTTGTAGAAAGCAAGTAAACTTAAAGAGAAAAAAACAAAACAAAACCCAGAAAAGTCAGTGTAGAAGCCATTCATGGATCTGCTATGCACTTATCTGTAATGCTGAATGGTTGGTGGCTTTTATTTCTAGGTAGTTAGTATGTTTGTATGCTTACTTAAGAGAATTCTACAGGGACAACTGACAGCCACACATGTCAACTACTTCCTCAGGTAGCTAAGCCTCTTGGAGCAAATCAGAGAGTTAAAAGTAGAAGAAAGAAAGAATATTCTGGCACTCAAGAGGCTAAAGAGACAGGATGAAAGGACCTGACATTTCACAGAATGAAGATCTATCTGCTGTTCCTTTGGAGTTTTAACCCAGAGACTGAAGGACTTCCAGCATCTACATTTTAATATTTGCTGGTAAGGAAGAGTACTTTGTCATATCGCATAAAAAAGGAAATTTCTGAAATTACCAGACCTTAATTGTTTAATCCTCCTTTTTGCAATTTCATTGCATATTCAAAATACAGTCCTGAATCAAATACATCATTTAAAATAATTTGAGAAACTTAAACTTTAAGCTTCTTGCTGTTCTGTCTATATCAATCTTTTAACATTTTTCTATTGATTCTTCTCTAGAAGCTTCTTTTTTGGTGAAAATGTAGAACTTAGGGATGTATGGAGAAGAGACAGAGGCTAAGGCAGAAGAAGGTCAGAAAATAAAAACCAGAGTGAGTAAATAAAATTCCACCATGTGGAGACATATACACTGATGGTTACATCATCTTTAAAGAAGGAGAGTGTCCAGAGTTTTGGAACATTTTGAAAAATAGTCCTCAACAAGAATTCACTTTTGTTTTAAGTGAGACAGATGTTGAGGTTAAATATTTGACACTGACTATCCTCGGTCTATTATCAATTATTAACAGACAGCAGAATTCACAGAGAAAAGCTACTGATATATAAATGTAGCTTGCATTAAATTGCTCTGGATTGTTTTTTACACTGAAACCAACATGCATTTACTTAGCAACTGTGTTTTAAGGATATAATATCGCGCTAACCTCGTTGGAGCACACAGGTTATATTTTCCACGCTTTTTCATCCTTAACAATTTCTCAGTAGAGCTGAAAATACAATGTGTGTTAAGGTGATTAAAGTCTGCAGAGCTGATGCAAGGCAGTGGATGTCAAGTAGATGCGGTGTCCAGCAAGTGTGAAACGGCCCTAGAAGAGGGAAAGGTAAAGAGGAGATAGAGTGGCTCAGAAGGTTTCAGGAAGATGAGTGGTTTAAATTGGACCTGGGAAGGTGCATTGGCTGTGGAAGGGGAATAACAGGAAGTGAGAAGTAAGGTGTAGTCTGTTAGGTTAAGAGATGGTGTTTGGTCAGCAAGGTGAGCCATCCAGATGGAATTCGACTTTGATATTGGGTGGCAAATATCAAAAGCAGCCATCTAGATTGTGTAGCACCTACGCATGAGGCCAAAGAATTTGAAATTGACAGAGAAAATACTAATTTTTTACTGGTATCATAAAACTGATAGAGCTCTGTGCAGGAGAGATTAGAAAAAGAATAAAGAAAAGAATATGATTTCAATCAATCAAAATAACATAAGTGAATTCATGTAGACGGCTGACTAGGATATTGAAAGCAATAAAGGGGAATTGAACAGATTTGCTATTGATTGTATATGTGACTTAAAATGAGTCACAAAATATAAATTAAATTACACACAAGTTTTGATCGGGTTACATGAGGATGGGGCAGCAATTCACAGAGATAAGCAATTCAGAATAAGAGCTGATTTTAGTGGAAAATAGAGTGGTGAATTTTGGAAATTTTGAGTTTAAAGAGATGGCAAGATACCAGAGAGCAAATGCCCATCTGACAGTTGGAAGTATGTAAATGGAATTCAGAGAAAGATTAAAAATAAAGCTATAAATTTAGCAGTAATTCATATTATCTTTGAAGTCTCAAGACTGAATGAAATTTTCAGGAAATTAGTTTCAAGGGCTGAAGTCTTGAATATTGGAAAATCTTCCCATTATAGGGTAAGGGTGAAACTATCCCTCATTAAGTCCCTACATGCATTTTCTATTTTAAATTTATATGAGCAAAGAAAGCCTCAGAAAGAATGGTATGAACGGAATTGAATGGCCATATGGACAGGGAAATTCATTGAGATCTTGGGAACAGAAAAGGTTAAGAAAGGAGACATTAAAGATATTGGCTTTGAATCAGTGATAACTGCCTTCTGGAAAAAAAAGTAGACCATTTCATTATAAAAGAGTCGGTAATCAATTATTTCTTTGGCTAAAGACATCACGAAACCATAGAATATCTGGATTTGGGCTGGGTACTCTTTACTCTTCATTGGTTTGTATCTTATTCTTTGAAGTTGGAGATCAATGTCATTAACAGCCAGCTCTGGAAGAGCCATCTTAATCCATGGAATACATGTCAAATATAATGGACGCAATGATTGTTATAATGACATTGCCTTCGTTAAGAGGTTGGTTTTTATTTAGATTGAAACACACATCCAAGATGGAACAGTAACAAGTTTCCTTTAAGAGCTTCCCTATTAAAAAATTGAAACAGTGTTGCTATAACCAGAAGACTTTAGCCAGAACCCTGTTACTTACATGTGGCAAACACTGCCAGTAGCTGCCCTTTATGTTACAGTCCTCTTTTGTTCTCTTTGTTCGGCTTCAACAAGCATTGCAGTTCTCTTAGGGCCAAGTCTAGAACTCACATCATATATATAGCACAATTGATGGCATGCAAGCACCTCAAGAAATGTGTCCCAAGGTGTGGTCTTGGAACTCACAGGCTCCATGAAGGTCTATATTTTGTAGCGAGAAAGGAAAACAAGTCCAGAAATGGAAGGGAGTAGTGCAGTGGTTGTACAACCCAGACGCACATATTCCCACCTAGTATTACGGAATCAGAATTACTGTGAGTTGTCCCCAGGAACCTGTTCTTAAAAAATATCTCCCTGTCTCTACTAACACACATTAAAATTGTAAGGTTTCTTTTTTCCAGTACTGAGGACAGCACTCAGGGCCTCATGAATGCTAGGCAAGTGCTGTATCACTGAGCTACACTCCCAGCCCCTATGAAATTCTTAAAATAAAAACATACACTGTCCTGAAAAGTGTGTGTGTGTGTGTGTGTGTGTGTGTGTGTGTGTGTATAGCTTGGGGTTATTGTTGTACTTTTCTCTCTGTCTCCTGTTTGTTTTCATACAGCAACTATTTTCTTCTACTTTCTGTCTTTGAAATAAGTAATGCTATATCTGAGGTGTCTCACTGTTTATTGCTATTACTTGCCCCTCACTTTAAATAATCATTCTGTTACAGCAAACCTGACTGCCCTAGGTTGAGTAGCAGACATGAAAAAAAAGTTCCACCCTATTTATTGCCTTTAGCATCTCCAGAATGCTCATATTCAGATGTAGGGAGAAGGAAATCATTTAGAGATGACAGTGGCGAACAGACACTCAAGTCAGGAGTAAATACATAGGAAGACACTGTAGAAGTCCACAGGATAGAACATCTGAAAGTGGGGTGCAGAGAACAATGCTAGAAAGCTTTTACAAAATATTTCAAATCTAATTCTTGAAACAAATTGAACTAGTATATTAAAAATATTGACCAACTTTCTAAGTAATTATAGTACTTTGCCAGTCTCTGTTCACTAGAGTAAATCCTATTGTGCTACTTTGAAAGAAAGAATTTTGGCAATTTTGGTTTAGCTAGTGATTTCACAGGAGGGAAGCGATTCTTAGAGCACAGCTTCAAAGATTTAATATAAGATAAACAATTCTTTTCATCAAACTTAATATTAAATGTAACAGGAGTGCAGGCATAATTCATTTTAATATTAATATGAAATCAAGCACAACTTCTTTAGTCTGATTGCTTTGGCATATGAGCCTATTAAAGGCTCAAAAAATAAATAACAATTAGCTAAAATCTTGAAATGAGCAAAGAAAATATATTGAAAATTTATGGATGGATTTTATGTCACTTATAGTAAAATGCACTTGCCATTTTCAGATAAGCAGAATAAATAAAATAGTTATTTAAAAGAATCACTGAAAAAAACTGAACTTTGTTGTGATGATTTTTAGGAGGTGAGAAAAATCCTAATCCTTAGTTGTGCACTTGAGAAGTAACCTTCCGTTCTCTTATGTAACAGGTACTCATTGAGTACCTACTATGCACTTGGACTTGTTCTAGACATTTGGGTTTTAGTAGTGATGCAGGAAAATGGAGAAAATAAAACAGAAAGATTTGAAGGAACAGCAAAGGGAGTTCAATTGCAGTTTTCCTAACCTTTTAGGAACAGTTCACTGAAAAGACGGCAGTAAATATAGTCATTCAGGACAGGTGACATTGGGTCATAGGAAATGTTAAGTCAAGAGTCTGGGGAAATATTCAGGACAGATGGACTGGCAGACACAAGGATCCTGGGGAACAGCATGCTTGCCAAATTTAAGGTGTATCAAGGAAGTCAGTGAGCCTGGAGTGGAGTGATTTGAGGGAGTCTGAGGTAGGACATGGGGTTGGGGAGGCCAAGGGAATCAGGCCCGCAGGGTCTCAGAGGTTACGGGTATGGCTTTCAGTGTAAGCCAGATGAGACTCTTCCCCCAAAGTCTGCGAAGAAAGCAACAACAAAGCTGACTTTTGTTTTCAAGGGAACATTCTGACTATTAAGTTAGGGACAGATTATAAAGAAATGAGGGTGGAACCAACAGCTAACCAACAGTAAAGGAAGATGGTGGCTTGACCGAACACTGGTTGTGCTGGTGCTGGAAAGTGGCAGGCTCCTGGGTTTAGGGTGAAAGCAGACTGATGGAATTTGTGGCTGAAATGGATGTAGTTTCCAGGAGAAGGAGCAGAGTCAACATGATTCTCAAGATTTTAGCCTAAGCAATTAGAAAGCAGGAAGGACTATTTACTGAGACAAAAAAGACAGAAAAACACCCAAGTTTAAGGGAGCGGGCATCAGAAGTGTGATTTGGTCTGTTATTAACTTTGAGATGCTTAGTAAATTTCTACTGGAGTTGTAATCAGTTGTGTACACAATTCTGGATTTTAAGGGACAATTCTGGCCTGGAGTTATAGATAGGGGGCAAGGTGAAACGTAAGTGGTAGTTAGAGCCAGGAATCCAGAGTTAAAGAGATAAACCTAAAACGGTAGATCAAGTTTAAATCTCAGTGTCAAGTAACTGGGGGAAAGGGAGAAAGCAGAGATAGACTGAGAAATCAAACAGCAGGAAGGATTTGAACATTGTTAACATTTTTCAGGGGACATTGGCAATGCATGGGTTCTCATGATCGTGCTTTTTAGATTTTTAAAACTTTTTCTAAGATCCATCTGATTGTCATTTATCTATAACTACTTTATACCAGTATTAAATTCTAGTTCTTTCGTCTCTTTCTCAGTTCCTGCCCATCAAGCCTGGATTACAGTCCCTTTGAATATACTTGTTGGTAGCACAACTTTATGTGAGTTTACGACGCTTTTTTGAAAACAGTCCAAAGTCATTTGGGAATTTATTTGGTGAGTGAAATGGGTGACCCAATTGGTTAGTGTTGCTTTTGATCAAGAATCCAGCATGGCTATCAAATAGCACCAGATTTGCTGTGTTTTTTATATGCGATTTCAATAGGTATCCTCTAAAATGTTCTGGGTAATGATTTTAATGAAAGAAATATGTAATTTCTAAGGGAACTATTTTCAAGATTAGCTATCATATATCATATATAAATCATTTAACAATACTGCTTAATCTTTTATTTAATCATATGTTTATATAGATCAGTGGTGGCGAACTTATGGCACGCATGCTTCCATGGGTCATTTGTATCATTGAAACCTTTGCCATCACTAAAACAGTAGCTGCTTCTCATGAGCCCACAGGCAGCTGTAAATAATAACTGACTGAATCTCCATTTCCCAGTTTAAAAGTTTCTTAAACAGCTGTTATTTTCATTTAAGATTATTGTTTGATCAAGAGCCATGGAAAATGCTTACTTTAATGAATAAATATTTATAAACACTTCAAAAATACTTGTACAGATATCACAAAAGTTGCTGATTGGAACACCACAGATACCAATAAACATCTTTGGATGTCTGGCTAATTCTAAGTTTATAATGGATGAAGCCCCTGCAAATCATGCCAGTTATTTGTTTATTGAATAAATATTTATTAAGTTTTAGTGTGTACCAGATGCACATCATGTGGAGAGTTTGTTCCTTTGGTTCCTTCCAAACACATCCTGAGAGATTTATATGCATAAACGAGAAAGCCGATATTGTGGTACTAAGTTTCTCCACATCTGACGGAGCCACCTGCTGGGTGCAAGTCCAGTTTTGGTCAGAGTCCAGGAAGACTGGAAGAGCTGGTAAATTTCAGAGTTACCCTTCACTGCCTTCACACTCACAGTGTCAGTCATTTGCCCTGTGACACAGAAGGTTCCTCCTCTGTCATAGTGACAATTTTCAATTAGTGTCCTTGCTGTGACTTGAACCATGGTCATGTGGGGTTTATTACTGCATGATGCTTTTAGTTAGATGATGCTTTTAGACGAACTACAGATTTGGTTCTAGGTCCTGGGAATGCAAAGATGGGGCTCCTAGTCTCAAAAGCTGTAACACTTTTGGGGGGAGAAAAAAATAGTTATCAAAATATGGTAACTAAGATGATGGTGTAAACTCAAGGTACAATAAAAATTTAGGGGGAAATGCTTAGAACTTTTGGTTTCACGCAGAAGCTGCTGTCCAAGAGAAGGTCAGTCCACCAACCTCAACAGGATAAGATGGATCCAGGCATTTTTTTTTTTCCTTTAGCTCTGTATTCCCGGTTTCTCAGAGAGCGTTCACTTGTTTTTTTTCTGACTGCTCACTCTGAATAAAGTCCAAGTTTCATTCTAGGACTTTCACTGTGAAATACTTCATAGTCCTTACCCTAAGGATCACCAGCTCACCGAGACAAAAACATTGTAATCGGCTCATTGTTCCTCACTTAAGCTTAGTTGCTAGACCCATTCCTCTTACTAATGTTGACACTAATTTCCCAAAGGAGTCAAGTAATTTCTAAAAATAAGATTAGATGTTTCTTATTGTATGTGATAAACTTACAATGTTTTTCATGTGTTTCACCAGTATGGTTAGCTTCGCATCCTCATAGGATATCACTAATTGCACCTTAGGATTCTTGTCTGGAGACTTCTCACCTGTTAAATTAGAATTTCAGTGAATTAACATTGAAGTAGTTCAAGTAGTTCAAAGTATACGTTACTCATTTGGAAACTAAAATAGAACCAATGAATAATAGGTAAAAGAAACACCTTATGTTGAAATTCTAATACTCTTCAGGAGGCAGGGGTGTTGCTTAGGTAGAAGTAGGGTTTCTGACTAATATTCCCAAACTCTCTCTTCTTCCTAGTATTCTATGTTTCATTTTGATGGATGATCACTCTTTTTTGCAATTATTTACACTTTAAATCACAGTGTCCTTTTGGATTCCAGTTCTCCTTAATACTCAGTGTCTACGCGTACAGTATTAGAGATCGTGTAGGTTACTGTCCTATATTCTCAAGGGACGTATGCCAATGTTTGTTCCATATTGTGAACTGTGAATACCTAATGACACAAGTAATCCCAATTTTTCTTTGAGTTATATCTCTAAAATGAAGACCTTAGGCTTTTAATTAAATTTTTTGGACCTATTGCCCAAAGAATAAGCATAATGTACAGTTTTTATATTTTACCCAATACTCTCTGGCGGTATATTCTCAGAGGGTATTTAGAGAGAAGAAATTTGCTGACAAAAAAACTTGTTACTGCTCAGTTATGGCCCATACTCTTTTCTGAGAGTCAACCCCAACAATCTAATCTTTTCTAATAATTTGAAAATTACACATGAACAATATGTTTTCTCTCCTAAACCCTCTTGCATGTTTATTATAGTAGTTTACTCACCACATGCAGTAATATTAATTCCTTTTATTGTTAATGTGGGTTATTGATATTGAAAAAAGTATTTGTTACAACTGAGATGTTTATTTCATAACTGCAGTGAAATCACTTAAAATATCTTTAATTTTGAATGTATTACTGAGATGAATTATATTTCATAATAAAAAGTTGAACTTTTTGGATCTGAGGGTGCTAGAAACATTGATGACTTTTTGATGCGCAATGAATGTTATATTTGAATTAAAGAGTGAAAGGATTATTAAATAGAAACAACGTATTTTGTCATAGAAGTTTTAATTTGCAGGTAGGAAAAGAGCATAAATTTATGACTCAGTGCTTATATACTCAAGGTAAAATCGCTGCTTGAACCAGCTGAAGATATTACCCACTAAGTGTCTTGTACAAGATTCATAGCCAGTTTCCACCAAAACATGCACGAGTTCAGAACCTAGTTTTATTGACTACCCAGACACTATGAGGTCTCAGTAGTCGATGTATTAGTAGTAGACTTAATATTTCTGTAACTTTTTCAGTGTGCTGGGCTAAGTGCCTTATGTAGAGTAGCTCACTAACTTCTCACAGCGAATCTATATGGTTGTGTTATCTCCATTTTATATACTAGGAAATGAAGGTACTTAGTTTGAGCTTATGCAGAGAATGGTGCAGTGTTAAGCGATCACCAAAGCCATGTCTGAACATCACTCTGTAAAAGGGCAAAGGGAAAACCATGACATAAGAGAAGTAGCTTAAATGAAGATCTTACAAAGGCCAGTTTCAGAACAACCTGATACGGAGAAAAATATGTTGGAAAAGTCTGATCTTCTGCTTCAAGTTTACCTAGGGGATTTGACCAATCCTTCATGATAAACCCAAGAACTGTCAAATATTATTGATCTAAAGATGATTGTTCTGAGATGCATGAGTGCATGCCCCTACAGCATCTAACACATAGTTTATTATGCATAGAGTCCCCTCACATTGAAAAATAGCATTTCAAAATTTAACTTTTTTAGTTAGCATGCACATATGACTAAAAAATGAAAAGTTATTTCACAAGTATAGAGGAAAATGTCTTCTTCCCACTCCTAAAATCTATCTTGCCTAGTCCCTCACCATTATTTTATAAGTTCCCCATATATCTTTTAGAGAGATACGTACCCTTCTAGATTTGCTGCACTTAAACAACTCTGCATAATTAATTCTTGTTCCTACTGTCTCACCAAAGGGATAGCATATTTACCATCCTACACAAAGGTCTTGCAGAATTTTTTATACCAATAAATAGATTTTTAAAATATTTAAATATAGTCTCCATTATGTGGAAGAATCATGATTTAACTACTTCCCCATTGATAAGCTGCTGAATTGTTTCCAGGATTTTGTAATTATTATAAATCATATTGTAACAAATAGCCACATACCTGGGCTGACGTGCACTATGCACAAATACTTGGGATACATTCCTAACAGCAGGACTGTTGGTCAAAGCATGCATTTGTAATTTTGACAAATGTTGCCAAATTGCCTTGCACGGCGACTGTGGCCATTGTGTTATCACCAGCAGTGTAGGAGAGTGCCTGCTGATTTACAACCAGATTGTTAATTAAATTTTGGGATGTGTGCCGATCTGCTGAGGAAAAAAAATGGCAGTGGTATCACTGTAATTTAATTTACATTTCTCTTATGAGTGGGGTCGAGTATCTTTTCATTTGGTGAAGAGCCACTTGCAGTGTGTTGTGTGTGCGGATTATCTTTCTACGGTCTTTACTCAGTGTTCTGTTGGGCTGTTCAGTCTTTTGTTTACCGTTTTCTGGAAGATGGTTGTATGTTAGATAATCAGGCCTTTGTCTGCGATGAGCTGCACGTATTTCACCCATCTTGTCATTTACCTTAGTTTATCTTGTTGTGGTGTGTAATCCATGAGGAGTTTTTAGGTTGGCAGTGAAAGTTGTAGATGTACATTTCAAAATTATAAAGGAGTTTTTCCATATCTTCCTCATCACATCGTTTTACTATTTACCTTTAAAATCTTTTCTCTACCTGTAATTTATCCTGGCATATGGTGTAAAGTGTATTACCCTAAAACCATTTATTGAGTGTTCCCTAGCTGTTTTGTTCACATGCTAAATTCCTAAATCTATTTGGCTATATTTATGGCCATTCTGTTTCATTTATGCTCCAGAGTTATACTGCTTTAATTATTAGGAGTTTTTAATGTTTTTCTTTATATCTGGTAGGGTTGTTTCCCCTCATTGACCTGCTTTTATTAAGTACTCCTGGATTTTCTTTGTTTGTGAACTGTAGAATTTGGTTACCTAGTTAAAATTAATTTGCTGAAATTTTAAAAGAATTATATTACATTTCAAAATTAATCTTTAAGCTATTGAATCTCCCTCTCTAAGAACATGATGTGTCTTACTATTTGTTCAAAGCATCTTTCAAATTCCTTAGTAGTGTTTTAAAGTGTTCTTCATTTGGCCCTACACATTTCCTCTTATATTATTTCTAGACTGTAATTTCTGTGATATCCTTCAACAACCAGCTATTAGAGATGAAATAATAAGATAAAGCTCTTTAGCTAATTTTCTTTCCATCTTTTCCTTCCCTGTTAGTGCACAAGTAAAAGTTTAAAATATTTTCCTCAGAAAACATGTGGTTATAAGGTATAGCAAAATCACAACTATTGTAAAGCTTTCAACTGGCTGTTTCTAAAACAACTTAATAGAGTATCCCTAAATAGTCCTATTTTTCATTTCTCATCCTTCCATATGATTAAAATTGTTGTTATATATTTTTGATTAGCATGAAATATTTGCACATATTTATGAGGGGCCATAAGATATTTTGATTCATGTATCCATTGGGTAGTGATCAACTCTGACCAATTAGCATGTTCACCATCTTGAACTTTTTTTTTAAAGAGAATAAAAAATAACAAAGTAACAACAACATACATACAAAAAAAAAATAAAAACAACACAAAAAGGATAAAAATGGTACAGGGTTTCAAAACAAAATGGTAGGAATTAACAGTGGGTGTTATATTACATATTGTTATCTTCAATAAAGTTGCTCAGATTAGTAGATGGAATAATGCAAGATTGATCAAACCATTAAAGAGAATAAAAAATACTAAAAAATTAGAAATCATACAGAGCTACAATAAATAAGATGGTAGGAATTCACCAATAGTTGTTACATTGCATATTGTTGCCTTCAAACTAATTGTCCAGATTACCAGATATAAGCTTGCAAAATTGGTCAAAAAATTTAAGCATTAACTGTTCTTGTCAATAAAACAATATACATCAGCAGTACAACTATCCCAGCTCTCTCTCTCTCTATATATATATCTTTCCCCTTTCCTTCTTTCTTTTTTCTTTTTCTCCTTTGCCTCATCCCTATAGTTCTTTGAATTTTCATAATTTCCCTATGGTGAATACTTTCAAATTCTTCCCTTCTTACTGTTTATGATATATAATGCATTATTGTTAATTATGTTCATCCGTGCCAAAAAATTCCACCTATAAAATAACATATAATTAAAATTGAAGTTGAACACCTCAGTTCCATAACGCAACCTAGGCAATTGATCTGTCTTCTGGGAGAGCAAGTAGCTAGACCATTGATGAGTAAGACCAGAGGACTACATGCCTTCAAATTCTCTTTTAAATTGACATCTTAAAGTGCAGGTAGTGATGTGAGGAATGATTAAAAGCTTGTGTTTGCAATCATCTGAAATTATCAGGGTTGTCTAAACACACTCATTAACTCAATTGTTAATTGAGTTAATTGCTTTTCCTTGTCCTGTTCTACTCCATGACTTACGTCGTTATTTCTGTACCTTGACAAAAATCTATCTTCTGTTGTGTCAGAGATGTGCCGTGGTGGTAAATAGATTGTTTTAATTTTTGTGTGTATTTGGGATGGAAGGTGTTATGTTGTGGAAAAGTGTCCTTCAAAGGTGCATATATTGAAGACTTAGTCCTCAACCCTAGGCATTAATAGGAGAGAGTGGAACCTGTTGGAGGTGAGGACAAAGGAAGAAAGCTAGATCTCTGGAGAAATGCCCTACAACCCATATTCTTTCTGTTTGTCTGCCTCCATGAAGTGAGCAACTTTGCCCTATCATGTGCTCCTACCATAATGTACTTCCTCACCATAGACCCCAAGGCAACATAACCAATTGACCATGGACTAAAACATCTGTAATTGTGAGCCTATTTTCAAGTTGATTATGTCAGGTGTTTTATTACAGTAGCACAATTACTGTATCATATCACTAGTTAAAAACTCTATGCTTAAGATAAAATTCAACCTTCTTGCTAGAGTTTTGGTTGAGTCTGGTATACATAATGTTTAATGTATAATTTGTACAATATTTCCCCTACCTGATACTTGAAAATAATTCTAGTGTTTGGGAGGCACTGGCTTCCCTGTGTCAAGACTTTTCCTCACAAGTAATACATGTGGCTTTTATCTTACTTATCTTTTTACTGAAATGACATGCTACTCTGATAAAGAATATGAATGTGTTTCCAAGGTTCTTTCAAACATCAATGATTTATTCAGTGATTATTTATTGAGCATCCAGAGCAAGCCAGACAGTGTGCTAGACCCTGGGAACACGGTAGCATTGTCATACAGACATGGATTATCCTCTCAAGGATTTCTAGTCTACAAGTGAGTACACAGACCAGAGTACACATGAAGCGTTCAAAGAAATAGCATTATAAGAGTATTTGAGTTGAAATCTGAAGGGTGTGTAAAGGGATGAAGGGGACAGAAGTCACAAGAGCTGGCCAGAAAGAATTGCACATGTGAGGTACTAAGGAGGTTTTCCTAACTCAGGAACTGGAAAAAAACAGAAGTGAAGATGGGGGAATGGCCTGATTGTGGTCTAGGAAGAGGAAGTTGTAGGATGAGGAGGATTTAGGTCTTTAAACTACTGCTGGGGGCAGGTACATAGTTTATATGGGCCAGTGCTATATAAAAACATGGCATCTATTTTTCAAAACTTATTAAGAATTTCAAGACAGTAGCAGCAAAAGAACACCCAAGCGTGGGACCTGGCCCTGTGTAGCTGTGTAGTACATGAGGCCTGCCCTGAAGAAGGCAGATGGGAAGCCAGGAAAGAGATTCTAGCAGAGAGTTGGTGACTGACAACTGAAAAAGGGCAATTCTATTAGTCTGCCATGGCATGTTTAACTAGTGGGTACAGGAGAAAGACTAATCCTATCTCTTAGATTGAGGGTTACACACATATTATTAATATGACTGTTAAAGGACAGGTGCCTAGGTACATAAGAATCCAGATACCACCCTCTTTTAAAACTCTCTTATATGGGTGATAGTTTTCATTTTGACAGGTCTCTACATGCACGTAAAATACTCTGATCCTTTTCACCCCTGCCATTTTCCCTGTTCTCACCCTAATTTCACATTTTTAGGGAGAATGTCCAATGTATGTAATGTGTATTCACTCATGTGCTTCCACACTATTACCTGCCCTTCTCTTAATTAGCAGAGGTAGTCAAATGGTCAAGTCTGGGACTGTCACTTAAGATGGTCTTGTGTACATCAATATTTTAATACACTTGAATATTTTTGCCCTCGGATCATTTAACAATGTAATCTTGCACTTTCAATTCACTGACAAGAATAGTGCTTGAAATAAATGCTGTGCAGGTTGCTTAGAGTCGGCTGAGAACCTATAGCAAGCAATTAAATATTCAGAAGTATGAAACAGGAAATAATTTGAAGAGCACAAGAAGGAAACAACTTCTTGTGAATCCTTGTTTACTGTAGTGCTCAGATGTGTTCTATTGTTGTGAGATCATCGGTTATATTTACTATGTAGCCTATAATTTAAAAATGTTGAGAATCAAATCTTTTGTCATCCATCCCTGCTGAAACAAAGCTTGAGCATTGGTGACGTAAAAAATTATTTTTAAAAGAAAATATTCTGAAGCTACCATTTTAGATATTACAGAAATAAACCCAATTCTTTTGTGTGTGTACTAATTTCAAAGTGACTTTCAGAGAAACAGTACCATAGCAAAATTTAAAACCTGATAGTTATCTGAAGTCTAATTTGTTGAAACTCAGGGAAACAATATCATTGAGGGATTTTAATGTTATCATAGAGGTAAGCCTATTACCTCTTTTTGTGAAATGTCTCTATAATTCCACAACCTCATTTTTTTCAAAATCTGGATTATTCTAGGTTATAATGTTTATTGTAAAAATCTCTCCACAGAGTTGTCGTTAGAAGGTATCTGTTAGGCATTTGTAAATGGTGACAATAAAGTATTTTAAATTAGGGATGGCATTTTTCCTCTGGTAAGGACTGTAAGAGGTAAGTGGTTGGCTTATTTACCTGCATATATTTTGTTTCTAGCTTACTTTTTTCTATCTGTAAAGTAAAGGATCTTGGAGGATGATGCCAACTAGTGAATAAAATGTGTAACAACGAAGCAGGCCCAGATTTCAAGCACTCTTTCAGCCTTTGTAAGTGTGGAGCAGCGCACAGTGGGGAGGAGAGTCTTTGATTTAAAGTTACTTCTGTTTAACAGGAGAGGCAAGCATAGTTCTATAATTTAATAAACAGTTGTCGTACAGTGCTATGCCCTGTACGTAGCTACAATGTTAGTATGAGAAGAGTGGCAAGTAGATGGGCCTAATCTTAAAAATAGAGAATCTGAAATTAGATGTAGGTAAAATAAAGACAGAATGAAAAAATCTGGAAAAATTAAGGACTTGCAAGTCTTAAGGTAAAAAGCCAGTACACTGTTGGATGTCCTCTCTTTGCCATGGAATTATATTGCACGTGCTTAAAATTGATAGAACACATGAAGAGGTGTCTGTCAATCAACGAGAGATGATAGAAATATTAATTAGAACTAGTCCAATACATCTTTGGAAGAGAACAGGGTGCAAGGTCTTGCACATTACTTTTGGCATCCCTGCAAGAGTTTATGTAGGAAGTACAATATTATTGATCCTTAAAAGATAGGAGTGAAGTAGCTAGATAAGTTATAATCATTTATACTATCATTTACTTTTCTTCCTTCCTAAAATGGGGAATAAATTGTAATACATACCTCCATGGGGAGACAGGGCCTCTTTTTCTTTCACTATTGTTTTATTCTTTAATTCTTTTTTATTTTTCTTTTTTGAGACAGGGTCTCACTGTGTAGTTAAGCTGGGCTTGAACAAGGTATGTAGCTCAGGCTGGCTTTGAATTCACTGTACTCCTGCCTCAGCCTCCCAAGGGCTGAGATTACAGACATGCACCACTGTGCCTGGCAGGAACTCTATTTCTGACCCAAAATTTTAACCCAACACCCAATTAAGTGAAATGCATTAATAGGGTGATCTCACATAGTTACTGTCATTGGAAAATACATGTGAGATTAATTTAATTCAAAGAACATATTCTAAGGGGTTTAAAAGTTTTGGAAATGATTAGAAAAGACTAGCTAAGCCTTAGTCTTAAAAAGAGATTTTAATTTGGAAATTGAAAATATTATACTTGTGATATTGTTACACACTTACATTAAAACTCTATCCCTGCATACAGTTACAATGATGAAATACTTACCTATGTCCACAAGTGAACATTCTTCAATTGCTTGTTGCACAGGCTCAGAAAGGAAAAACGTAAGTACACAATCGCTCTGGAAAATAAAATGTAATATTTCTTAGTATATTTATTTACAACTCTTGTTCACTGTTGCATAAAAATATTGCCGTGTATGTGTGATTTTTATAGATGCCTGTTACAGATTTCCAAAGTAGAGAAAAATATATTAACAGATTTACTAGGTCATTACTACTATCTTGCCACAGGGTAAGCTGATCTTTTATGAGATTGAAAGTCAGGTCATATTTCTTCAAGGCATTGAACTATGCCTTGCTCCTGGGACTCACCATAAATGTTTACATTCTGAAGTTTTAGATTTATGCATGAATCCTACATCACCATTTTCTATAAAAGATGTGTTTTTGGACAAGCTTTTCTGGAAAATGCAACTCTCAGTAGGACAGAGATGGTTCAGTGAGAACTTTCAGTTCCACAAATGTTCACTAATTCCCAACTGCTTCCTCCAGCATCCAGGAATGTTAGGGGACATTTGGAGAATGAAAAATGCATGAGGTGATCTCTCTAGAACACAACGTAGGGGAGCAAACCTTACACAACTTGCTTTAATAAAAATCATAGTTATGCATAATTTTAGTTATAAAAATTGGGATCGTCATGAACAAATTTCCATTTAACCTGAGCTGCAAATGAATGGCCAACTGGTGAACCTGAGAATAGCTTTTCCTTAGGGAAACTGACATGAATTTTGTTGTAAGCTGTTATGCCTTGTATCTAGATGTCCCCAAAGTTTCATGAGGTCATAGGTGGGGCTTTTTGGAGATTAATGTGTGATGCTGAGATGAAGTGTGTGGTGCTGGGATTATGGGTGTCCCACCGCAGGTGTGGATGGCACTAATCAATAGTCTTATAGCCTGGATAGAACAAAAAGGGACCGAAAGAAGCTGCTACTGCCTTTGCTTTCTGCTGCTGCTTCTGTTGCTCCCGCTTGTCCTTTGCTGCCTCTTGCCTGCTCTGCCAGGCTCCTCTGTCACAGCACCCTGCCTTGAAGCCAGCTGATTATAGACTGAAACCTTCACAAATTGGGAGCCAAAGTAAATCTTTCCTCCTTTAACTTGAGATGTTAGGTATTTTGTCTCAGCAGTGAGAAAAGCAAGCAAGGCATGAGCCATCGTAACTAAAGGAGTGCTCCCCCATGAGACTTTGCAATGTTCTCTAAAGGGCACTCTGACTAATTAATTGTTTTCTCTCAGCACAGGCTGAAATGGCAGTAGCTGTCAAAGCTACAGTGTCACTGGTCAGCCTTCTTGCTCATTCTGTGCAATGGCTTTTCTAACCTCCCTCAGAAACTTTAACTTTCAACTCTGACTCCTTTTCTGTTGACAGTTTTACCTCCACTTCAGAGAACATAAAAAGCAAATGGAAATGCACGAACTTCCTGTCATGAAATCTACAGATTCACACAGCCACCCTTTCTATTTTCTTCCCTTTTCAAATGAAGAATTGTCTCACTTCCCATTCATTAAAGACTGAATTGTAACGTCCATCAAATTCACATAGCACCTGAGAGTGTAATCTTACTTGGAAACAGAGTCATTTCAGATATAACTAGTTAAATTAGGAGGACATTGTACTGGAGTAGGGTCCAATATGATTGGTTTCCTTCCAAAGAAAGGTGGGGGGCAACTTGGATACTGATATTCTTTTTCCTTTCTTCTTCTACTTCCCCTTTAAGCTTCTGAAATGATATGCTTTCTGCTGTTCCCTGGGTATGAGGCAGACAGCCTCCTCTGATCTCCTGCTCTTCTAACTCTTTCTTCCTTTATAAAAATGCCTGGCTTTTAATATCGTGTCTACTGACCATATTGCACTCTATTCCTTGTCTCACTTGCTGTTACAGTTTGTGCCTGGATGTCCCCCCAAAGCTTCATGCAGGTATGAGTTGGGTTTCTTGATTTTTGATTGATCCATAGTTCACTGCTGGGATTATGGGTGTGAGTGTTACACCTGCCCTGGGATGGGTAGTTTGCATATGTAAAGGAGGGAAAGAAGCTGCTTGCTACCTCTCCTCTTTTTCTCTAGTTGCTTTTGCTGTCTTCTATCGCCATGAACTGCTGCCCTCTGGCATGTGCCACCCTGCCTTGGAGCCAGCCAAGTATGGACTGAAACTTCCATAACCCGTGAGCTAAATAAACCTTTCCTTCCTTAATTCTGGGCATCAGGTATTTTGTCTCAGCAATGAGAGAAAAGTAACCGAGACACTTGCTTAAGGATCAGCAAAATTCATTTCTTGAAGATTTTTTAGCCTCACTCATTATTTGGGGCAATCGTATTCTCATTATAATTCACACTTACTTTATTTTTCACACACACCGTTCTGCATGAGGCTAGAGTCTTTATTCTTGAATTCCTCTCCTTCAATGATTTGGTCTTACATCCTGCTCAGCTGCTCACTCTTCTTCCTTTGATCTTGCCTTGTGTAGTGACTCAAGCCCTTTCCTTATCTCGATTTCTAGTTGCTTAGTCTATAACCTCCAATTTCTCTTCCCCAGCTCATTTCTGGTTAGACAACTCAAAGCATATCTTGACCCTAAGAATATTTCACTGGCGCTAATTCGTATTATAGTTTTATGTCCTCCACTGACCAATTTGGAGTCTGTTTCATATTTATAATTCTCTTGCATGCTCTATTCAACTCCCTTGGGCATCTCTCCTTTTGTTTCATAATGCACTTGGCAAACTCCAGACTCTGATTCTGTATTTCCTGTAAACTCTGCCTCTGTAACAGGCCTGCAGAGGATTGCTGGAGACACACACTGGAACACGCTCCCTGGTCTCACTGTAACCACATGCCTACCATCCTGAAGCAGGTCTTTAGGATTATCTGGCAGCTCTACAAACATAATTAATCCATTTATTTTTCCATTCACACTAAAACTATTCCATTGTTTAAATCCATACTCCTTAACACCCCAGTTGTCCCTCAACCCTCCTTCCCTTTTCTCGTGTTTCATTTTCTAGAAAAGGAGAAGGAGGAGGAGGAGGAAAGAGAAGGAGGAAAAGGAGTAGAAAGAGAAAGAGGAGAAGGGAAAAGGGAAGACAGAAAAGGGGAAGGGGAAGGGGAAGGGGAAGAAGAGGAGGAGGAGAGGAGGGGGAAAGAGGAGTAGGAGTAGCAGGAGGAAAGGAATTCTGTGAGTCCTGACAACTCATGTTCATCTCATCCACCTCTGGCCTTTCCTCTGTTGTGTACATGGATTTCTGTTTTAATTCAAAGATGATCTGGGCACTAGGTTCTGTATCCTCCGCTCTACTCAAAGGCATAATGTTATTTTCTTTCCAAGTTTGCATTTCTCTCCAAAATTATCTCTGTTTAAAATTTTTAAATAAATCTTTTTACAGAGAATCAATATGTAGGTACAAATATGCTCTAATTTATTTCAGTAAATAAAATTCTTGACCTACATTTCCATGCATGCTATTTCACTCCCATTTCTCTTTAGAGCAAAACTCTTGCAAAAAATTGTTTTCCACTGTCTCTCTCAGACCCTTTCTCTTAACCTTCCTTAAGCCCTTTCCTGTCAGGATTTATTTTACTGAGACTCCCACTAAATTGTTCCAGTAAAATTCACCAGTAAAATCCATTTTGCTAAACTTAGTGGTCATTTCTCAGTTTTTGATCAAGAGTAGCATTTGACACAGATAATCATTCTGAATTCTTTGAAAGACTCTTTCTCTTGGATTTCAGGATATTTATTTTTCTGTTATCCAAAAAATTGCTCCTTTTCAGGTCACATTGTTGATGACCTCTTATCTACTCCAATTTTAAATTTGATGTACTGCACCAGTTCTGTTTATTACATACAATGCCTTCCTAAGAAATCTCTCCTTGTCTTATGGATTTGATAATCAACTATTAGCTTGCAACTTCAATATGTCTATTTCCAGCCAAACTTATTACCTGAGTTCAAGCCATAAGAATATGACCTTCTGCTTGATATGTCTGCAAGTCTTGTAGATAATTTGAATTTAGCATGTTTTTATTTATTTCTAACTGCCCCAATTTCCAATTTTGCCCTCATAGTAAAAGAGGGTTAGAGGCTAACAGTCATCTTGATTGGTCAGTGCTTGTAACCTAACAAGGTTAAATATTATGAATATTCCTCCAATGGAGAACATTATACATCTTGTAAATAAATGAATGAATCATGGATTTATCTTTAGGACAAACCATGAATTTGTCCTAAAGTAACTGACCTGTGATATCAGTGCTTGAGGTAAGCGCATTTAGTTATATGAAATACTGTGAGATATTGTATACATTTTTATTGCTAGAGCAGATGTTTATCTATCTAATATGGAATTTTTAATGTTTGATGTGCTTTTCAATAAAAAGTGCAGACAATAGGTAAAAATTTGAAGGCCAATTGAGGAACGTTGAATTAAAATCTGCATCAGTTTATGTTTTGTAGAGCTTAGCGCTCTTATTAACATTTCTGTTTACCAATTATATTGTCACTTGTAATATGAAATGATTGAATTTTTGAGAGTTGATTTAAGTGATTTTCCCATATCGTGTAAAAGTATTCTCATCAAAGATTACAGAGCAATAAAGTACTTGCAAAATCAGAAGCAATGTACTCTAATGCTGAGATCCATTTTTTGTCTCATTAGAGCAGCACATTAAGAGTTCTCATTTGCTCACTGGCTAGCTGACATGTAGACCCGGTAACAAGATTAACTTGTAGTGACTTAAAACAAGGAGCTAAATTCATTTCTCTCAAACTCCATGAGTGCTGTACAAATGTGAACTTGGGAATGAATTCTCATAAGAGTTTTAAATCAAAGTTGAGCAGAAATTGTATTTTACTGCCTTTTTGTGTGTCACAGCTTGTCAGAATGGCCGGCCTTTAATGTAGTTCAACCCACTATCTTCATTTTGGAGTAACATTGGGTAAATGATACTATGAAAAATAGTGAACTTCTTGAGAATCTTCTCTATAATTCTAGGTCTAAAAAAAATCAGCGTTTTTTTTTTTTTACCAGACTGTGAAAAATGATCTTGGTTTTACTGATGGTACACGGCATTTATCCTTCCCATGACAGAATCTCGGCCAGCTCCAAACATGAAAAGAGCAAAGTAGTGACAAATGTAGTAATTAACATCTGGGTTTAGCAAGCAGGGAAGAAGAAACATATGTTCACTATTAAGATAGGATTTATCCATTTGGATTTATTTTGACACTTGATTTCTGCTTTAGAAAAATAACACTGCTTAAACCTTAAGTGATATCACTGCTTATTTTAAGCGACGTCCAGAAATGAGCAACAGTCCTGAGAGCTAACATTCCCAATGAATATTGCTTAGAAAATGTTGAAAACAATAGCTGTTGAGATATTTCAGCTCAGCTCAAATGTAGAAACAGATGTGTTTTTAGCTACTGGAATAATTTGCTATAACTTTTATGACATCTCTGTAGTACTCTTGGTAAAGATTTTATTTAGTTAGTAATTCCACCAAACAGCAAAATTTAAGGAAGCAAAAGGAACTTTTGTTAGCGCCACTACCATCTGTTTGAATGGCACTGTAAACAATGAAAGAAAAACAGAGTATTATAGTTGTTTGGGGAAGAGAGGGAAGCTATAGACATGACTACATGTAGGCAGAGGACAAGGGTGTCTAAACATGCTCTTCATTTTGTTAGAAGACATGCATACTGTGTAATTGTGGATTTCATTTTCATGTGTGTGTGTGTGTGTGTGTGTGTGTGTGTGTGTGTGTGTATCTGAGAAAGAAGGAAGGAGGGAGGGACAGAGTGAGAGAGAGAGAGAATGAACCTCAGCGATTTACAGACTCCCTCCCGTATCTAGGCTGCTCTTATCCGCAGCGATCTCCCACTCATCTAACTAACCTGAGTCTGGCCTTTAAGGTAGCCTCTTCATTTCATGCCCTTGACACAGCACGACACTGCCTATGGTTCAGAATGCCTCTAGAATGTTCCATAATAATATTTGAGCTTAGTAAACTAAGGGTGTCCAATTTCATATTTGAGTTGCATTTCCAATTTCCTTTTCTCCTCTTTCCCCATGATCCCTGGCAGGTATTATTTATGTTCACATTGGCATTACCATTACATTATAAGCTCATTGAGCATAAAGTGTATCTTGTATTATTTTATTCTCTACAATTTCTTCTCTCCAACCAATTCAAGGCTCTTAATCTAGAATGTTATACAAAGTAAACACTTAGTACAAATTAAAAGTCTTTACAAAGTTATGTACAGTAGTACAAAATAGTTATAAATCAATACACCATGTAACTGACAATGGAATATAAGTTTTAGAATCAAGACATAATGGGATAATATTTGATTTTCCTATGTTGTCATATGACCAGCAACTATGAAAGAAAAAAAAGTATTTTAGAAGAATTCTTTTAGCATCAGAGATAAAGGTTATCCTATCTCAGGAGTATTCAGCACAAATAACGCACAGTTACTTTCAATCTCTTCTTTGTTAAGAAATGATAAAATGGTAAATATGCATGGATGTCCTTTCAGTAATTCACATCACTTAAAATAATAAAAATAGTGAGAGTACATCCTTGATGCCTTAGATTTTTTTATGTCTATGTGAAACTCTTGATATACTTGATGAGTGAAAACTATAATAAATATAAAATATTAAAAATACAGAATAAGATGATTTGTCTTGGGGTTTTATGACTTTTAGGCCAATCATGTTTCACCTAATATTAGTATTATTTTTATTTCCTGAGGATAAACAGATTCAGGGAAGTATCTACAAACTCTGTAGATGCAAACCTCTCACAGTGCTAATGCATTAGAGCACAATAAAAATGGACTGTTTTGTGTATCATGAAGAACTTGAGTGGCGGGGCCACCCCGCTAACTACTGCTGATCATAATTAATGACACGAATACTATTCTATCACTGGATAATCCATACAGTGAGTATTACTGCAAGGTCCACGGAATTCTTTTAGAAGACGGGAAAGAAAACCCAGTATATGGTTGCAAAAACCTTTTCAAGGCCATCAGCACTTATCACCATAGACAGAATGCAGACAAGGACTGTAAACTTCTTATGGCAATGTCCATCTCTGGTTCAACTTTCTATTTCTTATGGTAGATTTTCTCCTACTTATGTGTACCTCTGAGTTACTTGATTATTAAAAATAAAGGCATTCCTACATATTTTGTCTTCCTATCTAACCAGCACCTCTAATGATAGGACTTCTGAACATACTTTTAAGATCTCTGAAACATGGTCACTAAGTTCTATTTTGGCCCTGCTAGTCAGAGGGTATCCAATGCAGATAATCCAAAAACATGTTAAATGAATGACCCAGTTGTTTTTGAAAGTAGTAGATAATACACCAGTGCTTTGCAGTACCTACATTTTACCTTCTGTTCATTTGGGGGGTATTAATCTAGCATGACTTTATTTATTTTGTAGTATAGAAAGAGCAGCTAATAAATGAGATATAGTTTATACATCTCATGAAAGTATTACAAATACTCACTGTACAAAATCAAATAAGTTGGGACTGGACTTGTGCTCAGAGATAGAGCACATATTTAGCATATGCAGGCCCTGGGGTTCCATCCCTAACACACACACACACACACACACACACACACACACACACACACACACACCACACAATCTATCTATAATTTTACTTCTCTTAGTATAAGGATATTATAGAACAGAATGAGATTCTGCTCCTCAGAATTTCAGTATTTGGAGATGGTTTAGGTATTTTCTTTAGAGCACTTTTTAGGAATTATGATTTCACCACAGCATCTCATTTGATGATGTAAGCACTTCTTTTTCCTTGTCACTTCTTTGTTTTCTTCCACTGCAATCCTAGATTTTAATTCAATCCAAAATAAAAATAATGTAGACACTCACATGTCCCCAGCCTCCTTTTCCTGGTTCTGGCCAATAGAGATGAAAAACAACACAAGATACTGTGAAAACATCTCTCCTGGCAGTCACTACAGTAGTCCTTTACCCGCTCGTGACTCCAAATGGTAGATTATCCACATTTTTACCATGGAAAACTACGTACTCTGTGTTTGCTGGTTTTGTATATATGTGCAGCGATGAGTCTTTGAGACAACAATATTCATAGAAGCCTCTCTGGGCTAAACTGCACCTCCAGAAATCTTCCCCACCATTGCATGCCTCCACTCTCCTGACAGCGTTCTGCTTGTACTTAGCTACTGATCCATCCTGGAAGCCTTCACTGCAGGTTGGTTTAGGAGTTTCTTATTAAATGCCTGCTACCAAAGATAGACCTTAATACATTATT
Organism: Dinomys branickii; assembly: GCA_004027595.1. Taxonomy (NCBI): domain Eukaryota; kingdom Metazoa; phylum Chordata; class Mammalia; order Rodentia; family Dinomyidae; genus Dinomys; species Dinomys branickii. Next base: position 51,377 of record PVLD010001187.1, read on the forward strand.
CACCCTCTTCATATCATGGCCAGGAGTCAGTAGCCTCTTTGCTTCACACTTGCATAGGCCAACGCTTGACAATTTCAGCAGCTACTGCACAGTTAAAAATTCATACTCAAAGGCATTGTCTCCAAATAGCTTTAGTATAATCATGAAGACACCCTTGACATGCAAAGATGACAGTCTCATCCACCATCCCCTTGACACTTTTCTGTAAAGATAACTGCCAGATTCATGGTGCTTGACTACTGTATGAGTGAACAGACATAACCTCCTGGTAATGTCAGAATCAATAAGGGACATTAAGATGTCAACATTCTGTATTATTGAATAGGCAAAAACCAACTGGACCCCAATGAAATGAATTAAATTGCCCTGTCTTACAAGGCAGATGTTTCTGCATCACTCATTTCCCATGACTCATTGATTAAGACAACAGGCCAAATAGATTTAAAAATAAGTAAAGAAAAGTGTGTGAATATATTCTTCCTTTTCCCCCAATGCAAGCATAATAGCTTGCTTTGCTGCTGTCTAGCTTTGTTATTGTCTAACATTGTTTTCCATGATGATTTCTCATCTTTGTTTCCTTCTGCTGACATTATTATAGTTCCAGTTTTCCTATTTGCCTATCCCCATGGTGAACACACACTGTTCATTTCTTTCTCTTCACTCATAACAGGCAGATTGCAAATGTAATTTGCAAGATTGGAATTGGAATGATCTTTCTGGAGGTGAATCATGACTCAGAGCTTTGTTAGAACTATTGTCTTTTTTGACTATGGCCAGGCATTAATCCTGGGCTTGGTGCTCAGAGCCAGGCCAGTCTGTCCCATAATGGCAACTGGCCAGATTCCTGTGATTACTCTACTATGCCAAATTAGACACTACACTGGTAAAAAATAGAATCACAGCTGATATTTATTTGGTGCAATATTTGCACATTTTAAATAAACTTAATTTTTAAAATAAAATTTAATTTTTAAGTTAAAAATAATTTTCAAATTAAATGAATAAAATTTTAAGTATCTCCACATTTTAAAGAAATGTAATTTTTCTACAAGTATTAAAATGCTATCCCTTATGTATGTAGTAGTGTGGGTATAAAATGTAGATACATTAAATACCTAATTAGGAAGTGTGAGTTAATTTATTTTAAAACATTTTTGATTAGGTACAAGAATAAATAGGTTAAGAGACCACTGCTAAATAGTGTCATAGGCAATCTTTCAATCTCTTAGGTTTTTTGAATGACAGCATAGCCTTTGGATAATATATGCTAATAATTCTATTAGCAATTATTTATTCACTAAAATATTTGGTAAACATTAGTGTTAGAATTTGGGTTAGACATGAGGCAAAGATCTAAGAGTCAGTTATTTAAGTTTCTGAACAGGAGAAAAGCTTATAGCCATAATGTGTTGCTTTTACAGTTCCCTTTGTCTAACAGGACTGTGCTTGATTCTTATTTATTAACTCCTACTTGCCTTTTAATATCAGCTTGAAGGCTATATCCTCTAGGATGCCTTCTCTGACTCACTCAGAGCTGAGTTAAGTGGATCTCCTTAAGTGCTCAGGCACTTGTCCTTCCATATAAAAGAGGGCCTCCAGCTGAGAATCTACCAGTCTTGAAATGACACTACAGGACAATGTTCTTTGGCCTAAATTGCCAAGAGTCAATAATATAGTAGGGTCCTTGAGTATTGCTGTATTAGTGGCCAAATAATCAAACATGTCTAAAAATGGGGAAGATATTTATAGCCTGGAGCAAAGGTTCTTACACTTTAGCACACATTGGAATCTTAAAAAACACTCATTTGGCCCTATCTTGAGAGTTTCTGAGTTAGTTAATTTAGGATGAGGCAGAGAATCTACGTTCTTTTAAGTTTCAAGGTGAATATCCCAGGAGAGTACAGGAGCTGTGCTTCAAGAAGCTGTTGTTTTAGAACTAGTGAGATAGATTTAAAAGTCCCACCTCTTGCTTCTGACTACACACAATCCAATGAGGTCATCACTGACACTTCAGGTTTCCTAAAGCCGTAAGGGTGACCCCTTTGATCTGAGTGATGTGAGTTTCTTCTTGGGTAGGTCGAGTAGGGGTCAGTCCACAGTATTACTAGTCTAAGAGCCTAGCAATAAGCCAAGGTATTGAATCAGTGTGCTGCTTTACAGTTAGAAGGCAAGTTTAAAGAGATGTACTGACATATTGTATTTTGAAATTTCAGTGAGGTGTCCTTGATGGATACTGATTTAATCTATCGTGTAGCACATGATTAACGAAATTCCAACGATGACTGGAGTAGATTCATTTAAACCTTTATGTTTGAAATGAGGAGGAAAGTTTGTTGCATTGGCGGATAAGAACAGTTGACTTCTTAGATCTTTTAGTAAGTTCCAATTATGCCCACAGCTATAATAGCTGTAGTTTACTATGCAGCACACTTGCCTATACAGAATGCTATTGTCTATGTGTTTCTTAAGTTATAATCCAAGTGCTGTGGGGGTTTTTCTAGACATCTGAGTTCAGGAATGACCCGTTCATGTCCTCATCAGAGTTAAACGTTGGAAGCAGTGGGATGAGAGGGGGGAAGAGGAGCTTCACCTTACTGAAAGATCGTGCTAGAAGCAGTCATATGCTTGCTTCTGTTGTTCATGCACAACCCCATCGACAATGGACATAACCTGGAGATGAGTTTTTACTTATAAAAGTGACTGTTAACTACTATGATTAATAGAATTAATGGGCTCATATTGTTATTCAAGATACATGGTTTCATTATTCTATGATATTCTTTAATTGTTCTCCATTCTTGGATCAATTGCCCCCCCAAAAGTCTTGTCCTCTTTACCCTTTTAGACTATATCCTGGACAGATTACTCAAGCATCCTATGTCTGTCCAAGAGCTCTAGAAGATCTTATTAGCTGATACCTGCCTCTGGACCTCTGCATTTCTTGTATAGGAATAGTCCACTCAATATGGTTTTATAGGTCTTGATAAATGGCCAAATTGTCCAGGCTGGACTGGCACTTGCAGTCAGCCTGCTGCAGCCTCCCACAGTGCTGGAATTACAAGCAGGCACCACCACCCCCGGCTGTGTTGTGTTAAGAGACCATATCTGTGGTAATTAGTCATACCCAGCAGTAGGAATTGCATATAATTCCTCCCTCTTTTTTCCTCCCTCCTAATCTCTTATATATTGTTTGGTTCTATTCTAGACACTGCCCATTGACGACTCTTAAATCCTATCCAGAGTTCAAAGCTCGTTTCAGTGATCCTTTCTCCCTGTACACTTTCTTAATACAATCGGAAGTAATTTGTGTTCCCGGAGAGCTCCAGAGCACCCAGTACCATGGACAATCCATTTACCACATATTCTTCGCTTAGCTTATTTGAGGCCAGGCTGCATACATTTTTGCTGCTTCACGGCTCCTAGTTCATGGACTTTAGACACATTAGACATGAAAACTCATTGAGTGAATAAACTAAAGAATATTACCATAAAATATTTTTAAACCCTTCCAGTAGCAGGATAGGAAAGAGCTGATATTTTGTGTATAAGTATAAAAAATATGGTAACATACATTTGCCACTTCATATGATCCATGTAATATCTGCTCCAGGTAATGGTTTAGATCTCTGAATCTTTTGTGGTCTGAGTTTGTAAAAGGTAAGTGCCACCAGTGAGGAAATCTGTTTAAAAGAAAACAATGTACCTTCATTAGTATGCAAACTGATCTCTGTTTTAGGACTGCTGACAGCATAACGGCTGCATCAGTGAGAAGGGCCAATGAAAACACAAGTCAGAGTAACATTAATCTTGAAAGTTTCATTGACATGGCTGTGGTCCCTTGTCCTACTTTGTCACTAACATTAATACTAATTAGTGAACCATTAATTTACATGTTCTTTTCTACTGTGTTTATAGCAGACCACACATTTTGTCCTTTAAATACAAGTGGGAGTTCAAGAAATACTTTCTGAACCTAATGATTTCTAATTTTGCGAAGGGTTCAGATTGTATTGTCTCTTCTAGGTTTACTACAGGCTTTGCACACTCACTACAGCAAACATTTTACCAAGTGACCTGTGCTTCCATCTGGTCTTTGTCTTTTGGGACCCAGTAACATATCCCCGATAGTGTGACCTGCAGACACTGTATGAGAGTTCATTTCGAGTGGTGGGTTGATGCAGCCAGGTACTGTGTGGGCTGAGGTATTCAAACTCCTCTTTGTAACCCATGCTGCTGCTCAAAATGAGCTTTGTAAGAGCTGCCTGCCGCAGTAGCTTCTTCTGACTGCTGTCTCACTGCTGCCTCATCTAAAGGCCTGCTCTTTGGATAGAGACCATGGCTTGGCTACCATGCTTCCTGGAAAAATGAACGCGGGGCTAGTGAGGGACTGCAAACGCACACACATAGGCGACAGCTGCATGCTTCGCCATTTACTTCTTGTTGGAAATGCCCAGGAAGTCTATAATGAATGTATTTTTATAGTAAATAGTTAACACGTAATTTTTTTAAAAAGTGTTTTGTAGCTCTAAGGATTAAAGTATTAAAAATTTCATTCAGATTTAATTATGAAAATTAATAACAGTGCCATATATAATTATGAAAATTAATCAAAATACTATTTATAGAATATATATAAAAAGCAAAACTTTTTGAATTTTCCCTGTTGGTAAGATAAGACAGTTTAGCATCAGTTCTTTTCCTTTACTGATGTTTTTGTACATATACAGACTAAAAACATTTTATGTATAAACACGTACATAAGAATTGAGGAACTCTGCTATAGTAATGTCACTTAACTGTTTGAAATCTTACATGCCAAATGCGGCCTATCTATCAGATATTAAGAATTAATTTTTATGATCTCTTATCTGACAGTCTCATCATGTTCTCCCTTACTTTGTTCAGGACAAAGATAAAAAACAAAGCAACAGTCGGAAAACCACAAGAAAAACAGATGACTGGCGAACAGATTTGGTACCTGATTTTAGAGTCATTTCCTTTGTCAATATGAATGCTAAAGTTTTATTTGCCTTTTGATCTGCTCCTCAGAGGTTTTTACACCTGCGGGCAGTGTCCTCAAAATGAGATCCGAAAGGGTTGGGAGAGGAGCACTAAAAACAGTAGAAAAGGGAAAGGAAATTCTAGTGTCCCAGAGCTGAATGATTTAAAGCAGCGCATTCATTATAAGGGCTATTTCTATGCCTGTGTGCTCATGGAAAGAACCCAGGAGGGCAAATAGCCTTGCAGTCCACTGATACCAATAACTAAGTAAAATTTTATTCTTTACAGCTGTAATTTTCGCATCAGACTTTCCCAATCAGATTTCAATAACTATCAGAGGGCTTCTCTGAGGAAATTTAGGCGATGGGAGAAACCTTGCCCCATCTTTCACTTATTTGTGCTGCCTAGACCTCGGGCCTTTGGCACACAAATATTGCTCAGGGCGCCAAAGACTAAATGCGCCCCTGATGTGTGTTGTTTAAGTAGTCCTCCGTGTTGCTTCTCTTTTGTACTGAGGATAGAACCCAGGGTCTTCACAGCAAGAACCATTCTCGGCCCTTGTTAAATTTTTAATTTTGAGACAGGATCTTGCTATGTTGCTAATTTGCTCTGGCCAGGCTCAAACTTGTGATCTGCCTGTCCCAGGGCCTCCAGAGTGCTGGGATTACAGGCATGAGCTATCATGCCCAGCTAGGTTAAGTAGTCCGAATATCAATTTGGGTGCTCTGCCAGGCAGTAACTGTGAGCATAGCAGAACCCTAAGTAAAGCTGAAAATTGAGAAGAGGCAGATGAAGAGAATTGCCAGCCCTTCTAAATTTCTTGAAGTTGCACTGATATGTACAATTTGGAGACCAAAAAAAGACAGGTGAATTTAGCTCTTTCAATGATTAATTAGCAAGTGTGATGGCAGCTCCAGAGGCTGAAGTCGGCACGAGTAGCGCAATTTAGAAACTTTTGCTCACGTTTCCTTTTCCTCATTCTATTGAAATCTTTTTCAGTACTTCTCAAACCTGATATTTTCAAGTTCCCAGAACAACTGTCCTTCCTTCTCATTCCCCTCACTATGCTTTCACTCCAATTTCTTGACTTCCTGGTGCTTCAAGGACTCATGTTGCAAAATCTCTGACATCTGCAAACACACATTTGCAGGCATGTGAATTACTCAGTTTTCCATATTGCACAGTATCTTCCGTCCACTGACCACTCTGCTTATATTTATACTTTGGAAAGTGACAACTCTGTCAAAGCTGAGTAAAAATCTACACGTACAACTGGCACTGGGAATGGGGTGGACATTTATATTCTTAAAGGATCATTTACGTAACAAAAATCCAGTGTAAATAAAAAATTTGATTTATCTCATTGCCAACATCATAATTTCTGGGAAGCTCACCTTTTAAAAGTCAAGATATATTTTTGTAATATATTGAAATCTATGATCTAATTTTACCTCATTGTAAGTGACAAATGTTCATATGACTAGTAGTTTGTTTCATTATATTTGTAGTTTGAATATGTTTAAGATTTTTTTACTATAACATGAATGACCACAATTATATGCATGATTGTTTCAAAATGAACATAATAACAAACTAAGTTTATATAATACAAGTTGAGTAATTAATAATTAAAAGGTTAATAACTGATGGTGACAGATTAGCTATAAATACATAAATTGGTATTAACACAGTTAAATGTTTTCTGGTACAGAAACTAAATATGTAAGCTTTTTATCTCTGTTATTGTTAAAAGAATAGATAAATCCAATTTAGTTCTGCATTTTCAATTTCAATTTTATTTTTATAGAAAACAACTGAGAAGATTAAAAATAGGTAAGTAAAACAATTTCCCCAATAATTGATGAAAAATGAAATAGTTTCTGATTTTTTTTTTTTTTTCTGTCTACAGAATCAATAGCTGGAAGCAAGAAGAAAATTGCAAACCTTATTCTGTTTTATGAAACAAAAGAATCTTTACTCAGAACAGAGCAGGCTCTCTGCTGGAAGAGATTCAGTGGTATTGCAGTCAGAATACTGAGCTCACTCCCAAATAGAAAATCCCATAACCATAATTTTTCCTTTTGCTCAAGAACAAGTACTGAATGCAAAACAATGCGAGGGGACAGGGCCTTACTCTGGAAGAGTCAGTGATGCAAACTGCTTCTGAAGTTGACTGTGAAGTTTTGAAAACTGGTCAAATGACTTTTCTGTTAGGCTGATTTCACTGTTACCATGCGTCACCTGGATCAAATATAGCTGCAGAAGAACAGGCAAAAATCAAAAGATGATAGTATAATCTGTGATGCATGCTAATACCTAGTTTTATGCAGACCACAAAAAAGAAAGAACCTTCCTGCAAAAATTATCACTAAGAGATGCAATTTGCAAAGGAGCATCACCTAGGAACACAACCCAGAACGTATCATAATCTTACATGCTGGAACAGACTCATTTCTGCTGTTCTTTTCTTGTGGACACTTTAATTAGCCCTTGATTTATATTCTACCACAGGGCAGCAACTGTTCCCTTTGATGGTTCTCTGCTAATAGCTCTGGTTGTTATGATTTTTCCTTAAAATATCCTCTTAATGGCACTTGAGCTCAAATTGTAACTGATCTTTCATTTGCATAGCAAAAAAAGGAAAGTATATGGAGCAGAGTTAGAGATGCAGCATCCAGTGTTAATTCCCTACTATCTTCTCTATAATTTGGTATTTCCTTTATTGTTTTTGTGTTAACAAATGCAAAGATAACATTACATAATACAGCATCCAGTGCTAATTTCCAACTGCCGTCTCTATTTTGTATTTCCTGTATTTTTTTTTGTTATTCTGGTTTATATGTCTCCATTCTTTTGTCTTAAAAAACAATTAAGATGACAGATTTTAGACTTACATCTCTGAGTTTCTTGCTGAACCCTAAAACTGTTGCTCTTTGAATTGACCTGGCTGTTCTTGGCCTGCAGGGTTCCTGGGAGGACGTCTGAGGAGGAGATTTGGCCGGGCTCCCTGCTGACATTTGTGCAAGTATGTGGATCAAGTTGTTCAGCTTAACAGGGAAACATTCCAGACTTTCCTTTATTTTCCTAGAGAAATTGAGAGAAAAAGACAGTAATATTCCCCTGCCTCAACTCATTTCATTTATGGTTTGCTTCCCTATGTTAGCTAGATGTGCTAGTGGTGGTGGGAAACAGAACTGTACATGTTTATTTGAAGCCCAACATTTAAACATTATTTTTTTTTTACAAACTTCAAGTTCACATCTAGACTTTTTAGCCAATATGCAAGCAACTTTTATGGTGAAATATGGGAGTATAATTGCAATAATGTATTGCGACTTTTATAGGTCTTCTTTGTTTTGTTTTCTACTATTATGGATTGTGTTTGAAAAAGTTTACTAGTGGTGTATAATTATCGAAAAGATTTCCATAAACTCCAAAGGGAAACCTACAAAATAATTTATGGTGAAAGAAGCCTGGCGGCTGTATTTGTATATCCATACCCCTACCCTATCCCTGCCCTTCCTCGTTGTTATGACTTAGATCTAGAATGTGCCCTAAAAGCTCCAAGTGCTCAGAGGTGCGGCTTTCGGACGGCGGTTGGATCACCGGGACACTAGACTCATTGCGTCATCCATCCATGAGTCAGTTCAGCAGCTGACTGCGCTATTTAAGAAGCGGGGTCTGCTCAGAGAGGGGCTCACTGTGGGTGTGAACTACGAGGCTACGTCTCCGATTCCTTCCTTCTCTCTATGCTTCCCGACCACCATGATATGCACAGATTTCCTCAGCTACACCCTTCCACAGTGTCGACGTCATCTTTGCCTTGGAGCCAACCAACTGCAGGCTGAAAACATGAGCCTCCTTTAGGTGCTAGGTGTCGAGTATTTTGTTTCAGTGCTGAGAAAGTTTCTGAGCCACTTTTTTTTTTTTTAGTATTTTTATAAAAAGTTTATTAATTTTTATAAAAATTAAAACTGAGCTTTCATTATTTCATTTTAAAAATTTAATTCTACTTGTTAGATATTTGTGTGGCAGAATACTGTAATACCACATTTAATATGCAAATATTTTGTATGAAGTGTTTTTATTCTATGATTTTTTTGTTTGTGTTGCTGGTTTTGGTGCCCACTTTTTAAAGCTTTTTGTATTAAAGAATATTTGTATTCTAATGTTATAATACTTTTTTTCTTTTTTTTTTTTTTTTTTTTTTTTTTTTTTTTTTTTTTTTTTTTTTTTTTTTTTTTTTTTTTTTTTTTTTTTTTTTTTTTTTTTTTTTCCGGTACCAGGGATCGAACTCAGGACCTTGTGCTTGCCAGGCAAGCGCTTATGCCACTGAGTATAATACTTTTATATAATATATATTTTTATATAATATCCCCGCCTTTCTTGGTTATTTTGTATTTATTGTGTACTACAAATAATATAGAAATTAGCTAAATTCATTTACTTCTCTTTATTTTTCTTAAGAATGTAATTTTCAATATTATCCTTTAATCTCAGTTAATATTATAAGCAAACAGCAAGCTTTGTTGTTTTCCTTTGTGCTTTCTGTCCTCTGCTTTCACTTACTGTGGAACCAGACTGTCTATATTGTATCTACACACTGTGCCATCTATTGTATAACCGTTTAATTGTGGACTGTTTTCTAGAGTTTGTGTTCTAATCCTCCCAATCTCTCATTTTGATGATCTGAAACTCATCGTCTAGTAAATTCTTCAAGAAGTGCTCAAAGAAACATTTCTGAGTTCTTCTGTGTTGAGAACAGCGTATGTCCTCAATATTTGAAGACCAAGCTGAGTGTGTGGGTTCCTTTGCTCACGATTTCATTTTGGATTGTCATGAAGTTATACATACTCTTCCAGAATAAAGGACTACTACCCCAAACTGATAATATATAGTGAACTTCTTTCCTTGTAAATGAGCTAGTCTTATTACCTGCATACTTAAAGGAAGTTTCTTTTTCTTCAATGTCCTTAGTTTTTCAAAAATATGTTTTAGTAACAGTTATTCTGGAAAATTCTTCTGAATATGCAAAGTTTCCTTTCAATATATAATTTGAATATTTTTCAGTTTTCAAAAGGTGTTAATTTGAGGGTTAAGATTTATTAAATACTATACTAAGCATAAAATTGAGTTTGGACACAGTTTTAACACATTATTTTGATTTTGATTTCCTTTTGGGGGCTTTTATTATATGTATACTGGATCTTCATTGCTTTTATTTCATTTTTGTCTTAAAAATTCTTCCTTTTTTCAATTCTTTTTTCTCTTGCAGCACTGTGTGTAGGTATTTATGTGTCTGGTGTTCCTTCTAGTTGATTGTTTTTTGTATTATGTTTTCTTTATAATTTTTTCTTGGGTTCAGTCACCTTATTTCTGATTTCTCCTGACTGTTTTTCCTTCATATGTTTACACATTCTTAATTTTTTAAAGCTTCACTGAAACATAAAGGCACAGTTTATCCCTTGATGTGTATGTTTTTGTGTTTTGTATGCACATTTTCGCTTTAGGGATAATGTTATTTTGTATTATACTTTTCTTTTCCTGTTATAAGCTTGTATGTCACTGAACCATAGTCTTTTTTGTTCTGAAAAGGAACACTGAGAAAATAAGATCATAAGCCTACCACCTCAGGCTCTGATTCTCTTTTTCTACTTTCTGGCCACCATGAGGTGAAAGTTTTGTGCCATGTCCTTCCACCATGATTTTTTTTTTAACATTTTGTCAATTGAATTTATTTTTTTTATTTTAAAGAGAATTTTTTAAAAATACAATAGCAAAATGCCAACAACATAGACAAAAACAAAACAAAGCAAAAACAATAAGAATGATACAGGGTTCCAGAACAAAATGATAGGGCTTAATGTTATAGTATCTATTTTTATCTTTATCAAAACTGGTCAGATTACCAGGTATAAGAATGCAAGATTAACCACCATGATTTTTCTGCCTCGTCTCAGTCCCAAAGCAATGGAACCAGATGAACATAGACTAAACTTCTGAAACCATGAGCCAAAATAAATCTTGCTTTTACAAATTTAATTTTCTCAGGTATTTTGTCACAGTGACAACAGCTGACTAACACACCTTGATTTTTCTGTAGATGTTCGAATTTTTGAATTTCGCTTTTGTGGTTAATTTGTCTTTTTATGGAAACTTAAGACTATTACAGATTTAACCTTTTAGAATATGTAAATCAAGCAATACAAAAATTTCCAAGTAAATTATAAGATTCTTTTTTTTTTTCTGTCACAGGAGGAGAGAGGACCTCCTCAGAAATAACAGCTTTGATAATTTGTTCTGATTCTTTTTATATGTTTTCTACACACTCATGAGGACATCCAGACATGTAAATACACAGACAAACAATACAGTACTCCTATTACACACCAGGTGTTACATGAGTTTTATGATCGAGCAGTGAAAAGAAAATAGAACGTTTTGCCTTTACAGAATTTATATAATGTAAAATTCAGGCAATAATCAGATAATCAAGTAAAATGAAGGATTTGAGACAGTGTGTAAGAGACATAAAATAGTAAGAGAAGAGAATACAGGGCTATCTCAAGGGAATAACATTGCACATTTAAATAGGTTGGTCACAGATAATCTCATTGAAAAGATGAGTTGAATTATTTGTCAAAGACTTTAATTTGTGAAGAAAATATGCTATAGGGATTTCTGATGGAATATATTTTAAACAGAAGCAACAAATCCAGGAGCTCAGAAAAAGATGAACAACTACAGCCAAAAACAGCCACGTGGACAACACAAAGTGAGGAGGAAGGAAGGCAGTCAGAGAGATGAAAGCACTTCGATAGTGTATGAGATGGGAGTCAGAGAAAACTCACAACCATATGCAGTGTTGTGCTTGAGTTTTTAAATTTAGTAATATATTTTGTAAGAAATATGTTTTACTGACTACTCAATAGTCAGTGATCAAAATATATTTGCTGAATTACTGAACAGCCTTTCTAATTCAGAACACAGCACTGGATCTTTTTGAGGGGTGGCAGGGTGCTGGACAATGAACCCCGGGCTTTTGTAGTGAGTTACATCTGCATTTCTTCATATCGTTATTATTATTGTTATTTTGAGATAGAGTCTCATTAAATCTTTCAGACTGTATTCAAACCTACACTCCTCCTGCCTCAGCCTCTCTCGGAGTCCTGGGATTGCAGGCATGCACCACCACACCCAGCTCTGAATCATCTTTTTAAATAGCCATATAGTATGTCAATGTGTATATGTACAATGAGTAACTTAAGCAACCTTTTTATTGGAAAACATTCTTTCCTTATTGTTTAACTTTGCCTAAGGTCTATATCCATATAAAGATGTTTCTTCTTCAGTTTGTTGCATTTATCTGTCTATCTGTGTCAATATTATACTGCCTTAAGTAGCATGGAATTTGTCATACATTTTGAAATCCAGGTGATCAAATTATTTTACGTTGTTCTTGAGATAGTTCTTTACTATTCTAACCCTGTTGACCCTGAAATATATTTTATAATCAATTTATTAAGTTCACCCATACAGAAGATAAATGTGTAAGAATCTTGAGTGGTTCATACTGAAACTAAATCAATTTGTGAAGTATTACAATTTGGACATTTTTGAGATTTTAGCTCAAGAATATGGTATATCATTTTAGTAGAACCTCATTTAGATGTAGTGAGATCATATTCTCTATAGGATTTCAGAAGTTTCACTGTGAAGGTCTCACATGTCATTTTTAAAAATTATTCCTCAGTTGGGCATATTTTGGTATGGCATATTGCAAATGCTATCTTAAATTTTATTTTAACTAATAAGTGATAATATATGGGTAAAATTATAACTCATTGATTCTAACAATGCATCTCTGTATTCTTTAGAAATTTTGTATGCACACAGTCATGTAATCTGCGTGTAATGACAATGCTTTTTGTTATCCTTTGTATTGTGGAGACCTACAGTCAGTGTTGAGTGGAAATTATGATAAGTATTTTTAGTTTGTTCCTGATTACAAAGAAATAGCTTTCAATGTTTTGTCATTAAGCATAATGTTTTCTATAGATTTTCAGTTGAACAGTAATAGCAGTTTTTCTGTTTCTAGAGATTTTTTCAAAATTAATGATTCTAGATTTTATTATCTGCGTTTTTATATCTATTGAGGTGATATTTAATGTTTCTTTTTTTCTTAACTATAGAGTTTGAATGATTATCTCACAATCATTTATCTACTAAACTCTTACCCAAATTTTTGTGTCTGTTAATTTCCCAGGATTGGTTTAATTATTTTCTTATTCAATTGCAAATATTACAGATAATAAAACTTAAATGTAGAGATTTACTATCAGTCTACAGGGAATTTTTCCATACCAATGTTATTGGAAATGTTTGTAACGTCTCACTTTCAAGTGTGGTATTTCCTGGAATGGAGACCAGTGACTGTAATCCTAGTTACTTGAGAAGCTGAGACAGGTTTGAGGCCAGTTGGAGCAACTTAGTGAGACCATCTCAAAATAAAAAACTTTAAAAAGGATCAGGAGGTGGCTCATTGGTAGAACTCCTGGTTAGCATGTATGAAGCCCTAAAATTAGACCTAGTATTGTGAAAAAAATTTTAAAGTATAGTATTCATCTAAGTTTGCTTTTATTATGAAAGTACCAAAGTTTTCTAAGAGAAGTTACTGTTTAGTAAAATTGAGCATTAATTTCATGGTCTGGCCTTAAAAATATTTACTAAAGATACTATGCCTTTATCAAAAATAATCTACCATGTCCTTATTGTTTACGATGTAGCTGAATAATGTTTAATAATTTCCTCCTCAATTTTATGAAAATTCAAGCTAATTTATCTTATTCTAGTCTTTGACTTTTTCAGTAAATTCCAAAATTTTCCATTATTATACATCGGTGCAGGCCAAAATTTTCTAAAATAAGTTAAAATATGACTCTGATCCCATTTCTCATTGCTATGGTGTGCATTATTTCTAAACATGGTCTTAAAAATTATGGATTTATAAGCACACACTACAGTGCAACGCATTAACTTCCTTCCTCATCAGCATTTTAGAGACAGAAAGACAATAATAATGGTAAGAGTCTAACACTAGTCATGATTTATAGAGACAAAACCATTCATTCATTCATCCATCCATCCATTCATTAGCATATTAATTGGACAAATTTCATGAGTTGGAGTAGTGTAGTAGCATGTAGTCATATCTCAAGAACCTGTCTGTGAATCTTAAATCTTTAATTTTAATATACTCGCAAAATCTCAACTGTGTCTATGCCTTGCCTGATTCCTACAGTTAAGATCTTGGAAGAGTGGAACCCCATGTCTTGGGGACCCACTTTCATCCCAATTCGTCTCCTCTCTCTCAGGTGTCAGACAACACATCAGACAAAACAGTAGTGTTAAATACCACTCCACTCAGAACGGAATGAGAACAGTAGGTGTCAGGCCTCTGTGCTGCCCTGATTTGTTTTGTTTAATGGTAGCATTAACAAGATTATGTGGAGTATTCTTACATTACAGCTCCTGAGCAGGAGTGGAAAGATTCCAGCTCTCAGGTTTCGGAGAGGAAGTCCCCAGGTGGTCTTGGTAAACACTCTTAGCTCTCCCTGTGAGGCAATGATGTATGTGCTGTGCCAGGGAGAGGTAGGAGGGAGAGCAGAGTTCAGCCCTCAGGAAGTATATATCCTTTGGCAGGTGCTGAACTAAATGCCTTATGTTAATCTTTGCATCCTTCAGAAAAGTAGTAAAATTATTTCCATTATGGATAAGAAAAATCCAAGAGATTAAATGCATACCAAAGGGGATCTTACTTAGGAAGCAGCAATTAGAGAATTTCCTTCATGTTTACCTGATTTCAGTCTTTGCTCTCATTGTGGATTTTCTATAATGAACAATCTTTCAGTCTTTCTTAAGAAGAAAAATAATCTAGCATATTTAGTGTCTAATTCCCAGGTGGGACACACATAGTAAGACAAGTATCTTTTCATTTTTGCATAGAAATAGCCCTTAGGCAAAAAAAAGGTAAGGTACTGTGTTTCCAGTTGCTAGGGAACAACTCTAAAGAGGCCTAACTAGGTGTGAGATTTCTTAAGCTTTAGGCCCTATCATGAACAGAAACCTCTCAACTAGAAGCTAAAATAAAATTATCCTCCTTTAAGCTGTGGGCTTCACACTTTGTCCCAGCAGGAGTGAATCTAACAAATACATTTTATCTTTGACATATATTTTGTCATACATCAGTAGAAGAAGAGTTTCAAATGACTCATTCCCTAGGAACAAGTTTCATCTAAATTTCAAATTTCATTTCATTGTGGCTGATGCTTCCTGTGCAATGAACACATATTTGCCTTTTTGTTTTTGCACTGGGACTGTGACTGAATGTCCAGCTTTCTGAGTCACTCATACTATGATTCATGGAAAAATGAAGTTTACAACTTTGCCACGATTTGTAATCTCTGAAATGACTGGCACTTTCTTATGCTTAAGCTTATAACATGGGGTAGCAGATAATTCCTGTTTTGCTACAAATAGATAGTAGAACAAAACATATTCAAATGTTTATTTCTAAGCAAATTTGTGTTATTTCAAAATCAATTCAATAAATAATCATTATTAATGCATTCTGCGAACATAACAAAATTCTTTTTCATACTTTTGTATTTAAAAACTCAAAATGATAAAGATTGAGTGCATGTGTATAATGTGTATGTGTATAATGTGTATGTGTATAATGTGTCTGTACAGAAATGAAATAAAAGATTTTATGTTTTAATCTTTTCAATACAATAAACACTAAAAAATAATGTCATATCATTTCCTGTGGTTTTGATAACATGGTACCACAGTTTGAGAAACATTGGCATAAGCATGCAGATATTTTTCTTATGATGAAAATTCAACCAATTTGAAGACATTAAAGAATACTTGTATCTATCTGATATTAGTGGGCCACTAGGAATTCCACATGTAGAATTTTCTTTCCATATGATTTGACATAATTGTACCTTGACAAGAATACTCATGATGCAAGAAATCAACGTGGTTCTATTCCGAACTAATTAATTCTGCCTATGACTTCAAAAATATCATTGTTTTATGATTTTAGGATATGGAATATTTGCATCTGTAAAATCATAATTGATGGCTAAATCTTGCCCTTTTAGACTGTTAATGGAATCGAATGAGATACCATAAAAAGTTCTTGAAAACTGGATACTAATAGGAATGTTTTTTCAGAAAATATAGTACTACCAAATAAATACAGAGTGGAATGTATATGAGTCAAAAAGGTAGCAAATTATACAAGAAGATATATAAGAGAAAGAAAGATGTACAGCTGGATGGTTCACTAAAAACTGATTTGTGCTAAACGGTTGAACTGCTGAAAGAGAGTACATGGAGATGAACACAAGAGGCAGCTTTAATCAACCAATAACAAATGCTGACGAGGCTGTGGAGAAAGAGGCAGTCTTCTCCACTGCTGGTGGGAATGTAGACTGGTGAAACCACTGTGGAGATCGGTTTGGAGATTCCTCAGCAAACTAGGTCTAGAGATCCCATCCAACCCAGCTATTCCCCTTCTGGGTATTTTTCCAGAAGATCTGAAAACATCATATCACAGCGATATATGTGTACCCATGTTTATAGCAGCACAATTTGTAATAGCTAAATTGTGGAAGCAACCCTAATGTCCATCCACTGAGGACTGGATAAAAAAAGTTGTGGCATTTTTGTATAATGGAATATCACTCAGCTATAAAGAAAGACAAACTTCAGGCTTTTATAGGTAAATGGTCACAACTAGAGACCATACTCATAAGTGAAATAAGTCAGATGTGCATGTGCAAGCCACGTATTGTATCACTAGTGTAAGAACCTAAAAGTGTGGATATAAATTAGAAGGTATGATAAACATTGTGAAATGAAATGAAACTGCTTACAAGTAAAAAGCAACTGGGATGAGGGGAAAGAGAAAAGGAAGAAAGGGATAATTATGTATGCATGTATGTATAGGCAGGATGGCTAACAGTTGTACTACTGACTTCTGTTGCTTTATTGTAAAGATCAATTAATGATTAGTTGTTTGAGCAATCTTGCATGTCTGTGTTTGTTTTCCTGAGTATATGCTTCGAAGTCATCAATATGTAATACAACAAACACTTAATTCCCTGACACCTTGTCTGTAATTCAGTTTTGCTTATACTCTTCTTGTGCTACTTTGTAAATGGCTGTCTGTTAATATGTTTTCATTGTTTTACTTTTAAAAGAAAGAAAAAGAGACAGCTTTAGAGTCTCTCTCCCCATCTACCTCTCTCTCTTCCTCACTGTGTCCCCCTCTCCCTCTCATTCCTTTCTTCCCCTCTATCTGTCATTTTCTCTCTGTCTCTGTCTCTCTCTCTCTGTTCACCTCCCTTTTGTTTTACAGGTTAATTTGGCTTGAAAACAGAACCTTAAAGGTCGTTGCTATTTTCCAAACTCAGATTTCAAATCTTCAGAATTCACGCTACAAAGTCAGTGAGTCTTAGGTAAATGTCACCAAAAACTCCCAAGTGTGTACAAATAAGAATTCCAGGTATCACCATCTTGACCATGAAAAAGGCATTACTGTACTTTCTCATGGAGGCACCTTGCAAAAATTGACCAAATGGAAGGAAAGAATTGCAGAAGGGTTGATAGCTGATTCTTCTAATCTAAAAAGTAATATGCCAATGGAACGATATTCCAGGTTCCTATCCCCACTGTCAAAGCAAGCTCGTTTGATTGATGACATTAAATGAAATCCTGTGCAAAACAAGAAAATAAATCTTAGCATGCAACAATATAGAAAACTTGATATGCTTTAAGAGGTGCTATAATTGAGGTTATAAAATTCTTTAAAATATGACAAAATATAGTTTAACAGTAAATTATTTTAGAGTAGCTGCTTCTAAGTCACTAGAATATAGTAATTGTGTACAATGCGTTTGACCAAGAATACCAGTGCAGCATCACTGACTCATAGACCCATTGTGAAGATCGCAGTTGCTGTGAATCAGTACCGTCTAGACTTTTCATCTTCTTCGACTAATCATTTTTGGTACCCTTGGTGGGGACATTCAATTTTTCAAATGCTTTTAACCTTTAGACTAATAGTATCTCAAATAATTCAAAATATTCCTTTTTATTATCTAGGTGTTAGGTAATAAACTTGCTATTTAGGAAAATGGGGCAAATTGTCAGTGTAATATATTGCTGAAAATTAGAGATTTTCCTATTGCAGGAACTTAAGATGCCAACCGAGCCTTTCAATATCAAAATGAGTCTGACTATGCAATTTAGAGGATATAGATACTATAAAAAACTGTTATATCTGCAGGTTAAAACAAAGTTTATAAAGTCAATGTTGTTCAGATCAGTTATTATAATTAAGTTTTAAAAGTAATGAAAAACTTTCACAGCAAGGGGAGAAATCCCATCTGCTTTAACTTTCTTTTCTCTTGGAATATGTTTTGCAAATGTAGAGAAAGTTGGATATCTTGATGGTTACATTCTATCTTTTTTGGTCTTCTGAGTATTGCTGTAGCTTTTCAGTGGCTAAGCTACAATTAAGAAACATGGACCTTAAGTATGGAATTGCAATTTACGAGGTAGCAACTTGCAAAGCACAAAAACAAATTAAAAACTCAATAATAAAAGAACCCAAGTATTTATAACTCCATCTTACGTTCTTTTACTGATTTTGAAGAGGAACCAGATATAAAGCCACTGAACTATGTTTTGATACATAGTCATATCTCACTGTCCTTCCATGAGAAATAAATATGGAGGAACCAGAGAACATAAAATTTCTGGCCTTGGGTCTGCAAACCATTGTCTATGCAGATGATATGGAGTCCAGGTGCTATCAACGTTTGATGCTATCAACATTTCTAGCTGCTTCAGAGTTATGCTACTTGCAGTCATGGAGTTTGCTGCCCGGTGGCCCCTCCTAAAATTGTCTCTCCAAAGACCAAAGTTCAGGGAGGGTTCTGGAGACTATTTTTTGTAAAGTGATGGCCCATGTTAAAACTAAAGATGGGCAACATAATCCACAATCGCTCTGCATGAAGGATACTGGCCAAAAAGCACAAAAGTAACTAGGTAAGTTAGACTGTCTCTCTCTCTGGAATTTATACTGAAAATATTGGATGATGGGTAGAGAAAGGTAAAAAACATTGGGCAGGTAGAAACAGAATAGAACAGCTATGTTTTCATTAAGAACCAGCCAGTTCCTCTTGGTCGTTGACATTTGTTGGCTTATAGTTTGGGTTCGATGTAGCCTTCGTCTATGGATACCAGATAAAATCTCAGGCTCTTGCTACCAGAATAGCTGGATAACAGTGCAAGCAATTTGTTTTAAGAGTGAAGTTCTGCTTTTTTCAAGCCTGCTTCATTTTTAGCTGAAGAGTAGTAGATCTTAGAGAGAATCTGCATCGCAGGCCAAATGGATCTCTGGAAATACACAGAAAACTTTCTCCGTCGCTCTTGCGGAAGGAAATGGCTGAATCGAGAAGCACTATCTGTACGTGGGCGGGGAAGGTAGGCGGAGAAATCTGCTTAATCATTCCAGTCTGGTCTGTGAAGTCGGTTATCAGTCGCTAAGGACAGCTAACCTGGGCTTTCAGGGTGACTGAAATTTCTGAAATAACCCGTTTGGGCAGCATTTTAATGGATGGTTTCCTCTGTTGCTGAGCAGTGGGTTCTGCAGAGATACTCCATGAGGGTATCAATTTGCAGGGCACTGAGTCATGATACTTTCTTGATTTCAGTCAACAGTGCTCAGCTGGAAGAGGAGTAGAAAGACAGTAAGCGAAACAAGAGAGAGGAGTTGACAAAGCTGTGATAAACCTTTGTGACCAGCAGTTCTGTTTTAGTTTCATTCTGTTTAATTCTGTTTCTAAAAGCACTGATTTTAAAGTAGTTTTTAATGCCTCGCGGAATGCAGCAACCTCAGAATCTCTTATAATCAGCCAGAATCTCTTAAGGTCCAGAAAGTTTGTGCCCAGGCATGAGGTAGAATGTTTACTATTCACCACACCCACTAAGACAAGAAAAGCCACTTCCTTTCAAGCCTGTCATAGGATCAGGAGGGGCAGCGGCTTAATGCTAATACTGTGGTGAGGACAAAGCACTCAGGGAGCCACACGTGCTGTGTCTCAGATGGCTCAGTCTTCACCTGAGACACCTTTGGGAGATTGGTGTGGTGAGAATGTGGATTTTCTTACTTTATTTTTATCTAGAATTAAGTAATTATGTCAGGATAAAGAGTGCCATGAAATATTACAGACTCTCAGAACAAAGAAACAAAGAGAAAAACAGTTTAGGTATATAGGGACTTTCCTGTAGATAGATGGTTGATAGAGAGTTGAGAGATAGATTGATAAATAGATAGATTGATATATAGATAGGTCCATCATCAAAGCATCAAGACTCATATAATGGAGCCATCGCAGAATTTGGTTTCCGTTTCCACGTATCGTATGTGATGAGGTGTGTACCTGAAGTGCCTCCTTCCTCATTTGTAAACCCACACGATGTCAGAGAACGTAGCTAAAGAGAGCGATATTGCTTACATACAAAAGTACCATCACATCTCTGTATGTGTGGGTTGCACATCCACGTATTCAACTACCCAGGGGTTGAAAATATTTAAAAAGAATTGGATTTGAGTTGAACCTGTGCAGATTTTTTGTCATCATTCCATAAACAAGAGTATAACAACTATGCATATGGCATATACTATATGTTAATAAGTCTAGAGATGATCTGAAGTGTCCATCCAGTAGGTGCGTAGGTTAAGGGCACCCACTTTTACAAGGGAGTTTTAGTACCCGTAGGGGACCCCTGATTCCCAGAGAGGACTGGATACAAAGGCATGTATTTTTAAACATCCACTTGAATCAGGGTTATTGTTTCCAGTTTACTTAACTGTTTATAATTAACTTAGCTATTCTTTATAAATTTACTGTATTCATCATTTAAGGATATACAGAAGGCATATTACATAATGTCTTTTAGAAATGCAAAGTTAAAAAAATGTAAAATATACAAGAGATTCTAGGACTCTTTACTGAGTGGCAAGAATCACAGGCATGAACAACTTTCCTGACATTCTTTAACAGGTTCTTCATCATACTAGATGGAATGTCACCTTGTCTATAGATTAGTTGTGATTGTACTATTTTCTATGATAATGGGTGTCTGTTTGTCAATATGTCTTTGTACTTTTATGTTTCTAAAATTAAAAAAAAAAAAACTAAAAAAAAAAAAGAAAAAAAAACATACTAGATGGAATGTGAGATAGAACAGATCCTCAATACTATATACAAACATTATATATATATTATATGTACATTATATATATATGAAATAACTGAGTGAAAAATTGAAAAGAGAACCCATGCATGTTAAATCACATCTAAAAATGCAAGTGTATAATTAAGACCTTAGAATAATAGGAGACAGACTCCTGGATGTTAAGGGTGAGTGTGTCTCATGGCAGAGATCCCTGTGAAGAAAAAATGTAAAGGCTCCAGGCATCTGGGGATGGGCCAAGCCAGAGAAAGGAAGGCAGGTGACTGTCAGAGCCACTAGCGAAGTTATCCCACGGGGGCTCCGAAGGCAGAAATTAGAGGGTCCAACCCTCGAGGACCCCTCTCGATGGCAGGATTGGGTATTTGGGCCATGAGGGTTAGTGCCTGAGAAAAGGCAAGGATACGTCCTGATTAAACTGTAGCCAAAGCAGTCTGGGTTATGAAACAGCACCTATCTGAGCCCGCGGGGAGAGGGTGGCTTTGAACGTACTGGTGGTGGAGACCATGTGTGCTCCAGCAGGACCCCCCGGATTATGATCCTGGCTCTGGGTCCTGCCAATTACAGCCTTTGGCAAATTTTTTAACTTGCCCAGGATCTCAGCTTACCAATGTAAAAATGTAGATAAAAATATTATCACCTCATAGGGTTGTTACAACAAACATATTCCTATGAAAAAACACTTAAAGGGTCACATAAGCATTACATTAGATATTAGCTATGATTATGGGTTTTTAATATACTTAATGTTGGATGTTTAAATTATATTTTCTGTTATTTAAGGGGGTATTTCCCATTTGCATACTATTAGAAGTGGGGAAGAGGAATGTCCTGTTTTACTTGGGAGATAGTCGTGTAACTGACCAGCATATTAATTAAGGTGACATACAGGACAATATATAATCCTGCAATAAGTATAGCATGAAAGGTGATATGTTCTGGTGAATTTTGGAAAAAAATTAGTGAGCATTGGAATGATCAGAGTTTCCACGGATCAGAAACTAATGGCTCAAGATATCAGGAATGAGTGATATTAAAAGTTAGATCAGACCTCCCACAGCCTCACCTCCAGAGATTTCATGCTTCAGTATGTAGTTTGAATAGACAGATCAGGAATTAACACAAATTAAAAAATGATCTACCCCGAAAAAGATTGACGTGGGGCTGAAGGAAGGGGTGAGTAAACCTTGAAGAAGAAGATGGGTTTACAAGGGCCTAGGTGGGAAGTGGGCAGTGAGGAAGCATTAATAAACAGAGGGAGGATGTGATTGAACGTATATAACTAGACACCTGTTCAGACTACCATGGAGAACGCATCCTTTCTCCAAAGGTGTTCTGCACAGAGCTGCAGAAGGGACTATAACATCCTGCATAATATCTGTGTGAGGATCCAGCCTGGAAGAGGTGCCCAAGTGAAATGAAAAGAGGGAGCTCTCAGCTAGGAGGTGACCGGTTTGGATCTACTTCCCAGGCTTCTTCACGTCCTCTCCAGTGGGAGGAGGAGATGAATCACCCTGGGAAAGCTCTCTATACAGACCTGGGTATGTGGGAAGAAGCAGAAGGAAAGCAGGAAGAGACGCTCACACACAAGGCAAGTTTACAGTTTTTCTTTGGTCAGAATGTGAAAGAGCTTTTTAAAATTGTTTTTCTTGTTTCTTGGTGGGAGGGACTTAGTCAAGTGTAGGACTATAATTGTGTAAACAGTGACACTTCTCAAACACAGATCCTGAAGCCAAATCATGCATTCCCTCCTTCACCTTCTGATTCCTTTCATGCAACTCCTCTGCCTCCCCACCCCGTCCTGCGGACATGCCAGTCACGGCCACTTCTGCTTTCAAGAAAGGAGCTGCCCTCAGACCCTTTCCTGAGGGGTTCTTTATGGTATCATGTGAACCTTTTGACACTGGTTGTGGTTCATCTCACCCTGTGAGGGCAACTGCAGCAAAGGAAAAATTCCTGTGACGTGTTTTCTGAAGCTATGTTGAGCTCCAATGACCCTCAGGCTCTGTGAGGAACGTCCTTCTGCTCTTCTGAGGCCAACTTGTGAGCCTTTCCTTGGGTTTTCTCACATAAAGCCCCCATCTCTGTTAGCTGAGATAAACTGAAATTTCCATATCCTGGAAATAATGGGTCTAAAATACCTACCCAAGTATTCAAGTCAATGTTTTGACCTTGCTCAGTTGTCAAGTAATATTAGTGCTGGCTATAAACACATGTGTCTTTTACAGGTAACTGTATTAAAGGACATTTGGAGATTGAAAATAAAACTCTGCCAGGCTTCCCTACTAGATCTCCAAAATGGTAGAACTTTTAAAAAGACTAAGTAGGTAACAGGAACTTTATGTTAAATGGAAGTGCTTCCTGGTATTATTTATCATATAATTCCCGGTATTGACTGCTCAAAAATCTTGGGCCAGGGAGAGCAGAGGACCTGGATCTTAGTCCTAGCTCTTTTTCTTGCTTCACCTGTGAATTGTGCGCATGACCATTAGTTCTCTGGAGCTCAGTTTTCTCATTTGACCGTTCATTGTCAGAATCAATAAAGTGGAAGAGCTCTTTCAGCTCTAATAGACTGTGGTTCTGTCATTTGCCTTCTATTCAACCACAAGTGCATTCTGTCCAGGGAAAGTCCTGGAGCAGAAGACTCTGAGACCAGTGAAATTTTCCAGTGCATGTGACATCCTCACAAAGGCTCCCACACCCTTGGGAGAGGTTCCTCACTGCACAGACTGGAAAGCGGACAGAAAAAGTAAAACTTGGAGTGGCTGTATTATAATTACTCTTTTCTTTAAAAGCATACGCTCCACTAAGATGAATATCAGCTCTGTTTATAAGTTTGTGGTTGAAAACACTAGAATGAGTAAAAAATAAGATTTGGCATTGCAGCATCTTAAGGCCAACAGAGCCAAATTTGTGAATAAGAAGTTATAGGAAGGAAAGAATGTTATTTTTCACTGTGTACTAGGATAATTACAGCTGGAATTTAATTGAATAGCTAGAATAGGCTAGGGATTATGCTACCCATTCTAAAAGGAAAGTTAAAAATTATATTATAAAACAAACTCCCTTTTGGAGAATGATTTGGGTCTGACATGCACTATGTTCTCCCTAGACTTTTATCATGATGTACACTAGTGTTTTCTTCCCAGCCTTGCTCAATAAAAAATAGATTAGAATTAGGAGACAGTTACAGGTCTTGGACCAAGTATTCCAGTATTTGTATTGTCTTATAGATGAAAGCAGTGAGTCCGTTTCTCATCATAAATCTCTTTTTCCAAATTGTTTATCTGGACAGAGTTCAAGTAGAACAACCAATTTATTTATGTCAGCTCTTGCCCTTTTCAATGACCTTTTATTGAGCAATCTGTAAGATGAAGGGACTGGTTAGCAAGCAATAACATGCTGCAGAAACACTGACTAAGGCTTTTGCTAGACACACACACTGCTCTGTTTCTGTCCTTTGGAAATGAGGATACAAACTGGTCTCAGAAATGGCAGTTTCACACCAATGACTGGTCGACCTAAAATCACCTCAGATGTAGTGTGTGGATGTGTGCGCAGACACGTGCTCACTCACAGCCTCTGCACTCATCTTACTTGGTAAAATGACTTGTTGCTTCCAGGTCTGTGTCACGTGGACGGAGGTTGTTATACACGTATTTCAGGTCTTCGATTCCACTTAGCTCAGGCAATCCTGCATGCAGCATCTTAACGCCAACAAAGCCAAAACCAGAAAAGAAAATAGAGTAGGTTTAGGTACAATAAAGCTTACTCGGTTCTGTCTACTGATAGACATGTCACTGTAAGTTTTTGTAGCAGTGTCTTTGAGTTTGAGTTCATGAATGAAAGTGAATGGCTTTTAACCTCCCTATTTGGTAGTAGAAGAAACAACAATACAAAGCCGCTGTAATTAGAAAAGTGCTTGTAGATTAATAATTTGATTTCATTCTCATGACGAACGAAGTCAGCACGAAGATATTATTATCCTCCTGTCAGAATTTCTGGCCCTATCATTTAAAATCTGAGTGATCATATGAAAGTCCCTTAACCTCCTTGAGCTTCTCTTTTCTTATGTCTAAAGCAGTACAGAATTACCTAACATGTTCCAAGAGAATCAAAGGGTTAATGGATGAGAAAGACTTTTGTGCATTAAAAAATATCACAAAAACTGGGTGTGGTGGGGCAAGCTTGTGATCTCAGAACTCTGGGAGGCAGAGGCAGGAAGACTGCACTTTGAAGCCCGGCCTGAGTAATTTGGCAAATTACTGAGACCCTGTCTCAAATAAAGAAAAGGTTGGAGATAGAGTTTGGTGCAAAGATACTCAGTTCAGTCTCTATGTATAGTAGTATCAATTGTGAAGAAGAGAAACTGAATCTCCAAAAAACTGAGTGACACGCTAATGTCAAATGATGAGTAAAAAGCCAAGTATAAAACTTGCACTTCTGGTTCTTAATCTCACCTTCTTTCATGACTCTGTGCTTCATCCTTTGAGAACACAATTTTCCCTAATTAAGTGCTGACTATATTTATCAAAGATCATTAAAGAAATGAAGCAATTCAGACAAAGTTATACAGGTATATTTGCCAAGCTTCAGGAAGATACTCTTTTTACATTGCACTATAGACCAAAGGAAGAATATTCTCTTTAGTTGTCGGCAAACATTTTTTGAGCAAAATACCTGTCTTTAAAGCAAATTTGAACTTTCCAAGATGGAGAAAAAGGAGATGAAAAACGAGAAGAACGGAGAAGAAGAGAAGGAGCAAAAATGGAAGGAGAGCGAGAGGGAGAGGGAAAGAAGATAATTTTATGAATAAGGTGATAAAGATTTCACACTCTGGAATTGACTCTCTTACAATGATAAGTTAATGATGGTTGTGTCATTGTACCTGATTCGGTGGAGTTCAAATAAGAAAGAAAAAGGTTTGTGAAATTATTCTCTTTTTCTCCCTCCTGACCCCAGCTGAGGGAACAGCAAGTCTGAATGTCCATCAGAGACTGAGTAAGCCACTTGTAGCGTGGTCGCAGAAGGAAATCCACGGAGCCTTCCCAGAGCATGGAGAATTACATGGCTGAGCACCAAGAGATGAGGAAGGAAAGGCACATAGGGTAGGACATTTTAGCAATATTATTATTATTATTTTTTTTTTTTGTGGTACTGGGGATTGAACTCAGGACCTTGTGCTTGCCAAGCAGGCACTTATTACACTGAGCTATATCCCCAGCCCAATATTAAAATTTTTTATATCACAAATCAAACTCAGGACATTGTGCTAGCCAGGCAGGTGCTGTGCCTCTGAGCTATATCCCCAGCCAATATTAAATATTTTGAATTATTTCCTAAGGGCAAGGAAGATCTCTTCAAGTGTTTAACTTGAGGATCTTGATGGGTATACATGAAAAATGAATTAAGGAGGGGCAAATAAGGGGCCGCACTAGGAATTAGTTTATGAATATGAGCATTACAGAATTTAATTGTATGCAGGAAGTAGAACTGAGACAACTGAGTGATTGATTTGCTATATTAAAAGAGATGAAAAAAGTCTAAAGCACACAGATGTACGTAAAGATGTGGGAGTTATTAGCACATAGATGATGAGTGTGACCGAGGAACTGGACCAGCTGGTTCTGGAGATGTGTCAACCTTTCTCATGGACAACCCGTGGGCACCTCAGAATCATAGTGTCTAACTCTGAACTCGTTCTCTTCTGTAAACCTTTCTTCCCTTTTCCTGTTTCATGTCTCAGTCCACAAAACTATCACTGTCTAACAAGAAATTCGCATTTCCTTTGGGTCCCTCTTTTTCCTGATTTCCATTATCAATCACTTAATTCTACAAAAAAACTCAACAGACTCTTATTCGTTTACCTTTTTGTATTGCAGTTATCACTGGTGTAGTTTGACTATCTGCATTTGTTTATCTAGATTCCTTGAATAAATTATTTTCTCTAATATCTCACTCTTTAATGTGATAACTTGTGAGTTATTTGTCTAAAATTACGATGATACTCTCTCCACTATAAACAAACACACTTGATCCTCATTCTGGTCAGAAATGTCCTCTATAACTGTGACTTGTTTCTTTAACTCTATCTTCTATGGAGGTCTCCATCTGGGTACGACAGACTGGGTACCCTTGGTTACCTCCCTTTCCAGCACATGCCATGCTAGTGCTCTTCAAGCCCCCATTCATACTTACATTTTTCTCTTAGCCAGGAATACCTTTCCTCTCCTTCCTGTTCTACTGCAAAAATATTTCTGAGACTCATCTTAGTATGTCTTCCCCTTTAAGTATCACTGATCCTTGTGATAGGGTTCAATTACTGCTTTCACTTTACAGCAGTCATGTCTTCGTTGTACCGTACCATTTCACAGTACTACTTTTAGCTTTTACTATGTTTGGTTCAAATTTTTCATGTTAGATTTAAGTTCTTTAAGAACAGGAATCGATCAGTTGGTTCCTTAACTGATTCTTTGAAGATACTGAACTGTTTCATTCTGTGCTGAGCCATCCATATGACCTAGAACAGTGCTTTGTAAATAGGTGGAACTTATTGAATGTCTAGAGTTATGAATGCCTGAATGAATATATGAATGAAAGAAACAGTACCTGACAGTAATAGGCTGTGAAAATCAACTACTATCAGATTCAGTACTGACTCCTACATGTAACAGAATCAACCATACAGAGACACAGTCCCAATGTAAATTAGAATCTAGGTTAAGTTTTATCTTATCATCCCTGTACTTAGAGTTCTGGAGATATCTTTGTTTTTATGGAGTCAAATTTCCTTTTTATCACACAGAGAGAATCCATTTCCTAAAAATAGGTTTCTTCTCTAGTGTCTGAATTACACTATAGTTTGTCTAAATATTCTATATTCACAACTTTGAGATCAGGATTTTGTCCATTATTTCCTTGTGAGGGAAATACTGTGAATAAACACACTAAATCTTCCTCTCCCAAGAAACGTGCATACGCGCGCGCGCGCACACACACACACACACACACACACACACACACACACGTTACTAAGTGGATTCATACAATAAGGATGGGCTCATAGCCTGGATCCACTTAACTGTGTGTTCTGCGACCTACAGCAATCTGAGAGTCAAATGCCTCCTAGTCTAGACCTCGTGGGTCATCACTGTAACTGGGGCAGCAGGGAAGGAAGTAATAGCAGCTAGAACAGATAGGTAAGGGACAGAAACAGATAATGAATAGGTCAGTTCTTTCTTTAAAAGACAGGAGCATTTTAAAAGTCTCTTTTGTGGAGAAGGACATTCTTTAGTTAATCTTTGGTTGTATTGCCTTAGGTATAACCTAGCCTAGGTTGTTGTGTTCTGGAGAAAGTCTAACAAAAGCTTCGTTAGCCCTGGCGCTGACACTAAATGTTTTGCTGTGTTATGTAAAAAGGAATGGTGACGTGGTAGCGATCCAGTCAAGTCTCAGGCCTATGGTAATTGAGTTGTATTGTTCTTGCTAAAACGGTTGATATCCGCCAATTAGCCCAGTTGCCTCTTTTGTTTTATCTCAATAAAAGGTTACTGAAAAGGTGATTCGGGGCTGCAGACAAGAGAACTGTAAGCCCCTGATCCCAGAACATTGTCTCTCTTGTATTTTTTTTTTCTTCTTACTTTTTTTTCATCCGCAGGTACCTCATTTTTGGGACCTGTTCACCCCGGACAGAAACGGATAACAGACCAACACTCTTTATGTG
Source organism: Dinomys branickii (assembly GCA_004027595.1). Taxonomy (NCBI): domain Eukaryota; kingdom Metazoa; phylum Chordata; class Mammalia; order Rodentia; family Dinomyidae; genus Dinomys; species Dinomys branickii. The sequence goes on from PVLD010001187.1 coordinate 80,439, forward strand.
CTGTCCTCCTTCCACTAAGTCCAAATCGGTTTAAATAGTTCTGCTTAGGGGAGCGGATGTTTTTCCTCACCACATAGACATGTTAGAAAGGTTCCTTTTGGGAAATAGCTAATATAATAATGAGTGTGATAAACATTTTAAACTGACTGAATGTCCCTATGTTCTTTGGGAGTGTTCTATAATAGTTGATATTGCTTTTTTTAATGAGAGAAAAGCTTATCAAATGTAGGCTTTTATGTTAGTGAATCAGCCAGCAACACTCTTGGGCCTCCCACAGATGTTGCTTTTAAGCAGGATGGGAATTTCATAGATTATTGTTCCCTTGCTTTTCCAGAAGGAAATAAAAAAACCACTGTGGATATCTGGAAACATGCTGTTCTTTGCTGAGGATGAGCCATTAAGTCCATAGTAAACCCACCAAATGCTCTTGGCTCATAATCCTGGGTACTGACCATCCTTAGAAGATAGAATTTATGACCTGTGTCAAGCATTTCTCAAGTTGTAACTAGGTCATGGTGCAGTAGATTGAATTATTTTTAAAGAATATAACAAAAGAAGTGTCACTCTGAGGGAAAATTGAAGGAAAGAGAGAGTATATACATAAGTAGAAAAAAAAAATCTTTCATCAATTTAAACTTTGTTTTTTGTAAGAAAATTTACCAGAGATTACGTGGTCCTGAAACATTCACCAAGTGCTTTATCTACAGAGTCCCACAGGATATATATGAGTAAAAGCAGAGAACTGAGGGAGAAATGGCCAGAAACAGAAGTAATAACACAGTGCTACTTTACTTACATTCATCCGAGGTGAACTATTTCACATGGTTTCTAGTGTCTCCTGTTATTTTGCTGAAAGTCTAAATCTAAGAGTACATGCTTAAGCTCAATTATTATCCACTGCCATGTTTTTTCTTTTGCCTAGAAATCAGGACTTGATTTAATTAAAACAGATTATTTTTGATATATTATATACCAGAAACTTTCAGCAGCTGATTTTAATATTATTTATAAAAATTATTTTAATACTTGTAATTAAAATATCATATGTCTGCATCTTCTAAATGAAATAACATTACACAAACTAATGACTGTGTGATTTAATAGCTCATAAGCTGTATCTTTTTTAAAGGTATGTAGAAAAGTTTACTAAACAAGAATAAAAGCCCACTAATAGTTTCTGGATCTCTTAGGGGGAAGCTACCCTTTCATATTATTGTAACATGCCACTTGGCATGCAGCCTAAATTTAGTGTCACCACAGCAACAGCTTAAACTATACTTGCTTTCCTGCTTTAGATTTGAGATATCATCATGGTTGAAGATGTTTTATAATTTGGAGCTACTCCTTTTATGCAGTTATTTATAGCACTTATAGGCACTTAGAAATGCTTCATACCTCACTTACTTGTGTACATAATTTTATCTTCCTTATTAAATTGAAAATTTTAGAGCTCTGGGCCGTACATATTATGGTTTCCTTTACATTTTCTGGCACACAGTAAGCATGCATGAACTCGGATTCATGAGGTAGATCTTGTTGGAGAGTAAACATGATCAACGTTAGATACAAATGTTTATCAGCATTAGAGTTGAGGCTGCCTGAATATTTATTATATGTATAAATGCGATCAGGTTCATAGACTTAATCTTTGTAGTGTTTCCTTTGTGGCAAGGTTGCAGCTTGTTACAAACCTGAAGTCACTCCGTAATGGAAATGTGATCTAGTAGGATTTTTTTTTTTTTCTGGTACCAGGGATCGAACTCAGGACCTTGCGCTTGCCAGGCAAGCGCTTATGCCACTGAGCTATACCCCCAGACACTATGATCTAGTAGGATTAGGATGCAGATCTACCAATAGAACCATTGAGTGGTGTTGTAAAGCAGCCTGAAAATTCTGGATATGGTCAGAACCTTATATGTGCACTCTCCACAAGATGATTTCACAGTGTCTTTTTGCATGAATGCCATATTTGCAATATGTTTAAAAATCCTTGTTTTTCAAAGCAAAGAGGAGAGAAGTGGATATGTTGATTGAAAGTTTAAACAGAATCCAAATCACATCTACACTGTAACAAACTCAACATTAGTTCAGCACTACCAAGTTGAGCTTCTTTGTGATGACAGAAATTTTTATATCTGTGCTGTCCACCATGATGTCATTAGCTACATGCTCCCATTGAGCCCTTGAAAACTGAAAAACGTACATTAACAAATGCCTCGTACAATAACATCAGTGAATGGAAACCTATTACAGGGCAGGTACTATTCTAAGTGCTTTACATTATTTATCAGTCAGGGCTATGGTACAATGTATTTTCATCAATACTTATAAAGCACTTAACACAGTGCCTCATCTATGCAAAACATTAATTATTAGATCCTTTATTCATAAACTGTACAAGTAGATATTGATTTGGTTGAAAGGAAAAGTCTTTTTAGGGTTAAGTGACATCCTCCTAGGAATGTAACTAGTAAAATGCCAACCTAGGACTATAAGAGGCTCAACCACGGGCCTGTGCCTGTGCCTGTAAAAAAAAAAAATCTAGCAGAATTATTGTTACCTGAAAGCTCCAAGCTCCACACTGATGAACCACTGGTGCTTTTCTCTCTTATGCACTGCAGGAGTTAGTAGTGTGTGCATAAGTGCACAGAGGGATTACCACATCCTTCTCTCAGAAGATATTTCCATCAGATTCTGTCCCCTGAATACCTATTCTTTCTATGAACTAGACAATTAGATAAAACTTTAAAATTCACTTAGTGGTTAACAGAATATGTAGGGTCCAATCTCAATAGACTTTATTTATATCACTAACTGTATAATTTCTGGTGGAACTGCTAGCATCACTTTACATTTTTGACTCTGAGTTTCTTGATCTGAAAAACAAGGAAGTAGGTCAAAGATGGACATCAAGAGAGGGAGACAGAAAAAATCCTTGTTTGATTGACATCCCTGGGATCACCGTGAATGTGTGAGATGGGATTTTTAAGGCATTTTTAAGAACTCCTAAAGCACAAGACAACTGAAGGCATTGTATTGTAAGCTACTGTCCTTGAAACTCATTCAAGACACACTGCGGTAAGCTTTGCATGCACCAATATTGTGAATAGGACCGCTTGAGACAATGACTATGAACCAACAAACTGAATTTTCAGGAAGTGTTTTTGTAAGCTGCACCTTGGTCCTCTTAATTTCTTCATTTCTTTCTGTTTTGAATAGCTCTTTGGGGAACTCCAAGCCATTAGCAAAAAATAGACTACTGCAGGAGAGACATAAATGAAGCTTATTATTTCTGTTATTTCCCTAAGGGACTTACCATTTCTAGAAGGTTTAAGAGTAGTCGGCTGTGCTTTCTGACAATATTATATGCTCTACAGCAAAGCTCCACAAAATCTTGAAAATGCTGTGGGTTTTTCCCACCCTCTGTAATAAAGTACTCCATCTCTGAGGTAAAAATAAACGGGGCCCGGTCCCTGTAGATCAAAAACAATAGCAATCATAGGAAAGAAGAGAAATGGTTTGTAGGGTTAAATTACACCATTAAAATGTATTTGCAGTTTGATTTTCTTGTTATTTTTTCTCTAGTCTAGTGGAGGAATCTCTTTCACTACGGAACAGCTGGAGAAATTTTTATTAAGGGCTTTCAGCTACTAGGCTGACACAGAAAGAAGAGAATACGTCATGTTACCATTTAAAATTGTTTTAAATGTCTCTTTCCAAATTACATTCAAATGGGAATATCATCTATTAAAAATAGAAGGTCCAGTGAATAACAAAGGAAATATCTCAGTGAAGTCTTTATCGAAAATGAGTGATGGAAAATATTGTGAGTTTTATCTTAAACTACTTTATTTTTGAATTTCCCCTTAGCAGATAGGCTGTCCCTTCAGGAAAAACAAACAACAAACAAACAAGTAAAAGCGAAGATACTGTAACGACAAGTTTTCCAGAAGGCAATCTGTTTAAAAAAAAACCACCAAACAGATGTTACCAATTCATTGCCACAGTAAAAGAAACAAAAAACATAGCTATATTTCATTTTATTTCACCCAGCCAAAACATTGACAGGATAGGAAGAACACGAACAGACTAGGTTATTACGTAAGTAATACTGCCCCCTGTGGTCTCAAAGGTGGAAAAACAGGAGAAAGAAAGGACCAGGAAGAAAGCTGCCCACTTTCCTACATTTGTACGGTATTTCTTGTGTTACTTGAGATGGAGAGACTAAGATGAACTTTTAGCCCTTGTGACAGAGACTGGCGGAGGGGAGGAGGGAAACGCTTCTCTCTGATGAGGCCTCATTCACTGAACAAAACCAATAATGGAACAGTTATTAGTACCAGTTTGTGCTAAAGTCTTCTAGATGCATTTGAGATAGGAGTAACAGTCATGGTGAGAAATTCTTCAAGAAATAAAGACCCTTGGGATGGATTGAAATGAAACATTTTAAATGTGAACCTAAGCCCTGTTCAGTCACGTCACAACTGAAGAGAATCATGGGTGACGGAGGGTGCCTTTTTATTTTTAATGCAGAACAGTGTTCTCTCTTATTGCTACGCTCAGCTCTTCTGGTGCAAGGATGATGGAACGGAAAAGCCTCACTCAGCCTACCTCCCCAGGTTGTTCAGGAGTGTGGCTATTCGAGTAAGAAGCCGCAGCATGTTTTTGGCAGATGTGGGGGAAGTGTTCTCTAGCTGCAGGCAACGCATACACAAAACAAAATCCCACAAAACAAAACAAAAAACCTTAGCTTTGGTTGTGATTATTTAATCTATTTCGTTTTGTAATCAATGCTACTACCCCAACTGCCCAGAAGAGGAGCTTCCCTCAATTTTATATTGAGCCATTCTTTCATTCTATGAAACGTATTCAACACCTGTATCGAGCACTGCGTCTCAAGCCTTCGTTCTTAAATTTTTAGTCAAAATCCTTTTTATGGCACCTTCACTGACCTCCATGTTCTATGAATCCATTGTACAAGCCTTTTATTTCAGCTGAGCTGGGAGAAGTTTAAAGCCTGAGATGGACTGTGGGTTCCAATCCTGGACCTGCTATGTCTCCGTTTCCTCATCCTTAAAACGGGCATAATACTTGGCTCTGAGAATTAGCACTAGGCTCTGAGAATTGCTGGGCAGACTCACACAGACGCCCAATCTGACTGTGGGGCCCTGGGGAGGGGTCCTCCCTGTGAACTGCCGGCGGGAGCGGAGCTCGCTGAGGGGACACACACACTCTAGCCTGGGTTAGATTTCCAGTTGGGTTCTGCCACCGAGGAGTTCTGGGCCCTGGGTGAGTACTTATCTTCTTACCTTAATCTCTGCCTCTATAAAATATTGATGAAAGCATCTGACCCCTGATATCGTTGAAAGAACTGAGAGATTTACATCATGTAAAAGTGCTTAGAACACAGTCTTCCACAAAATGAGTGCTCCACACATTTTAGATAGCATTACTGTTTTCCAGACAATCAAAGGCATTCTGAGGACTGAACTTGCTCACAGCTAAATCTCCCTTTGTCTTCTGATTCAAAAATGCTGTCACTAGAATCTCATCTCTACACTGGGCCATGCATGTAACTTCTCTGGCTCTACAAGTCCTTAAGCAAATGTTGGACCTTGGTAACATTTTTATGGATCATTCACCTTTATAGTGATCACCCTTGCTAATGTTTTAGCAGTTTTTTTCAGGAATATCTTAGACTTCCATAGGTAGAAACACTCTTGGTTCTATATGTGGCTTCCAAATGGTTTTTAAAAATCTCCTATTCTCCTTGCTATATTTATTATTTTGAACAGAAATTTGGAAATAATGTTAGAAGAATTCTAAATTTTATAGCTTCCTGAAAATTTCTCTTCTACTATGATGCATATGCATTTCTCTCAAATAGAATTATGGTGGATTTTTTTATTTGAATGACCTTTTTCCCACTCATGCTTTGGTTTTTATATGAAAGAGGAAAGAACAAAAACAAAATAATGAAAAAGATATAAACAAAACAACACAAAACTTTAAACAAGGTGATAGGAAATTAACAATGGTTGTATTACATATTGTTATCTTCAAATTGGTTATACAGAAAACCAGATATAGGCATGTAAGATTGATCCAACAATTAAGCATTGATTGATTTCTCTTGGAAAAGTTTTGTAGTTATGTTAAAATTCAAGAGATAAAACACTTCCTTCTTCCATGGTAACTGCCATTGTAAACCAGATACATAAATATACAGAAATTCAAGTACATAAAAGAAATATTAAAATAAGGAAAAATGTAACCTAATAATAATACTGAAGAAATGAATTTTAGGTGTCTGGAAAGCATTGTAGTCTGAATGTTCAGTGGATCCAACAAAAGAAAATGTTTTATCTTTTCTACATGATTTCTATGGCTCACTTCTGATCAATTTTTTAAAAAATTAAGAATTACACTAAAACTTTTCAATAAGTGAAGGGAATCCTCTCATGAACAATAGAATCCCATTGTGTCCTTCTAGGCTGTAGGAGTTTTTGCTGTGATAAAGGGTTTCAGTTGACTCCAGTGTGAAACTACTCCTACATTGTAGAATTAATGCTTTCGAGCCCATCTGTGGAGTTTAATATTACTTACAGGTAGGAGGTATAAATTGGTTGCAGCAAGAGGGGAAGTTGGAAACTGGTCTCTCAGGGTCTATACTGTTATTAAATTTTGAATCATAGGTTGAAAATCTTTCACTTATAACCATATATTATGTAAATTGTTTTTTATAACTCTCCTTGTTTTCTCTAGATTAGTAGATTTATCACTTCTATCTAAATTCTACCTGTTCTTGCTTCTGTACCTATAGTTTTTCTTACTCTGGTGTTGTCTTTTCTCTGTGTTTCTCTCTCTCTCTCTCTCTCTCTCTCTCTCTCTCTCTCTCTCTCTCTCTCTCTCTCCCTCCCTCCCTCTCTCTCTCTCTCTCTCCTGCTCCCCCCCATGTCTTAATATTTTTAATGCCAATAAGAATACAATCTCTGTGTGTGTGTGTGTGTGTGTGTGTGTGTGTGTGTGTGTGTGCGTGTCTTGGATTAAACCTATGACCTTTACACTGAGCTATAGGCCCAAGCCCTCTTTTTTGTAAAGTTATTTTAAAAATATTATTAGGGTCTCATTAAGTTATTAAACTGTCCATATTGGGTTCAAATTTTCAGTTCTCCTGCCTCAGCTTTCTAGAGTGCTGGCATCACAGGTCTGTGCAACTATATTCTGCTCAAAATTTCTCTTACAAGAAGTGTTCTTTAACCAACCTATCTCTTGTTAGATATTTTATCTTTTTTTTTTTTTGCCCAAGTGACATGCATGATTTCCAAGGAAAGAACAAGTGTTATTCTTTTCGTTTATGCAGTCTTAATGTTTGAAACAATATTTTGAAGGTATTCTGTTATATGCAATGAATATTACAACAAATAAATATAGTTATACAGTGAAGAATCTGTGATAATTCAATATTTGTATGGGAATACCATGTGAACAAACTTATTTATTATGATTCTATCATTTTGTTGTCCAAATTAATCTTTTGGTAAACTTATAGCCAATCTTTTTCTAAAATTATTGTTTCCTAAAAGTCTCAGAGTACTATATTTTATAGATTTGCAGTAAGGGTGAGAAATATTAGTGATTTTAATATATGTATGAAAATATTATAAGCAGATAGTAATTATTAAGGAGACAAAATTATTTGATAGAAATAAGATAATTAATAATTTGATGTTCGTTGTTGTTTTTGTGTCAGTAATATAATCCATTATACAAAGTCTTTGGGAAACCAAGGTCAGTGTCATAAGCATTTATAGATGAGTGCCACAGTGAGGACTGTTTTAAGGGTCTGTCTATGCCCATGAGGTAACTCGCACCTTGTTAAAGAAGCACACACCCAAAATCTTAGAGCACTACAAGCACTTATCAACAGATATCTACTGAGTATCTATAACAGACATTTGGAAGACTTGTAAGTGAGGTTAAGAGTTTTAAAATTATTTTTCTAAAGTCAATATAAATATGATGAATAGTAAAATGGTGTTTGGAAAGGTTGCTGTAATCTGGAGCAGAGTTTGGGACAGGAAGAATGTATGTGGGTAGATCTGATGAGAAGTTTGCAGGAAGCTCTGATGTGATGTGAGAGTAGCTTAGATGAGGCTGTGGCATACAGATACGGAGAAGTGGAAGGACTTGAAAGGAACTCCAGAGAAAATAACTGAGTAAGACTTCCTGATTGTTTGCCATGACAAAAGAGAAGAGGTGGCAGGATCAGCTTTAAGTTCTTTTCCTCATGTAGTAGGAAGAATGTATCATGACATCAGAGTGGCCCAGATTTGAGTTCAAGTTGCGTTAGAGGTGCCCTGGAGACTTACAAAGACAGATGACAATGAAAGTCTTGTTTCGGGACCTTAGAGGAAAGATCTAGCCTGGAGGTAACATTTTATGAGTTAAAATTTTGCTTCTGGAGAGATGATTTAGGCATATTTTTTCTTCTTTTTCCCACTGACTGCACTAAAATTCCTGGAAATTATATATGAAATAAACATAAGACAATTCTGAGAGGCATAAAGTGGGAGATATTCTACTTCCTTATGTCACCTTGCACTCCCTAGACAAAGTACCCTAAAAGGAAGCCTAACAAGAAAGAGAAATTTAAGGTCCAAATCATTCTATTCCAGCCAAACATCGTAGAAGAAACTGTGACCTCAATGCCCTTCATACCCCAGCAAATGGCATGGTGGGGACACTAGATTCCCACTCTTTCTAGGCCAAAAGGGGGCACTTTAGTGTCCTACCTGGGTACTGTCGGGTACTGTGAAGGTAAGGGACTGGGCCTTGGTGAAGAGTTAAACACGGATCCACAGGACAAAACAAATAACACAGAAATAGGCTCCCACAAATATGCCAACTAAGTTTTGATAGAGTAGAAAAAGGGTACTAGCAAAGTAGCAAAATTTCATGGAGAAAAGTGTAGCCTTTTTCAGAAACCAGCCTAGAACAATTGGATACACATAAGCAAGACATATAAATTCTGATCTAAACTTCATAGCTAAAGCAAAACTTAACTCAAATACCTTGAAAATTTAAATATGTATCTAACATACAAAACCATAAAACTTTTATAAAATAATTAAGGAAATTATTTAGGATCCAGGGCTAGGTAAGTAACTTTAAAAACTTTTTCTCTGTTAAAAGCAGTATTAGGTGGATTCAAAGACAAGCACTGAACTGATAGACGATGTTTGCAAACCACACAGACAACAAAGTACTAGTACGGTATTTGGAGAGTATTTTAAAACTCTCAGAATGTGATGTTTTTGCTAAGGACATTTTAGTCAAGCAGTGCATTTAGAAAATAGGCAACAGACTTGAAAATATATTTCATGGAAAAGGATATACAGATGGTAAACAGATACACAAAAAGATGCTTAGTGTCATTTGCCATTAGGTAAATGTGAATTAAACCCCAACTGAAATACCACTCACACACCAAAATTACTAAAGCAAAAAATAGCAAAAATACCAAATACTGGTGAATACATGGAGAAAGAGAATCACTTCACCTTGCTGGTAGAAATGTGAAAACCCATTCTGGAAAACCATTTAGTGGCTTCTTAAAATCAACAATAATACACAACTACCATACAAACTAGCAAGTTTACGTTTGGGTATAATTTTATTTAGGAGAGATAAAAATTAGGTTCATAACATTCATACAGGAATTGTTCACAGCAGCTCTATTCATAATAACCAGGAAATGGAAACAACCCAGATGTCCTTCAGCAGATGAATGGTTCAACAAACTGTGGGACATCCATAGCATGGAATAGTATTTGCCAATGAAGGGGAATAGGCTTGAAAACACAATAGCCTGGATAAAATTTAAGAGAATTATGCTGCATGAAAAAAAGCCAATTTCAAAACATTGCATTACTGTGTGATGATGTTTATATGACATTCTTGAAAAGACAAAATTATAGAAATGAAGAATAAATTACTGATTTTCAAGGGATAAGAGTAGAGAGACACGGGCAAGGAGACCAAATTAGAAGGTTATATAAGGACAACACAGAATTCTGGTGAAGGTGAGATTGTTTTATATCCTGACTACATCGGCACTGATACCATAACTGTGGCCTTTGTACTCTAATAACATTGTACCATCAGCAGAACCTAGCAAAGGACATATTGGATCTATTGCATTATTTTTCTTAACTGCACATGAATCCACAGTTATCTTAAATGAAAAATTTGATTAAAATGCCTATGAGTTATTTGGGTGTAGACATTGATAAAGCCTTGGGTATGGTTGACAGCAGTTGGAAACTGTACAGTGACAAGAGAGTGAAGATGAACAGTTTGGGAGGAGGAAATGACCCTGAACTGGATACTCAGCGGAGGAGAGAAACTAGAATACAGCAATGTGCTCCAGGAGGTGAGCGGACAGGGATTTCTAAGGAAGAGTCAATACAGTTGAACTCTGCTGATAAATCCGGTAAACTGAGGAATGGATGTGGTTACATTTAGTACTATGAAAGCTGTTGTAGATCTTACCAGGTTATAAAGAGTAAATCTAAGCTGAATTACTTGTGGATGAATGACAGGTAAGAAAATGGAGGTCAAGAGTGTATAGACAACTTTCCAGGAAGCTTGTGAAAAATGGCATGAAGATTGAGGTTTTGAGACAAAGTTGTTAAAACTCTGAGGAGACGGTTATGGTTGATACATTGTGTCAACTTGGGGAGTCTAGAGGTTGGGCAGGAAGCCAAGGTGCTTACTTTATACACATCCTGAGCCTGTGGAAGTGGAAGGCATGGAGATTATGTGAGTGCTACCCACCCCACGGGTGGGGGTAGCCTATTTACAATGTAAGGGAGGGAAAGAGGCTGCTTGCAGCCATTCCAACCTTTTGCTCTGGTTGTTTTGCTGTGCTCTGCTGCCATGAACGTTTGCCCTCTGCCATGTGCCACTCTGCCTCAGAACCAGCCAAGTATGGACTGAAACTTGCACAAACTGTAAGCTAAATGAACTTTGCCTTCCTTCATTTTGGGCACTGGGTATTTTGTCTCAGCAATGAGAGAAAAGTAACCAAGACACAAGCTTATTTTAAAAGAGTATTTGAGATGGGAATGCTTAATGTGGAAAGCAAAACTGAATTGTTGGTAGTGTGACGTTGATCAGAAGGTGGGAAAGAAATGGCCCCAATGCATCAACAGAGACAGATGGACTTTTGAAAGAAAAAAAGAAATCATTTATTATAACACAAAGAAAGAAGTTCAGGTTCAAACGGACATAAGCTTATGAGTTTTATATTGGGTGTAAAAGCAGTCTTCATTCTAACAGGCTTTATTTTCTCAATAAAGTAAAATGCACAGTCGCCTGTTCACAGTTGAGGATTGGATGTGATGGGTGGTAGCTTTCTCCTGAAAGGACTAAGTACAGTCGCCATACAGAGCACAATATTGAAATGGCCACAGAAAAGCTGTCCAACTGCACGGCAGGGTATACGGTCTATTGGAAAGAGGTGATACATTTGCTCTGCAGGAGGACACTTGCTTGGCAGCACCCAGCTGCTTTAGTTTAGCAGAGGAAAATGTTGGGTGGGCCGTGGCACCTGCCTCCATAATGTTACTCACAATGCTTTCTGCTATAGGCTGTCTCTTGCCATTAATTTAAGACCAACCCTTTCTTGAAAATTCTGTTCACGTCACGCTTCCTCTTAAAAGTCTTCCCACTCTCACTAGCTCTATTCTGAAATGACTCCATTGTAAAATATACTAAGGGAATGAACAAGGTGTGCTAATAGTCATGAGCAAATTCTGAAACAGCTAAAATGCTGTACACTTAAAACCAGAAACCTTTCATAAACCGAATTGTTTCTTAAGTAATTATATAGAGACTCAGAAAGAGATGTTTCTTTTTTAAGAATATTGCTCATATAAACTTTTTAATGACTCAGATATTCCCAGAAGAAATCTTTTTGTACAGGAATTATTCAGTCTATATAATAGTACTGGGTTTCATTCCTCATTGAGGGTTCAAGGCTACAGTAAGTTCAGTAGAACAGACTAAGATGGGCTCTGAAAGTTAAAGTCACATACCACAGATATTTAACTTCTATTAGCTTAACTCTATTAGTGTTTTTAATGTAATAAAAAATTAAAAATAGCAACTTCTCCTTGGCATTTCACTCAAAGAGAAAAATGCGCATAGATTGGGAAGTGACCCTATCATTTTTACATTTAGACATTAGACTATAGGACCTGAACATACAATTTAATATTCATTAGAGTCATAAATGTTAGATAACTGTATCATCTGGTACTAATTAAAGAAGCAACCATCTGTTCTAACGCTGAGAAGAGCAGGCTGAGCTAGGATTACTGGGTATCTGCCCATGTCTAATGGCTCTGCACCCCATGACTTACAACTCTGGACAAGTTATAACAGCTAAGATGTCTTCATTAGTAAATAACAGTCCCGTTCTTAAAGACTTTCTGTTTTGACTAATGAAGGAAGCTACATGATACATATTTCACATCAAGTATTTATGCTGTTTTAAAAGGCATTTTTGAATTTTTCCTTTAAAATCTGATTCCCATCCTAGAGGACACAGCACTTGCTTTGTGCAGTGCCTGTGAGGAGTTGCATCCAATCCCCAGCAGTGTGGGAAGAGCTGTCTGCTTCAATATGGGTGATGGAGGTAGCGGGTAAAGACAGTGGAATGGGAAGACAGAACTGTCATGAGGATCTATGTCAGTAGCCTCTGCTGCACTGTGAGCATAGCTATTTCTTTTTCTGCTGCAGCAAGTGACAAATCAGTAAGGTGAAGTACAAACAGTCTGAGTACTGAAAGACTTAAGTGTTAGGATGATGTATCAGTACCCTAAACTGAAATGTGTCATTCAGCTGAGCTACATTTTGTTATTATTGGAATTATTGGTATCCATTTTATTAATTTCAAATATTTCTGTTCCCAGGAAGAACCTCAATAACATTGAAATAAATTATTTTAAAGATTTATAAAAGTTGCAGACTTCCATAATAGTGCATAGGGACAGTATAACAATAAATGACTAGAGCGCACTGGGGACTATGTCAGCATATCTTTTTCTTGATATCCCGGATGACTTACATATTAGAGAGCACATTTTGCTGCCCAGCAGAAGGAGCACAAGTCTCTTGTCTAATATCCATGAGTTAATTGAGAAGGCAAATTTGGAATCTCCATTGGCTAGCACTGATACAACCTCGTATAATTAGGCAACCCAGGGAACCTCACATGAGCAATATAATGAGAACAAAAGGGTGCACGTACTAGTACGGAAAGAACATTTAATGGCCTTCGAGATCTTCAAGCGCTCAGCAATCATTAACTAAAGAATGTCTTACCAGTAATTTCTTAAATGTAAAATACCCCCCCCCCCCCCCCCCCCCCCCCCCCCCCCCCCCCCCCCCCCCCCCGTCTGGCCTCTTTTGTAAATGCACTATGTGTGCGAAGTTAGACTCCAGCAACTCCATGGTCTTTAACTGTTTAATAACTTTAGACACTGACTCTAGCTTTCTTCTCAGGCTCAGGCATGTTTTGTCTCTTATCTAAAAGGTTACTTAAAATATCTCCCTGTTCAAAATTAGAATCTTAATCCTCTAAGTACATTAGGCCTGAGCTACTGCAGGTCAGGATCTCAGAAAGGCAAGAAGTGAGTGGTCAGACCTTCTGAACTGTCATGTATTCGCCCTTGAACTTGAGAGAAAAGCACACAGTTGTGTTTGCAAGGAATTTCAGCATATGCTTGAGACAGAAATTAACCCTGGATATGAGGAAAAGTTTGTCAATGCTATATGGCTTGGCAAAAAATCATATTTGTGGTATCACATTTTAAGTAGAGGTTAGGTGCTAAAGTCAGGTCAAAGGTAAACATCAAGAAGAGCCCACGATACTTCTGAAAATGTTTAAACCACCCATAAAATGATGATCTGCATGATTCAAATTTATGTATTAGGCTAATGTGAGTTGTTTTCCAAACAATAGAAGCAGAGCATCATGCCTTCAGTTGGGCACAGATGAAGTTCTCTTGTGAGATGTGCAGAAGATATTTCTTAGTTTTTTCTAAAGACTACATTGAGACAAAGGGCTAAAAACTGCATATATTGGCAGGCACATTGTACCTGAGACTATCTGAGGTGTCAGATTCACACCTTGCACCTTAGGCTTGCTTTGCTCACGGGGACAGAAGATTACTCAGGGCAAAAAGGTAGATTCCTTGTACCACTGAAGTTCTTTCTCTGTTCTTTGTTCTTCTCCCTCTCTCTTCCTTCTCCCAAACTTTCCTTCCCGTAGCCATCATCCTTCCTTTTACACATTTCTTAACAGAGAAACTGGTTCTGCTCACAAAGTAGAAACTGGGGGGTTATTAAAAAGAAAGCAGGTGATATCTAGTGCAATGCTACGGTAAAGTTCAAAAAGGATAATGAGGAGACGAAAGGACAAAATGAACTTGGTTTCGTGAAGTGGTCTGTGGGAAGGCTAAGTGAAATCCAAAGCAGTGTTCACAGGCAAAGTGTAGCTCACCTGGGGCTGGGTTCGTGACTGTTGGACGGCTTTGTTACACTGACAGGGTACAACCCTTGGTCTCACTTCCCAGAGTCTCGAATGTAGACTGAACATTAGGTACAAATTCTTTTGGTAAATTTCTAAGTAAAGTAAGAGACCATGGCATTTCCTTAATAATTTTATCTTCAGAAAAATTATACTTTTTCAGATCAAGAGAAGGGTCAAGAGAAGTAAATACTGTGGCACTTTTAGAGTTATCATTTACCCAAAATTGAACACCTGCTATATGCTGGGTGTCAGGATAGAAAGGTGTCTCTCAAGGCATTCACAGTTGGAAAGGTATCACAAAGGGCATTCTAGAAGAATCAGGTGGCACCAAGGCTGCTTTGGGCAAAAGGAACAGCGTTTCTTAGTAACCTTCATACACGTAGCAGACCAGTGAGATGCATCTAATTCCAAAAAACACTAAATAATCGAAGCTTGTGGGGGACCACTTGGACCTCTAAGAATTATGTACTGAACCAGACCGATTGGAGAAGAATAATATTGATCTTTAACTACGTCAAGGAAACTTATTTACTAAAGGATGGTTTTAAAGTGAAAATTTTGGAACATATGTGTTATAATTCCCAAATTTGAAACAAAACTTTAAGAATTTTAGATCAGTGGCAGTTAAGTTAACTAGTAGAAATAATGTTGAAATGATTTTAGATTCAGGGAATTTTTATAAACGTATTGAGGTGGAAATGCTGAGATTAATTTTATAAGGGTGATCTGGTGGGATACAAATTAGAAAGATTTAACACATATTGTACGATGACTGATAGAATATCTTGATCATCCTGTGTAAATATCCTGAGAGGAAAAGAAGAGCGGCTAATTTTTTGTTGGATCCTAGAGTGTGTTTTCAAAACCTATTTTAATTTGGATTTATGTTTATGGCGGTAAACACTTAATAATTAGCTCCCTAGTTTTTCTTAGGAAAAACAAAATACAAAAATCTCTCACTTGTTACTTTGCATGGTATAAATATTTCCACTGTCTGATTTCAGGCTACTAATGTGCAGCCACTGGGTGCAAAGATGAGAAGGGACACGCCTGATATGCTCCTGTAAACCAGTGTAGGTCAGGGCCACCCTATCTTTGCTCATGTCTAAAATTATGCCAGGAGCCAATGGTGACTTGTCAAAACAGCTTACAATCTAAACTTGAGAAATAATGCTCTCCCGTCCGTCAGTCAACAAGCCTTAAAGTGAGAGAATTCAAAAACCTAGTAGTTCCAAGTATGAAGTAAGGAGGGGAAAAGTGCTGAAGGACGGGGAGGGGAATGGGAAACGATGAAGCAAGTTATGTCATGCACAGGTGCAGATTCCCTCTGGTGAATGTCATCATTACAGATTTCTAAGGTACACCAACGAAATCGTAGAAGTATGAATCTCATTGTGCAGATTTTGTAAGAAACCATAATGTGTAGACAGTATTAAACAAAAGAAGCTGTAATCACCTAGAGATATAATCTTATTTCTTACCATTTCATTTCTTAGAACAACAAACATCTAAGGCTCACACCCCATGGAGAGCACTCTTTTTGATACATCAACCCAAAATCCGGCTTCTAGGTGAGCAAGCTAAGGTACAGAGAAGCCATCTATTCACAGGCATCCTGTGGACACACGGTGGTGTAGCATCTCCAAAGAACATGTAATCTGTCTCCGGAATAGCTGACCTTAGCTAGTACGTACACTGCTTCTAAAATTGTTTAGAAAGAAAGCTACAAGAAAGATTTAGTGTAAAGCTAAGAACACCGGAGTGAAAGCCCACATAGACTGGAAATACAGTCTAACCTATGAGTTTGAAACAGTGAGCTAGAAAAGCAATGAACATCTCCAATAAAGGTCTTCCTTAATTTCTCCCATTCTGTAAGAAAAAATTACCATCAAAAACTTAGTGCATGAAATGTGTCATTTACCACAGTCATACCTTTTGTTTAATAACAAATTAGTATATAGAAATTGTTGTTACCAGAGAACTAAGTGAAAAATTGTGGATGTGTGATTTGGTGGCCACTTTAATTTGTATTTTTTGTGATAGAAAATAAAGGGATGAAGATAATAATTAAGCAGTGTTTCAGAGGAAAACGAATTGGCCTTAGAGAGCTGAAGATGTCCCTCGTTGTTCCCTGCAGGGCTTGTCCAAATGTCCTCCAGGATCATTGAGTCACGCTGGGGCTGAACAGTCCTTCAATTTAATCTATTGGTGTAAATCCTCTAAATCTCCCATCCAAAGCCGATAAGAACGGATTGTTTGTTTATACACAGGATGTGAAATGCTTCACATTCATAACTGAGATGCATTCCTGTGAGACGTCAGAAAGGTTGCAGCAGCCTCACGATGGGTCTAAGCATGAAGATAGGATTTCTAAGTTTCTTTTTTCTTTCTGGAATGTTCTTCTGGTGGGTTTCCCACAAAGTGACCACTCATACATCACATTTTTCTGTTATCTCCTAGAGGCCTCTTTGAAATATCATCTGTGCCTGGATTATTTTCTGTACCATTTATCTGCTTTAGCTTCTAATAAAACTTCGCAATGGGTCATATTATTTCTGTGCTTGTTAACTTATTCAGTGTCTGCCATTCCTACGAGACAGAGCTTAGGGCTTGCATCTGCTTTGTTCACTGATGCAGCCACAGTGCACAGAACGGTGGAGGGTCACAAGATATTTGTGGAAGGGTGTGGGAAGGGTGCCAGTTTTATGATATTTAGAACCAAGGCAGTCATTTGTTATGGGTAATGTACCAGATATATTGATACCATCAACTCATGCCTCATTGTTCATTTTAGGTTTATTAAAAAAAATTATTTCCAACAATGCAGATTGCAGTAGGATTAATATTCCATGCTGAAAGGCCAATCTAGTCCACTAACAATTCAAAGAAAACCAGTTTGTTCCATTAACAATCCACTGAAAATAAACTCCTTCCCTTCATTTTATTAGCTATGTATGGTAATCATGTTTATATTGCGTTGGGGTATTTGAGAGATGGGGAGAAAGTATCTGCAGGGTTTTTATGCAATTACATGTTGTGTACTGCCGAGGACATTGCTAATTACTTTAATAAACATTTGTGCACTGACCTCTTTATCCCTTTGAATGTTTGCGCATGACCTAAGAATTTTCCAAAGTCGATATGAAACATGTGGCCTGACTTTGTCAGCATGATGTTGTCATTGTGACGATCGCAGACTCCCAGGATGAAGGTTACCACGCACCAGCCAGCACAGGAATAAAAAAAGTTCCTTAAGGCCTAATCAGTTAAGAAAGAGTAACATGAAAATAACAAGAAAAAGGGAGAAAAATATATTAGCATCGGGGTAATGAGAGAAAGTGAAAGAGAAAAGCAAAATTACATAATCAAGGACAATTTCTACAACCAGTGGAAACCAGTATGAGTGTAGGGCTCATCCTGGTACAAGATAGGAAACCATGGAACATTTGGCTTCTGTGTTGTTTTTCATTGAGATTGAAATTGGGAAAAATATTTCTCACTCATATGGAGCTAATTCTTATGGTTTATTGGAGAGGATTCCTGGTGTAATTTTTTTTCTTACTTCAAATATGCAACAATCAATGATTGTTTGCAAAGTCAATCAATCATTGACTTGAAAAAGAAAAAATATATATAACTTGATACTTCCTTTCACCAGAGGCAATATTTAAATATGAATTTTTACTATGCCTGTAAAGTGAATTTTAACCTTGCCTATGAAGGAGGCTGAGGCAGTAGAACACCATGACATCCAGGATGGCCTGGCTACCTACTGAGTTCCAGGTCAGCCTGAACTATATAGTGAGACCCCACCTTAAAAAAAAAAAAAAAAAAGGTTTTCTGAATATTTGAAGATGGGGGACAAAAATCTATATTGAGAAATTTGTAAATTTAGGTTTATCCTTATAAATAGGTCATCCAAGCTGGGCGTGGTGGTGCACACCTGTAGTCCCAGCCCTGGGGAGGTTCAGGCAGGAGGATCCCTGTGAGTTTGAGGCCAGCCCAAACTGTATGGTGAAACCCTCTCTCAAAAAAAAAAATAGGTCATCCAGTTGATGTCTGAAGAGTTTTGCTATAGTATATATCAGTAAATTCCTGTGTGGTAGATTAACACTAATTTGATTGTGTCTTATATTTCTTATACTGAGAGTCTCCTTTCTCAAATTATTCTTTGGTTCCAAAATGGTCTTCTAGTGATATCACAAGTCCCTTGTATTAGCCTGGTGGTGTAACCATGAAGGATTGGTGGCACTGAGGTCCCAGGCCTCTCACAATGGCAGATTGATACCCTGCAGTACAAGGCTGTATCACTTAACTAAACACCAGGATGCTTTTCCTTCATTCCAGATTTCTCAAGTGCTTGAGCAAGTCACTTGACTTGTATGTCTAGAATTTCTTCACTTACAAAATGTATGTTGCACACACGGTGGCTGTGAAGAGCAAATGTATGTGGTCACAGCTCGAGCCACATCAAAAGACGAGATTGTACAAAACTCAGGTTGATTTTTAGCTATTGCCACTAACTTTAGGAATAGCTAAAACTATAGATTTCAAGATAATCTCGTGTAATTCTTTGTTACCTGGCCTCTAGAATGAAGGAATGAATAAAGTCTTGGGTCTCTTTACCACAGTCCATGCTAGCTAGGATGAGCAGTCATCCTTGTTTGCCCAGAACTCAGGAGCTTCATTAAATAAAGGAATGTCACCACATGTGACAGTTCCCAGTAAATCTAAAGCACAAATTCCCAACTCTGCACTTTTATGTGAATTGGTATACAGGTGCCCTTGGTCTGGGCAACCCAGCTCTGCCAGTTCCTGGCTTGGCAAGTAGAGTAAGTCTTGACTTAAGCCACACTTGTGCCCTTCTTCCAGGACTTCCAGTAGGTATAGGGCAGAAATTACACAAAGGCATGTTACAGATCAGATGCTAGAATCATGTTTTCAGTACATTTTGCAAAATTCATACAATACACACAATTATTTTGCATTGTGCACAGCACTTAAAAATGGCAGATGAAAAATTGAAGCAAGGCAGAAAAGATATTTAAAGAAGAAGAAGAAGGTCATTTATGGAAGTCAGAGGTTGTGTACAAATAGGTGGAAGTTACTTGAAGAAGTGTCAAGGGGCATCACCTCTGGGAAGACACCTGTAGAAGAGGCAGTTGAACAAAGAGATTCATCATTGATATCCTGGAACTTCCCCCAGGAGGAAGTGCAAATGCAGGAACTTCTATCTACTTAATATGCCATTTAAACAGTCATTATTACTAGTCTGTCTGATGACTAAATGAAATTGGAACTCAAGGTGTACTTAATTTACTTTCCCATGAATCAGACTAGCTAATGAACCAGAGCACATTTAGAATTACTTCTGGCAGGACAAACCTTTTCATAATCTGCCTTTACATGGTTGTGCTGACTGAACCACTTTCTGATTGTATTTTCTTTCAGTGGTCCTATGAGTCCAGCGTGGCGATGGATCTTTGCAAGTGTAACAGCATCAGGTACCATCTGCACCAAGCCTGGTTGATAAAAAGGAAGTTATGGAAACAATTCTTTCTTCACAGCTTGAGGGGCACTCAGGAAACACATCTTCATCTTAGCAACAACAGTAGTTTGTAACACTACTTGTATTATTACCCTTTTCCTTTCCAGATCTTTTTTTTTGTTTTTTTCAGAAGTCCTGTCTGGATGGGCTTCTTCCTAAATCCTGGGCATTGATGCAGCTACATGTTGGATTTTAATCATATCTACCAGAAGTAGCTTTAAATATTTTTTCTAGGACTGTGATGGAGAGCCAGTCTAATTGGTCTTACAGAGACAGCCCCAAGTCAGTAGAATCGTGGGCCAGTCATCATATGGCTGAGATGCTCATTCACAGTCTAAGGGAGAACACGGAAGCTTGTATAGCAAACACATTCCTGCCTGCAGTGAACCAAATACATTTTTCATGACAAACATTTCAAATACATCATAAAAATCAATGATCAGGTTAATAAAAACTTCCCAGCTAAATGTAACATTTTTGGAAGTGAACAGAAAACAGTAAATATGCAGGAAGGCACCTGCTCCTTGATTCTCAGACAACGTTAAAGAAAAACTACAAAAATACATTTTATAAGGCAGCCTATACCAATTGCACTTAAGTAAAACCTTTATCCCAATGGCTCTCCATCCATCAAGGCTTTCTTTTTAACTGTACTTCCAAAATCATTAGCATCAAATATTCTTGATCTTCCTGACTTTTAGTCTACACAGACAAATAACTCAAAATAAGCACTTAACACTCCCTTAGGATGGAAGTCCCAAAACAAGCCTCAATGAATATTTTGACAAATAAAATCATTGAAATAAATTAAAATCTAGAGTGCTTGATTTTCACAGCAGCACAATTGTAAGAGTTGTAAATTTAAATGCCCAGAGGAGCCAGAGACACAAATGTAACTATGAATACAGAGATGGCTGAGTTTTAAAAAGCTGAAAATTTTTTGAGCAGTATATATCCAATAAGTCCTGGAACTTGATTAAAAATACAACCTAGTCTTTTAAAAATAACATTTATTTTAGTAATCTCTATTTTTTCTTGAAGTGTTCTGTCAGTGTAATGCCCTCTAAAATCCTACAACTGTAGATTTTTTGGTAGAGAAAAAAATAACTTCTCTTAATGAGATCTTCACCCCTGATAAGCTTACAGTTATTTTTACAAAGTCCTTTTATTAAACTTAAAGTATTTTGATTCAGTCACACTCTGTGATTATAAACAGATACTAGTAGATGGAATTGAAAGATTCCATTGGGATCAGGGAGTTATTCAATTTGGGAAGACAAGGTGATCTTTGTGACATCAGAAAGCTCAGTCTGGCTCATTTGACTTTATTTTTACTTTTTTCAGCATATTAGGCTACGGGAGAATCAGGACAGTAGGTGAGACAAGGAAAGGAAGAAAACACTGAATAAGAATTACATGGTAGCAATAATAAAATTCTATTTTCCTGGGAAACTGGAGCTTCAGAAAGGGCCTACATGTCAGCCACTTGGCCTGGGAGTAAGAGCCCTACTATCAGAATACAAATGATTAGGCAGCATTTTATAGATGGATTATTGTGAGTTATCAAATTTCTAGATAAACTAGCTTGGAGGTGCTTCCAGCTTTGCACCTAACACCTCCACTCACAGTTGGCTGGGGCACTGAGTCCACCAGTGAGACCTCAGGAACTAAAGTTTCAGGTAGAGACAGTTCTTTTCCACAATAGGTTTAAACTGTAGTTCTGCTTCAGTTAAAAAAAATAAAACTGAGCACTGAACCTAGGTCCTTTTCCAGGTTTGTGGTTTTGTCCCTTTGTTTATACACTCATATCTGCTATACTTTTGCTAATTAATTGAATGAAATTCTAAGTCATAATGATCATATGCAAAAAGGATTGTGATGTTTTAGGAGTTTTTTCAATTTAGTATGATTATGTATAATTGCAATTTTTATCTAATGTTTTGATCATAATTTGAGTGGACCACTGACATTACCTTTACTAGAAATTTCCATAACTGTAATTGCATTTCCACATTAATTTACTGGCTTTTGTAAAGAAAGAAATGTTGAAGCAGATTCATTGTTTACATGTGTGGACAGTTTTTCCTGTTGATCTTATATCTATTCAAAATTCTTTTAGAATTTAAATGCAGATCTATACTGCGTTTAGAATTTTGCGACTGCTTCACATATTTGAAAATGTGTAAAATGTGTAAAACAACTCTATTTTTTAAACAATTGAACATTTCCATCTACAGGTGGTTCCCAACTTAGCAATGGTTCAACTTAGAGTTTTCAAATTTGCAGTGACACAAAGCCATAGCTATTCAACAGAAATTGTATCTGAAATGTTAAATTTTGATCTCTTGCTTGACGAACCATATGAAATATAGTATTCTCTCTTAAGATTGGCAGTGGGGTGAGCCGCAGCTCCCAGACAGGGCAGGAGCACTAGGGTATAGAATGCTACTTGGCAGTGTACTCTGCTGCTATGCTATTAGATTTGCTAGGTCAGATAAATGTATTTTGACTTATTATATTTTCAACTGATGATGGGTTTACCAGGCTGTGACCCCACTGTAAGTTAAGAAACATCTATATTATTTTAGAAAAATGAGAAAAAAATCAGTTGCTAATGTAGCTACTCATGAAGACACATGAAAGAACAATACAGTTAATGTGTGGATGGTGAAGGTCCTCATTAATATCTAAAAGCTTATGCTTTACATAAATTTCTTTGCTTTTCATTTTGGAAATTATTCTTTTAGAAGAGAAGAATCGGTACAGGTGTTTTGGATCTTGGAATTTGTATTCTGAAGTGAACACTGTAGAAAGCTTACCCGTGAATGTGTGGGATAAGTAACATGACTCAATTCACTTTTTAATCTATACTGACCTTGGTTTCTTCCTGTAGACAGACATCTATAAATGATCATTTGCATATCTAGACCCTCCTGTAGCCAAATGTTGTCTATCACTTGAATAATCTGTAGAACAAGCATATCCTGGCGAAGATCATCTCCAGCCTGCTCAAAACAAAATTATCAGCTCTGGTTTCTCCTTGAATTCCATTCAGACCATTCCAATATAGTCTATATCATTTCTTTTCTTGGATACATTTCCATGCTGATTTAGGGTGGTTTCACTTGCTTTAATGGTACTAAGAATACCTTATGTTTCTGATAGATGCTCAAAGAGAATAAGAACTTCCTCTTAAATGACTGCAGAAACTACAGCCCTCAAATGAGAGCGCTGTCCCTGATAACAGTCTTCCAACATCATCCCCATGTAATTTTTTAGTCTGAAAATCTAGTAAGGAGAAGCTGAACAGATGTTCTCCACCAACAGAGATCTGTTTTTCACATGTGCAGATTATCTGGTATGATAAAAACTTATCCACTCCCATGCAGTAGAACAGCGAGAGTTCTTAACTAGGAATATATATATAGCATGCATATGATTTGCAGACTGTGAGTCAGTGATTTCTCCTGTTTTGGAGGCAGTTTTTGGAGAAAACTCTCTTTGATAATAATAAAAAATAATAAAGAGGTAATTTTCTAGCAGAGATGAAGAAAATACAATATGTCCAAAAAAGAAGGTTCATTTTTTACTTTTAAACAAATAAGGAATTTGATTTAAAACATGTTTTCTAAACTAAGCATGGAAAATTGTGCCAAGGTAAGATTTTATGGGTTTTTTTTTTCTCCCTTCATGAAATACATGAAGACGCTGTTAAGGCTTTTGGTTACACCAGTCAAAATAAAAGTGGCTCTATTAATCCTCATCTCAAAAATAGACTCAGAGTTTACAGAGAATCACTTTGGGACCTTATTAAATAATTGACAAAATAAAGAGATGATTGGCCAATTCTTATTTACTACACTTCCTTTGTTCCCATTTCTTTCATGTCTATAATGCATTACATCACTTTACTCTCATGGGATTTTTCCATGGATTCTTGATGAAGACTGAACTGGTTTTATTTACTTTTTATTTACAAAGAAAAACACCCAATTAACTAACGTAAGCAAGTATTTGGAGATAAAAAATTTACATTAAATTAACAAGTCATTTGAGTTCCAGTTAATGTTGATCCTAATTCAGTAGTTAGGCTAAAGGAAAACTCTATTTCTAAGGCCTTACACCACATTCCACTTTGGGTGACAATCAGAAGTGATCATAGGGCTGGGGATATAGCTCAGTGGCATAAGTGCCTGCCTGGCAAGCACAAGGTCCTGAGTTTGATCCCTGGTACCACAAAGAAAAAAAATAAAGTCTTAGAAGTGATCATATACTTTGATTTGTTAAAACATATTCTGTTAAGTTTTATACCAAAGGTTTCCTGGCATTGAACCAATAGTGTTTGATTTATTGCCAGTCATAGTTTGGCATGCACTATCATTCCATAAAAAGGCAGGATCTAAAATAATCAGGGAAACCTCCCTGCTGTTCCAGAGGAAAATACCTGCTATCATTTCCTTTTGTTATTAATGAATCAATAGTTCTGCTTATGGAATCAATTTGATTCTTTATGAGGGCTACTATACCTTAAAAATAATGCTGATGTTGGTACCCATTGGATTAGCATTGATGAAAGTAATCTTCAATGGCAAAGCATTTGATGTGAAATATGAGCATGCCTTTAGGAAGAGAAGAGAAAAATGGTCAATAAAATAAAGCAAAGACATCACCTTTTCTGCAATCATGGTTCTTTGTAGAATTTGTTATGTGAACAAACACATATGAATATTTTGGAACAATGAAACATGTTTATTAAAAGCAAGCAAATTTCAGCCTATCAGTCAAAGTCACTGCAGTAGTCCATCTATCTCTCTTATTCTGTTTCTGCAGTTTTAGTTACCTTCAATTGATCATGATTGAAAACTATTAAATAGAAAATTGCAGAAATACATTATTCATAAATTTTAAATTGCACATTATACTGAATAGTGTGATGTGATTTTGCACCATCCCGTCAATCTGGCTCAGTAGGTGAAGAATTCTTTAGTGCAGTGTATACACACTGTATATACTACCCACCTGTAAGTTAATTAGGGGTCAGCCTGGTTAATAGGTTGGCTCTTTCGGTACTGTACTGTAGTGCTTGTTTACAAGTAATGACTGTTTAATGAATAGTGGCCTGAGCATCCAAAAGTCTCAATTTTATTACAGAATATTCCTACTTCATTCTGTTTATTTTTAGTGATTATCATTAATCTTTTATTGTTACTAATTTATCATAGGTATGTTTTGGGTTGCAAATCATTATATTTTTTCCTCAAGAAACAATAGTGATAAGTTCAAGGTGTAAATAAAATAAGCAACATGTAGGTATTATGTTTATGCTACTTGGTTAAGAGATGAAAGTTAAAAATGTTATTTCCTTTCCATTATTTCTGCCCTACAGCATACTTGAAGCAAACACTGATATAGAGTTGTTTAAAAAGACCCGAATTCAAATTTGGGCTCTGTAACTTATCAGGTATAAGACCTCAGGGAAGTAACTTAGCGCATCTGTTTCTCAGTGTAAAATAGAGATAACTCCTATCTCGTATAGTTTGGTAACAAGCACATGAGCTGATGGACACAGAATACATTTCACCCTGTGTGACACTGAGCAGGTAACTTGAAAAATTTATACATTTCTTCTTCTTTTTTGCTAATAGACAGTGTCTGTAGAAATAAAAGTACGATGTTTATTTCTTTGTCTTATGTCTTTCAATTACATTTTGTATTTGGATTTTCAATTTGATGACGCTGACTACTTTCCCCAGTGCTCACTGTCCATCCACTATCTGAGTGCCTGTAAAGCTGTATGTGTTTGTGTTACTACCGAGTCCATATGGAAACAAGGAGTTAAATTAATATTGAAGAAAAGAAAGGGATGTAATGCTTTCAGTTTATCGACTTAGTAAAATATCGACTTAGTAAAATACGATAGCAATACATGTTGAAAGGTCAGTTCCAATATTATCTCTGAGATGTGTGGAATTGGTATAAACTGACAACGAAGGAACTATTTCTTAAGGTACTTGTCGATAGCAAGCTAATCTAATCCTTGACCAAACACAAACCCTTGCTTACTGAATCAAATTGAGTTTTTTAGTTTCATAGGAAAGACTGCTGGTTGAACATGAATTTCTGCTGTAGAAATCAGTTCATCAGGGGCCATATGATATAGTCATTGTATAGAATTCAGAAATTCTATAGTACACAAGAAATGAATCTAAATTACTGCTTTTCAAACTCTGCACATCGTATGTGTGAGGGTCCCTTTGAAGTATCCCACGTTTAGGGAAGAGGCGAAGATAAAAAAGAGGTTGAAGGCAAGGCCTAACCCCGCTACTTAACTGTCATTCAGAGCCACTCTGCTTTCAGTGCTTCATTTCTTGATTTTCACAGGCAGTATAGTTTTTTGAGAGACATGTCCAAAACATCATATACTCATCTAGGACGTGAAAACTACTATCTGTATGTTAACAGCAAAAAACCCCACTACATTCTTCTCCAGGAAACAAAAATGGTATGAAAATACTTACATGTGTATTGCGCTGAAAACAATTCACCGGGAAGTTTATCAAAGACGGGAAAAGAAGCATTTCAAGAGAAAATCTTTCAGAAGTGAACTTGATCTCGAAGATTATGAAGAACAGGGATTAGCAAGGAGGGAGAAGAAACAATTTTCAGGTGGGAAAAGCAAACAAGACATTAAGTTAGAGTGGACGTTGAAAACTGACCGTAGCCAAAGACAGGAAGGAGTAGAGCAAGCTTGCAGAATGGGTTTACGCAAATGATGAGGAAGAAAAACTAGAAGAAGATTAAAAACTGAAACAGGGGTGGAAAGATCTGCCATCTGTCCTTGAGAAGCACAGATTATTCACCTAGATCTAAAAATAGTAGAAAAAATAAATAAAATGCCTGGTCCTTGGTTTTTCAATGGCGAAGTAGGGTTGTATCAAGTCACTCTGAACTCTTCCACCTGGTCCTCTCTTAGTAACTCAAGCAGAAACAGGGAATGATCAGTTGTATTCAGTGGTTTCCAGAGGGACGAGGTTGACAATTCTCCCCATAAAGAAAGGTTAACTGAAACATGAGACCTTGTTCTCTAATTTTGTGAGGCATGATTTAGGAATGGATTTAGCCAGTCCCAAGGAATTGTGTCAGTGTAGACAACTGATGGTGCAGAAACTTCGCCTAAAGCCTTTTCCACACTCACAAGGCTTGGAGGACTTCTCTCTAGTGTGAACTCTCTCGTGTGCCATAAGCTGTGAACTTGAATGGCTAATGCTTTCCTACGTGCTTGCATGGATAAAGTTCGCCCCACAATGGGTTCTCTGCTGCACATTAAGACTGGCAGAGTAGCCAAAACCCTGCACCCACAGTTTACTGGCAATGGGAATACTCCACGGTGAAAGGAAGTGACTTGAGTACAGAGTTTCGGTGCTTATTCCATTTATTGAGCTTTTGCCTGTGTGAAGTTTCTGACACAGACTAAGACAGTTCCTCTGCCATCCTGTGTTCAGAAGATCTTTCTCTGGTATGAATTTGCCCACAGTAAACAAGTTAAGCATTTTGACTGAAGATTTTTTCCTCAAAACTGTAGATATTTGTGTGCTTCTCCCCTAATGTGGCTCAGATATTAAATAAGGTGTTTACTCCGGGTATTGAATATTCATTATACTCAAAAGGTTTCTCCTCCCGTGTGGATTATTTGATAGTAAATTTTCTATTGGAACAGGCAACTTTGCAACATCTGTTCAAATGATGGAATTTTTCATCTCTTTGTGCAACAGGAAGGGATCACGGATTGAAATGAACCACAGGACCGTGTCACTGGCCATGCCAGTCCTGTGTCCTGTTTACCTACAGACTCCTTTTGTGTCACCTCAGCAGGAGGGTGAGACCCTGGCAGCTCCCCCTGGTGCCCATAAAGGTGACCTCGTTGTGCCAAAAGCCAACCCCGGGGCCCATACAGGCCAATATTCACATGTAATTTGAATTTGAAAAAAAAATCACACTACTCCTTAAAAAAAATCCTCAAAAAATCAAGAGAACAAAAAACCAAAACCCAGTGGATTCAGTTATCTCCTGTCCCTTCTAATGTAAGATACTACATCTTTGAAATGTTGATTTTCTGTCTTCAGTCGTAGTCAGTAAAGACTATGAATGGTTAAAACATAAGAATATGAAAGAATCAGTGATGATTTGGACTTGAAGGCAGCCCAGTGCTAGAGCATTTGCCTAGCATGCACGAGGCACTGGCTTCAATCCCAGTACTCAAAATTAGTGATGATTTGGATTTGGATTTTAGCATATATATACCTCGTTTAAAGAATTTAATGCCCTAATTTTTATGTTGTTATTTAAAAATATTTTTATGAATCATATCAGGAAGTCTTTAGAGCATCTTATTAGCAATGAAGTTGTAAGGATGAAACCACATTTTTAGCAAACCTTTTCAATTTATACCGATAATCTAATTTTCCTTTAATTATTGGATTTGTTTCTTTGACTGTCTTATAACTTCACTGAAGTATCATTTTTTGGTGCACGCATGATAGCTTCACCTCTTCACTTTTAAGTCTCACAAATCAATCACTTTCCTTATTAGTGTCTTTCTACTTTAGGGGTTTTGAGAAGGAGGCTAACAAAGCTTAACAGGATCAAAGAAAAAAGAATGAGTCTAACTCACAGAGTGGTGAATGAGAAGGCATGGTGTGACAGAGGCTTAGGGAAAAAAGGCTCAAGAAGTTGTGTCTGACAATATCAGACGTGGCTTGCCATGCATGAGTAAAATCACACAATAAATTGTATGACACACCAGCATGTGAGTACCAACAAATTTCAAATCAAATCAAAATGAAGATGATGTAGCTAAGGATTAATATTAGTGTAGGGGACATTGGTATATACATACTCTAAATAAAGCATGAAATTCTTATCAACTTTCCCACCTGGTCCATCCTTTCATGATTCAACAGAAAATAGAAAATGTTCTATGAAGCATGTCACCAAATCAACCATTTTGAATAAGTATAACACAATCAATTTGGTAGAAATGTATTTTTGGTGTTTTCTGTTTTATTTTGTTTGTTTGGTAATGAACTGATGAATACTTTGTTTCCAAAGAAATTATGCCACACAGTGAGGCTAATGTGAGGATCCCAATTGGATACAGTGCAGCAAATAGAACATAGTGTGGATGAGAATCAACTACTGTTTTCTTAAAATAATTGCAATGTCAATTTATGAGTTTAAACTACTTCAAACATATACAGTGAACTAAACAATGCAAAGCAAAAATACTCAAATGATCTACTGGATAAACAAACTTACATCGTGGTCAATTCCTTTTATACATAGCGCAGGGTTCAATGGAAGATGACAAGTGTTTATGTCCTGAAAGAATTCATTTAGTCTGCCAATCTCCCTTTTTAGTACCTCCTATGGAAAAAAGCATTAGAAACGAATGTTTAAGGAACTGTAAAGAATCTGACTCTTCTTTCAAGGTGTAATTTTCTTCTGCTGTTGAAATGAGCTCTTTAGCGCCAGGCTGCAGACTGGATGGCCTTGGGATCAGGCAGGTCATGTAGTCACCTGTGAGGAGGCCATAACCTAAGGACAATAAGCATTTCTGGGGAAAACAGAAGCAAAGAGCTCATGCCCTTTGTCAAGGACCTCAAAAATCAATTAAAAGCAAATACCAAGCAAAGCACTGTAGTGTTCAAACAAAACACAGTGGACTGCAAATCCTGCTGTACATCACTGTTAACATGACCCTTTTCTGGTAATTCCCTGGAATATGAGTTTACACCCTTAAGATTTACCCTCAATAGTAATAGCGCATTTTAGAGAAATATTTACATGTTAGTAACAATGACTATTTTAGTCTCTTCTCCATTGCTGCACACAATACCAGACACACACTTAAAGGAGGAGAGTTTATTTAGGTTCACAGTTTCGGCTTCTTGTCAGCTGTGGTGCCAAGACAGAAAAAGGATGGGAGAGGCCCATGGTGGAGGAAAAGTTGCTTAACCCGTGGCAGCCAGGAAACAGAGTGAGAAGGAGGAGCCAAGGAGAGGGCTGTGTCCTTCCTGGTCTTGCCCCCATTGACCCACATCCAATCAGGGACCGCTTTCAGGCAGCACTTTCAAATATTGAAGTCATCCATGAATTAATCCACTGATAAAATCTAAGACCCTCATGATCCGATCTCTTTCCATATTCATGAGAACTTGGGGGGCATTTAGATCTAAATCATAACAATGACCAAAAAAGACAGATGCCTAATGCAGTCAGTATACACATGCGGAGAGCTTACTAGATGCAGAATTCTGATATTTATTTCCTTTCATACCTCAGTGAATCTGTGGAAAATCAGAGACCTCAACCCTTTAGTGTTATCCTTAGACAAAAGAGACGGGAGACCATCTCAATTCATTGAGAAACAACAAAAAGAGTTTTTGCCTAATTTTGAATGCTAAACCCAATGCCGAAGGCGAGATGATCAGATTAATAACATTAACTGACTCCTGAAAATTTCTTACTCTTACTCTTAGGTCACTGGCAAATAAGGGAATCTACTGCTCCCAGAACCCAGGAGAGCACGAGGCCAAGTATACCGCTGCATTCTTTGTGTATCTGTTCTCCTGGCCTTGTCTGTGCAGGAGTTTGCCTGCTAATTACTGAGGAGGGAGCCGGCTGCGGCCCTGTTCATGTAAAAGCCTTTTCTCTATATTGTACAGTTAGTTTTAATTTAGTGCTTTTTCTTTTAAGTAGAACAAAAAAAGAGCTATCAGTAACTTAAGTTGAGGAAAATTACAAACGCCTCCTCTGTCTTCTCTTTTACTCTTTTTCTTTCTTAATTTTCACATAGATATTTTCACAAAAACTGCCAGTTCAGGTGTGAGAAACATATTTATTTGAGTGAATGATACCGGTATCACTTAAAACTCAAAACTAATTGCCAAAAAAGTCACTAGAATTGTTTAATCATAGCGTGTATCTTACATTTATGAAAGGCATTTTAAAATTAACATATAAATTGTACAAGTTAATGGATTTCACTGTGACATTTTCATATATGGTAGGTTGAGCATGTCTAACTTACGTGTAAGATTTTAAAACATAAGACATAAATAGGTCAAACTTAAGCACAAACTTCTGTAAATTTTAAACCAATTTATTTTACTTAATACCAACTTTCTGTCCATCACTAGAAAATAATTAAGAAGCTTGCAAACACAAGGAATAAATCTTAGAAGTTTTAAAATTGGCTTTGCCCATCACATTGTCTACTTTAAGATTTGTCTTTTATTTTTTT
>PVLD010001187.1:111990-215776 GCA_004027595.1 Dinomys branickii
CAGACACCAATTAGCATAAAAAATAGTACAATCACAACTAATCTATAGACAAGGTGACATGGTCTCAACAGTGGTTATTGCTTTATCCATTGGTATCTTCGAAGTGTAAATATATGAACCCATATACAGACATGCAAATTTAGTCAGACAATTAATCCTCTCAACAACAGAAAAAACACAAAAACCAAAAATCCAAAGAGAAAAAACAAAACAGGCAAACAACAACAACAACAACAAAACCACCAATAGTTGCTGCTTTGCATATTGATATCTTCGAAGTGTGTGTTCAGGATAACACATACAGACATGCAAGATTGATCAAATAACCCGTCATCTATTATTCCTTAGCATTAAGTGATATAATACAATAGTAGAACCATGTTAGCCCTCCTGCTTATATGTATACTCATATATACATACATACATTTCTGTCTCTTTCTTTTCTCCTTTCCCTCGTCCCATCTGTTCTTTGTTTTAGAACAGATTTCCTTCATGTCTCTTAGGTCAAAACTGGAGTCCATACTCATAAGTGAAATAAA
The DNA here is from genome assembly GCA_004027595.1 of Dinomys branickii. NCBI lineage: Eukaryota > Metazoa > Chordata > Mammalia > Rodentia > Dinomyidae > Dinomys > Dinomys branickii. The sequence goes on from PVLD010001187.1 coordinate 112,530, forward strand.
TCAGCGGTACATGTGCAGGCAACGTATTGTATCACTGGTGTAAGAACCCGAGCGTGGGAATATAAACTAAGATTTGTCTTTGTACCCAAAATTTACATATCTCCCATTTAAAAATAAATTCCAGGTTTGAGGTGTTTTTTGTTTTCCAATTTCTCTTATAAATTCTTTATTTTTCGCTCCTGTAAAGGTAGCATATCTTTTGGGATTTCTCTTAAATGAAGTATTTCTATTTAAAAAAAAATTCTGATTTGGAAAGAATCCTGGGACACTTTCTATTATCATTTTCATGTCATTTTGTCAAAAATTCTTGCTGATTTTAGACAGCAAAAAAAGTATGGTTTCCGCTGAGCACAAGACTCATGCCTAAGAGATCTTTCTGTCCTTAACTTCTAGTGGGTAGTTAGTACTCAGTTTTTATTAAATAATGTTCTTGATACAATACATGGTTGTCTACTCTCCCCTTGCATGTAGAATGCTGAATTTAAGAGAATCCACTCAATGGTCTCCATCAGTGAAGAGAGGTAGTGATGCAGATGATTAAAAAGAGAAAACATTCTTCTGTTAGATCAAGAACAAGAATAGCCAGTTCCACTATTATATAATTTGTGAGATAAAGTTATAGTATTTTGGATTTTAGTATTGTGGATTTTAGTATAAAACTAGTACTTTCCATATAACATTGATTAGTGTGATTTCATTTGCTTCATTTGTTTTGAAAAGAAAGTTTTAAAAGTATGAAGTTTTAACTATCGGTTATGAAAATGTTAGTAAAATCAAGAACTAGATTTTATGCCTTCCCCCTGAATCCAATTTTTGTTTTTGCCATTTTTAAGATTACATAAGAGGATCAAGATGTAATATGTTGTGGTACTGATTCCCCTTAATGGATATATTATGTGTCACAAACATATACTAATTAAAATAGGAAAAAACAAATTAGGTCTTTAAACTAAGAAAAAAATGCTTGTATTATTAGGTCTTTTGTGATCAAATTTTCTTTAAATTAGTCTATTCTTTTCTCATTTACTCCCCTTCAGGTGCTGTGTACCTACTTGTATCAAAAAACTATGTCCTGGTGATAGGCATTATTATTAAGGTCAAGAAAATAAATGGGAACAAAACTTAAGTATAATTGATTTAAGTGTCTCCTATCTAAGTGCAGTCAATGTGTTTGCCTTCTAAGCTATGAAATTAAAATTTACTTGAACTAATGTTTAAAGAAATAATTATCACTGTGTCAAGATTGATTTCTGAACAAACCTGTCTTTGAGAATCACTGGCCGACTTGACTTTTTCCCCAATGTCTCTCAGAATTTTGATAAGTTTCTCCTCCTTGGAAAATTCATCATTCAAGGCTTTTCCTACACAGAATTGGAGAGCAGCCAGTAGCTTCTGATACCAGCTTTTAAAATATGCTTCATTTTGTGCATCCTTTAGCAGCCTGAAGGGAAGAGAGAAAGAGAATTCTTGAACCTAAAGCTGATGTTTGAACCACCTCCAGCAGGAACAATAAGTCTATTTCAGACTAATCAATATTTGGTGGTTTGGGGCAGTTTAACAGCTAAGCATGGTAAAAATGTTGTTTGTTTGTTGGCTGCCATCAAACTCCGTCTGACAGTTAATGAGATTCCGAGGGTGAAGAATCAGTATGAGACCTTGCCTTTTCTCACTTCAAGTCACAATGCAATTTTTGCTTGTTTAGCCTTCTTAATTCAGTAACAAATACTTATCTCCAGAGCATCTGTAACTGGTTAAAATATGTATGAAGACCTTTAGACAGTTTTTCAAAAGTGATGATACTACATTGTGATTGGCCATCAAGCCCACTGTTCTGCCCTTTTTTTCAAATTGTAATAGCTCCTCACTGTCTCCTTTCCCTAGCGCTGTGGGAGCTTGGAGGAAGATATGGTAAACATTAAGTGCAGTCCCAGCCTCCAGACATTTCTGGATCCATTTCCCGGTTCAACAACTTACAAGTTACTTAACCAGGTTAATATATTTCTTTATCTGTAAAATGAGGTAAAAATCTGATTCTGTAGAGCTTCAGAGGACATAACGTGAGCTAACATACTTGGGAGTGTTCAGTGCAATGTACGTTAAGTACTAGGCATTAAAAAATCATGAGTCCATCTGTACCCTGCAGCCTCCACACATCACTCCCTGTCTGTCTGGAAGGCTGCTCTTGCCATCTAAATGGAAGGCATAGAGAGCCTTAGAAATATAGGAACTTTGCAGGACAGTGGAGCAGGGACAGGTATTTGATTACTCTGCCTGTGCTGTGAGAATTTTTATTGCCTTGAAAACCATTAGAGTAGTATACTAAAACTTTACCTCTCGTTATTCCCTAAAGGCCTGAAACAGGAAAGAAGGCCAATTCCTTGAATCTTAACCTGTCTCAGACTGATTCTTCTCATCTTAACTGTGTCTCAAATTTTGCATTTTCTCACTTCACTTTTGAACATGCACTCTCAAGCCTGAACTATCACAAAATGGAGATTTTCCTTGGAGATTACAGAATTATTTTACTCCTCCTCTGAAAAACAGCATTCAAGGAACTAGAAGAAAACTATGAGAATGGAACACTGGGAGTGGGGGGAGTGTTAGTGTTGTAGCCAAATATATATATTTCACTTTGCATTTATAATTTTATATCTTTGCCTAATGTGTATTATGTTAGGCAGTCTAACAAACACATTGTTATTTTTCAACGTTTTCTGTTCATTCACATTCGAGTTTAAAAAGTAGGTGAATGAGTGCTTGTTCAAAAGTGAATGTCTAATCTTTTGACATCCTTATGAAGCCAACTTACATTTAAGCAGCTCTTTTAATACAAACTGTGTACAGAATAGCAGTGCTTATATATCATGGAAAATATAAAACACAAATACATACAAACCTTCAGGGAACTAATGATATAATGATAGGAAAAATACATTCTCTTGATACCTGGTTATTTTCAGTGGAAGAAAAAGAGTTGACCGTGAAGTTTCCTATTCACCCCATGATGTTTTAAAATGTCAGGTATGTAATAAAGGAATCATGTCATTATTGAATGACCTGAAGAAAAGATGTTTTCTATGAATGTAAATGTAAAGTTGCCAAGCCAAGAATGCACACACAAAATTGAAGGTATCTTAGGTAACATCATATACCTCTCAGATTCTCACGGCACTCTCAGGACCGTTTTATAGCCTCTGTAGGTTTCAGTGTGATAAGGAGTGAAAGGATAGCAAACACCTGTATCTCAGTGACTATGCGCGCTTCATACATGTTGAAGGTCATTACTAGTGTTTTGCAGTGCTTTTAACTGGTCTAGTACATGCATATAACTCTCCAACCACCCAATGGCTATATATATGACTAAAATAAAAAGAAGTTTTTCTGTGTGGATGAAACCTGTAACTCTTTCCTAAAAATGAAAGAAAAGATATATTTACAGTTGATGCCATAAGGACCAGCAGAACTGCATAGTCAATTTGTGTTCATAATACTCTTCTTTCTTATTCTGTTAGCAATGAATTTGCTTCTGACACAAGCAATGTACTCGCTTCTTCCTGGTTCATAGTGAAAAACTCAGTTTGATTCCTGATTCAGAATAAGACACAGCAGGGCAGATTTGTAGAGAGAATAGATGACCAGGCTCTAAAGAGCATAAAAGCTAAGAAAATCCAGTGTATTCTGTTGTGATTGTTTTCCCTGGAGAGTGTACCTTACTGAAACCCTACATTGCTGCCAAGGCTGTGTGTCCTCCTAGTGAACTCTGGTTCAGATTGTGTGGCTTTAACTCAATATGTAAAGTGTTTGCTTTTATACATTGCAGAATTGGAATCGTACAGTACTGAAGATGACCATGGGAGGTCACGTATTCTATTCCTGCACGCTTTAGGCCCAGATACTCTTTCTGAGAAGAGAAATTAACATAACCCTCAATTTTTCAACAGCTTCAGAGAAAGCTAGACTACAGAGTTTGGGTGGAGGGTGTCTCAGCTCTGTAGCAGTGACCTTCAGTGCAAGGAGTGGAGGGTCTCTCATGCTGTGCTTCTCCCCATTGCCTTTATTTGTCAGCCTGTGGAAAACAGCTGGGCACTTTCCTTTGAGCATTGCAGAAATCCTTTTCAAAAGACTCTGTACCCTGGGAGAAGGAGTATTGCTTGTAAGAAATAAAATGCCTAAAAATAGAAAGTTAAGGTCAAAGTCCTAAGATGTATCATGTAAGAATTGCCATTAAAAGCCTGATCATTTAAGATGTAGATAATACGATTATGTGCAAACTGCGAGTTAAAACTCAAAATTGCAGAGACCTGATTATCCTAAAGTCTGCAAGATCCAGCTGTGATTCACTTTGATATTATTTTGTACACCTACCTCAGTGCCTTACAGACAGTGAGCACTGGCAACATTAAAATAAAAACAAAAGCATAAAATCTTGATGATGAAAGACCTTGACAATGTCAGGCGGAACAGCAATCAAGAATGAAGAACACAGAACTCACAACTGAGCACATTCGTCATGAAGGTACTTGCCTAAATTAAATGGATTGTGGTGGATTTAGAGACACCTGAGATTATCACAAGCCCGAGCTATCACAAAATGGAGATTTTCCTTGGAGATTACAGAATTTTTACATTTCTCCGTCCATGTAGCTGCTTCTGGGCATATGATTGACTTGCGAGAGCCACAGGAACAGTCTAGATAGTTCGCATTTCATCAGTTTACCAGCGGGACTGAGCAGAATAATCGAACCTTCCCAGCTTGCTTCTCTTCACATATCCCTGTGGTCTTGCCCTTAATATTACTTCTCAACAGCGCACTATCCCTCACTGTAGATTCTACTTTAGATTTTTACCACTTGCGTGTTTCCTGTGGGTGAAGAGGAGAAATGATAATATCCGGTAGCAGGAAAGAATGAGCTACATAATGAAGATGAGTGATTTCTGGTCACTCCAGGACTTCCTTTCCCATTTCTTCTTTTATTTAGTATTACTTTATGTGGGTCAAGGTGTGTGAAACAGGAGATCAATGGTGAAGAAGGACAAGAGGATTCTAGAATGTGACTTCTGCAAGTGTCCTTCGAATCTTGGGACAGATAAAGGATGAAATCCAATGCTCAATATGGAATTAACTTTAAGATTTCAACAATTAAGAAATAAATAGCATATGTCTCAGCATTAGTAACTTTACTTCTAAATGGCTTAGAGATTTAATATTTCTCTTAAATGGGGAACTTGATATATTGTGTGCTTCTTAGAAAGACAATGGTGATTAGCCCAATACGTCTGTTGAATTTTGCATATCAGGAGCATTAGATGAGCCAAGGAGGAAATGTGAGTTCCAATCAATTTTTATTTTGCAATATTTATCAGTAAACCACTTTATAGCAGCTCAGATATAAAACTACTTACAAAAGGAATAAATACAAAAGAATTAAGTTTATACTAGAGAGATTGTATACATTTTTAGAATACTTAAATATGTGAGAGGGGCCCATGAGGTATGTAACTATGTATGTTATATGCATATCATAATTCCTACAGCTAGTAATTATTTCCATCTCCAAAATAATCTCTTTGGAAGGTTCTATGCTCATAGTTTTCACATTCACACTGTGCCCACATTTTATGCTACATGTAATTGTTTTTTCTAACTTTATGCTTTCTCTTCTGAAGATATGACACTCCTATATTCTTTGCCAAGTGATTTCCAGTATATTCTTACAGGCAGCACATACTTCTGCTGCCTATTTCAATTTGACTATGTGATTTGCCTTGATTAGTAGAATGGGACTGGGAGAAGCATATACTCATGCCCTTACCGATGCTTTAAATGTGTTACCATGGTTGGCTTGGCCTCTTCTACCTCTGTTTGGGGCCATGAAGACAGCTGGGCATTGCCCTGGCATGAGCAGACCACACAAAGCAGAGTGAACTTTGATGCTCAGTGTCAGAAAGAGTCAAGCGGAACAGCAGGGTTTCAGCCTGAAGGCCACAGGCCTGTGAAATAAATCTTGGTTCCTGAAGGCCACTGAAGCTTTGGGGTTGTTTGTTGTTTTCATTAAAAAAATTGATAAATATGCCCAATTTCATATTATTGCTTTTCTTTGCTTTTGTTATTACTTGTTGAATTATCTTTAGAATATGCAGCATATTTTTCAACATCTTCAGTGGTAGCCCTGAGGATCATTTAGAACAAACTTAATTACTGAAAATAAACAAAAATTATTTGCAGCCAAGTCCAGTGAATTAGAGGAGTGATCAGTTTAAGTATAATTTCTCAGATTAAAAAAAACTACAAAAGCAATAAAAATAGCTTTTCTCATGGATCATAGAAAGTGCCAAGAGGTATTTAAAAAATAATTTGATTCGGCTCATTTGAACATGTATATTCTCTTATATTGCTGAAATTTTATTGTTATTTTATTACGAGGAACATACTTTTTGACTCCTTTTGAGGTGTGCATAGGCCTATGCACCATCTGTTGCTTTGTCTAGCCAAGTGTTTGTGCATGTGAGAAGAGAGTCTCTCTGAGTAAAAAGAGCTACACTAATGAATGTAATAGGGTAATGACAAGCTTTTCAGGCCTAACACAACACAGCGGTAAATAAGTAAGGGCAATAAGGCAGGCAGCAAATGTAGCTGCTCTTGAATACCAAAAGGTTTGGTTCAAAGCAACAGCTAGAAGATGGGACTGATGAATGAAAAGCAACGGTATTGAATGAGGAAGCATCTGCAGCAGTAGACCGTAGAGCACTTTCTCTTGCTGCTCTGGAAGAAGGCACCAAGATCTATGCTTACAGAAGACAGAACAGGTACTCTCTTCTAAGGATGCCCCAAACAAAACCAAACACAAATAAACAAAAAAAACTGCTGAAGTGCAGGTAACTCTTCAGCATTTATTAGGACATGGATTGATTTGCTGTTACACAAAACATCATTCCCCTGTTGATTCCCCGTATAAATTTGCAGATAAGAGTCTTGGAGAGCCATGAATCATTCCAGACAGGACTAGAGTGGTTCCATGATGGCCACTTATCCTTGTGTAGTTCAGTGAGAAGGGAAGCTTAAAGAGAATCACCTATACTGACTCAGGCGTGTGTAAGCATGGGACACTACCATCTCCTTCCCAGGTTAGATTTCCACGCTGAAACAGGACATATTGATTTTCCCTGAGATCACAGAAAGCTAAGACCAGAACGGACAGAATTGGTGGCAAAGGATGAACCCATCCTTCTGCACCTCGAGTTTCACAAAGCGAGGGTGTTTATGTTTCCCAAAGTTCAGATAAACCTATTGGCAGTCACTGTATGTGACCCACTTTTTGAGTATATGGAGGAGGTGTCAAACTCAGATCCCTTGGTGAAGAGGTCTTTCAAGGCTGTCCAAAGAACTCACACAAGGTGCCCACAAGTAAACTCACTTTAAAAGTTAGCCTTGGAGAATATGAACTCATGAACGGGGTATTGCAATATTTATTGTCTGATTGACTGTTAAGGTCATTTTTCTATCCACCCCAAAGCCAAAAGAAGTTAGATTCACAAGAGAAAGAAGAACAGAAGAGTTAAACAACCAAGCATGTCTACACACTGCAAGTCTTTCAAGTTAAAGCTTGATTGGTGTTGGAGAATGAGGTGGTGGTCCTGGGGTATATGTCAAATTGGAGAGGAAAACGAAGTTTTCAAATGGACCAGATTGGTGAGAGTTATTCGATATCTAAAAATGACCAGGAAGTTATAGAATCTAACCTGGTTTGATTTAGAGACTATGAAATGATGAACATAGGATTTTAAAAATAACAAAAGCTTTTATTTGAAATTACCATGTTGAATAAGTTTGAAGAAAACTGGGAGAGACAGTTAAAAAGCTAAGTGAGTGCAGGAAGAAATCTAGTTTCAAAAAATGCATTGAATGCTTCAAAATGCAGAATAAGGACTGGGATGCCTTGACCCCGAACTCTTAGGGGAGTTGAACTGAGACTGTCTTGCCTTTAGTTATCTCCTTTCTGCAACCCGTTGCTTCTCCAGAGCACAGCTGCGGATACACAGATACACTGTTACTAGTCTAGTGAGTAGCTTACAGCACATTTAAATAAAATATCTAGGAATATGACAGCTACATATTTAATTATAAACTTAAATCATATTTTCCTGCAAGGAAATTAGCTAAATATGGTCCACAGCTTATGCAAACACTAATATTCAGCATTACTGTTTTAGAGTAATAATTGCACTTTGAGGATCCACTGGGAGCTATAATAGAAAAAAAAAACTGTGCTGAGAAGATAAGTTCCCCTAAAGATCCCTGAATCTATAATACAAAATTCAAACCCTTTCCACTCCTGGGGAGTAAGGTCCAACAGGGTAATTAACAGGTAAATAAGTAACATCCCTCCTCACTACACGTATTTGCATGTTCTCATGCTAAATATACTAAACAATCTGATTTAAGAACAGAAACTGTCCTCCTCCTCCTCCTCCCATTCCAACACGCTGCTTTAGTGTAAGTTATTTTCTGCAAATCAATTTTCCTGAATTAGGCACAAGCTGTGAATAGCTGGTAGTGAGCCCGCTCGGCACCCCACCCCCGCTACACTCCATATGCTTGTTAATCCTAAAAGAAAACAAAATAGGCGGAATGTCAGCTCTGGGCACACACAGACAGAGCCATCCATGAGGTGCTTCTGTGTTCCGTCTCCCTTTGCTGAGATTCTAGTTTTCTCCTTTCTTGAACCTAAGAATCTCCCTGTCCTTCCTTGGGCAAAACCAGCCTCGGTCTGTCTTTGTCCTGAGCTCCCAGTGAGTCCTTCTCACTGCAGTAAACACAAAGCTTCAGTGTAAATTACATTCCTATGCTCCAGGAATGGTACAATGTAAGTTTGGTGCTGGCAATGCTTTGCAATAATCTTTCCCACTCGTATTAGTGAGCCAAGGAAATCGAGAGATTAAGGGATTTGTGCCAGACCCAAAGATTAGAACCCGGAGTGTCTGACTGCTGCCCAGGCTTCTTGCACACCACCATGTTTTCTTTCTAAAGCCCATTGAACCATGCTTTGGAAGGCTATTTTCTGTTTGCATCCACTCTGGCAAGAAACTTAGCATTTCGTTCTTCAAAATGTTGGAGTCAATGAGGTTCAGTAAACCATCTTCCAGTTCTAGAGCTCTATACTTTTAATCCTTAGTGAAATTATCAGGCATTTGCTGACTCTATGCCAGGCATTTCCAAGCATTTTGCAATAAGCTGTGTTAGGCGATCTGCACATTAGTGCCAGGAATTATGACTCCTTCTATCTCTCCTCAGGCCAAGACACTGTGGTTCACAGAGATTTAACAGCTTGCCTAAAGTCACTCAGTCTGTGGACCAGGGAGTCACATCTAATGCCGCCTGACTTCAAGCCCTTCCTCGTCATAGTCATGCTACACCTCATCCTGCTATCCGACAGGGAACCAGCTAGCTCACATGCAGCCTAGATGTTAACACATGACCTAGGAATTTCAGGAATCTTTTTAGTTTTTTGCCAGTCTCTATCCCCACTTTTATTTAATCTGCCTCTTGCTTCCTGTACCCTAAGTTTTCAAAGCCATGTGTCTCGGATTGCCTTCTTCCTAAATTCCGGACTCCAGTTTTCCTTCTTACCTACGCTCTCCCTGCCATGGTCTCCCTGAAATGCCAGTAATATATTTTCTTCTTGCATATGTATCATTTTAAGTTTTAAAGTGGAACTTTCTAAGTTAAATTATTTTTGCAAAATGCTTATAAACAGATGTGCTTTTCCCTTTATCTATCCTTCAGAATGAAGAATATGTGCAGAATCTATCTTGATAACACAAACCATTTCCTTGACTTTCCCTCCTCTATCTCTTCCTCACTTAAAAGATGGGAACACCACAATTCTGAACGGTCTGACCTCCTGTGCCTTACTTAGGTAGGACAGTGTTGGGTAGCACTGCTGGAGCAGAGAGAACAGGCTAACCTGAACGTGACACACGGACTGCATTTGGGAACCAATGTGCCCACACTTCCAATGTGCCTTGCACTTCCTACCTTAATTGGACTTGTGGCTTCAAATAATTTCCACTTATGGCAGAAGAGAAATGGGGAGTGTCTTAGTTACTTTTCTCTCATTGCTGGTACAAAATACCCAACACCCAAAGTTAAAAGAGGGAAAGTTTTGTTTAGCTCGCAATTTGTGGAGGTGTCAGTTCATAATCCGATGGCTCCCAGACCAGGGGCATAGCACAGAAGCAACAGCTCAAAGCAGCAGAAGACAGCAGAAGCAACAAGAGCAGAAGGGAGAAGCAAGCCTCTTTCCTTCCCTTATACTGTAGGCAGGATATCTGCCCTCAAGTGGGTGTAGCACTCACACCATCTCCCCGTCCTATGAGCGGGCCTCTTGCAAAGGCTCAAGATGTTTACAAAGTGAGGACTCTGGCCCCCTGCTGAGTCACTTAGTTAAACTTCTAGTCTCAAACTGACACAATGAACAACATCCCAGAGCTAAGGGCATGTCCTCTACACCCCAGGATGCAGAACTGCTGAGTTACTTACTTGAGCTTCTAGATTTCTCAAGTTGACACAGTGTATCAACTATTACAGAGAATCTCTAGCAGTAGCATATGGGCTGTAATACAATAAATTCTGCTTGACATACAATTAGTGCTCTAATCCATGCTTGGGGAATTTTAAATTAGTCTAATGGATGAGTCTATTTTGTATTGCTCTTTGAAAATATGATTTTGAGTTCCTAATGCAGTATTTTTTAATTTTATTTTTTGGAACTACATATATAGTTATTTTAAAGGCATTATAAAGGCACCTTTTCTCTCTTTAATGAACTTCCTCAATGGCAAGGCAATTCCTCTGCTATATGAATGTTTCATAAGACTAGCCATCTAATAATAAAAATCCCTTTACCCTGCAGCCTTTTGTTCTCCCGCAGTCCTTGGGTGAAAGCTGGATAATCATCATATTGTGCGGGGTGCAATTCAGGTGTTTGAACGCAGCCATAGGGGCAGGTTTATATGTGCAAAGCAAAGCTGGCTTTGAAATACTGAATTTTCCCAGAACCTCAGCTTCAAATCTCAGCTGGGGCAGCTGCTTCACCTTTTACTTTTCAGAGTCCCAAACAGCACGGTTTATCCTGTAAAGATATTAAAGCTTCCCCAGGATACTATCCATAAGATTTGGAGTTGTGTTTGATGCCCTGAGAAAATTTCTGGGACATTCTTTTTCACTGTCATAAAAGAAACTGTCCCTTGAAGTTGGAATCTCCTTTTGCAAACCCAATGAAGACTTAGTGGTGTTCTCGGAGAGCTCCACAACCTACCTGCTAATTATATGTTAACATATGTGCTGCTATTATGGCTATGGCTCAGGCTGTGCTCTGTAGACAGGGGTCACCATAACCTATGAATGTAGAAATAAATCTAGACATATTTCCTTTGAAATGCCTTCTCTAGACCTGTTCAAGCATTTTAGCTTCGATCCCAGTCTCTCCATTCCTGGAGAAATCATAGTCACGTCTGTCCTTTCATCAAATCTGTTTCCGTTACAGACTAAATCGTGTCCCTTCAACATCATATGTGAGGTGGCTGGAAAACACAGGACTATTTAAATTTCAAAAACTTGATTATGGTAAAAAATATTGCTGTTAATCACCTGTGAAATACAACATTCCCGCTTACTTTGAACACACTTAATCCTTCATTCTTGCTGCTTTCTGAAGCAGTTCTGGAGGTCTTCTTTCATGAGTGTATTTAGCTATTCTGTTCTGGCTGCCTCCATGGCATAAACAGATTCAAAACATTTACCTTTCATGGTCATTTTGACTTTGGTGAAGACCCAGAGGTCTTACAGTCTAGATCTAGGCAGTAAGGTGAGTGAGGACACGCCACATTTTTATGAGCGTGTCTTTCTGCTGGATGGCACTTATTCACCATATTTGTTAGCACACCTTATAGCAACACCAATGAAAGAAGATTTCCAGAACTGCCTCACAAGTGGTAAGAATAATGGGATAAATATGTTTGAAGTGAGGGGAAGTATTCTGAAGGAGATTAATAACAACGTGCCTTTTACTGCAATATTTTCAAAAAAATTAAATATTCACACCAATTTTGAACCCCTAACATGTAGGGCGACTGCATTTGGAGAAAGGGCCTTTAAGGAGATAAAGTTAATTGTGGTCTTAAGGGTGAGGCCCTAGTCCAACAGGGTTGGTGACCTCGAATAAATAGGAAGTGTCACAAGGGATATATGTACACAGAGGGAAGGCCATATGCGAATGTAAGGAGAAAGAAACAAAACTGTCCCCAAACCTCACAGCTGGCTTCTTGACCTTGGACATCTGGCCTCTAGAACCAGATTTCTGGTGTTTAAACCAGCTAACTATAGTATGCTATGGAACCCTAGGAGACTAATAGTTTCCAGCATAAGACTTCTATTGGTTGGTGGGACCCTGACTTATAGGTCCATGTCTGTGAGATAACACCTTTGGCTTTTCCTAGAGGGTATTAACATTTACCTGATGAACAACCACCATTTTCCCCAGTACCTGCTTCTTCACCTAGATTGCTTACCTTCATGAAGAGAATTTCCAGCCTCCCATCCCCATAAGGAAAACTGAGAGAGTCATCCTAGATTCTTCTTTCATTTTCATTGCTAACATCACATTTCTTACCGTGTCTTATTACATTTGCCTTCTAAATGGCCATCCCATCTAATTTCTTCTCTCTGCCTGTTGACAACATTTAGTGGAGGTCTTCATTTCTAAAATGTTCAGTACCTGAGTTTCCATCACCTCTATTTCCTCTTCTTCAAATCAGTCTTCTTTTTCTAATCAAATCCAACTGTAGCAATGAAAATCACATAGGCGATGGCATACAGTACACAATCCTTAGGCTAACATCACAAGGCACTTCATGACTTAGCTTCCTTCTCTAAGTTGATGTACTCTCCTATACCCATTTTACTTGCATTTTTTATTTTACTGTGTATTTAAAAATTGAATTTCAACTTTTTTCAACCTCCCTCTTACTGAGCTTTAAATTTCTTAAGGTCAGGATTGTAACATAAGCCCTTGTGATCTAACTGATTTTCTGTGACAATGGTCTGAGGATACAGAAAGCAAAACCAACCCCAACCATGACTCAGTTTCTCTTACCACATTTATAGCAAAATCACTTTTATGACCTCAAAGGATGTGGGGATTTCTCTCCACCAACAAGCAAGCGCAGTCTGGTGGAAACTTGCTGAGTATTATCTATGTGCAGGTAGTGTCAGATGGCAGACTGACAGCTCAGTACCCAAGAATGAGGTGCTCTCCCCCAATTCTGATGCCAGTCACAAACCCCAGGTTATTTTTCCTGTGCTTCTGATCCACTGGCTAAAAATCAGGCTCCACACAATCCCTCCTCTGCTTTGATTACTCTTATTAGCTCATAGAACTTAAGGAAATGCGTGCCTATGTGTCACAATTTATTAGAAGGGCTCCTGAATGATCTGCAGAGAAAGCAGACTATAGAAAGGCTGCTGTAAAGGGTGCGGAGGAAGAGACCATCTCACAAAGTGTGGGGAAGTGCGAGGCCTCCCGCTCTCCATTGGGTCTGGTAATCTCTCAAGACCTTCACATGTTCAGCTGTCAGGAAGCTTTCCAGACTGGTTCTTTGGGGTTTTTACGGGACTCCCCCGCACAGACCTGCTGGATCAAAGCATTGCTAATAGTCTGTGTGGGGAAAGCGGGCAAGCCCTGTCCATCAGGATTGCTCAGGGTCCCTCTGCTGCAGCTTGGCTCCCTCTGGGGGACCGGGGAGGACTCCTCTGGGATGAGGCAGACCCTAGGGCCTGTGTGGGCAAGGACAGGCCAGAGAATTTCTTTATGGCCAGGTCTAATACTGAAAGGGGAAGATTAGGATTTTTATGATTCACTTAGATCGAGAGAAATTCTTGTTTTTGCGGCCTGCTTTGGGGAGGTAGCAAAGGCAGGATTAGCTGGAGGAAAGCAAAAAGATCATATACCACAATATCACAATAGCTAACCAATATTTGTTGAATAAATTCTTGATTACAAAAACATAAATCTCATATTCCTAAAATAGCTGTTTCTTCTTATTGATTAAATGTTAGGCTATGAACCCAAACTAACTTGCTGATAATTACAGTTACACAGCCTGTTAAATTATATCTTCACTTAGTGTTTCTTATAGTATCCCCCAAATTTCACATTATGCTTATATATTAAAATACCTCTATTAACTTAGTATTAATTAGAAGTTAAATGCATTTATAGTTGAGACTTTTAAAATACTCTAGTAGTAGAGATTATCGGACTAAGATCATGGGAAAAAATTGGAGAAGTTATTACTAAGAAAAAATAATTGCTTAGTTAAGTGAACTTAGTTGTTAAATCCATCATTTTAGCAGTCATATTAACCAAGGGTTAGAAAATTTAGAAAGAAGGTACGCCACACAGCATTTTTCTTTCAAATCAGCCATTTCATATTAAACTTGTACTTTCTTGTATATCAGGGAGGAAAAGTGTCAGGAAAAAGTAATGTATATGTAAGCAGGAAGTAAATCTATTTAGTAAGTATTGTCAACATTTCTAAAAGCTTCTTTTAAGAAATTTGGATTGATTTTAACAATGTTGGTGCAAAAAAATAACAGGTTCTAAAATCTTGTTTTAAGTTACAAGCAGCTCTAGTGAAGAAAAAGGGCGAGGCCCCTTCGAAAACTGAAATGGCTTATAACCATCTAGAGGCGGCTTTCATTACCACGGTTGTTTTCAACTTGGCTCCTCCTTAGAAATCAGCCTTTTCTACTTCGGACCATCAAATTATTTAGTTCTTTATGAGACTCTCCTTTTGTAATTATCCTTAAGAAAAGTTCAAGAGCTTTGCTTTAATAAGATTCTTTGACTCTGAAATCGTCAGTGGAGGTTGGATTATAGCGCTCAGAGGGCACATAACTAGAATTGCTTTGGAATTAATTGGTTAGCAATTTTCTTACCAAAGAGAGGAAAAAGACCTAGTCATTTACTATTTGTCTTTCTTACAAGGTAGTATTTACTGTTGGCTAATTTTTTTTCTTTTTTTGTCTTTATGAGACAGGATCTCACTATGCAGTTCAGGCTGGCCTTGAGCTCACTTTGTAGCACAGGCTGGTCTCGAACTCACAATGATCCTCCTGCTTCAGCCTTCCAAGGGCTGGGATTACAGGTGTGCACCACCATGCCCGGCTGTTGGCTAAAATTTTAAAATTATTAATTTGAATAATAAATCAGAGACAGTATTTTTCACTGTTAGTCTTTTATGCTAGATAAATCCCATAATGCATAACTTCTTATATTTTATTTTAACCTTTTACCTTTTTACTGTCATCCATTATTTCAATCAGCAACAAAGAAAATTAATTCTCATTTTTTTACTTGCTGTAAAATAACTTTTACAGCACCAATGCAAAAACAGGGTGATGAGAGGGTAATGAGTTGATGATAAATCTATTTTCTTTCCTAGAATTCTGGAAAGGCACAGAGAGTTCAGTAATACAAAATCTGCCTTTTGACATGGTACATTCTGCTTCAGGAAATCTCACCATCCTACTTCTCTCTGTTGGATTTGTGATACCCAAGATATCCTAATCAGTTCAAACATAAGCAAAGATGAGGCTAGGAAATTATATATGTCTGATTTGAAGCCGAGTTGTGTCATTGAATGACTACGTGACTTTTGAACCTGGACTCAAACTTTCTCCGTTACAGCGATCCTCATAATACCTAGTTGACGAGGTTGATGTGAAGATTAAATGATATAATTTAGCCAGGGAAATAGCTCAGTGGCACAGCGCCGGTCTGGCAAATGCAGGGTTGTGTGTTTGATTCCCAGTCCAGTACCAAAAAAAAAAAGATATAATTTAGTAGAGTACCTATGGAAAGTCTGATTCTAATATCTGTGCACGAATGATAGTAGTTGCTTTATTATATCTAGAAATAGTTTGAGTACTAGTTTGTATTTCTCTAGACTTCATAAATATTTTTAGAGATAGTATGTCTCATTTTACCAAACATATTTTGCCAAACATGAACTAATGGAAAACTTAAAGTTTCTTCAATTAAAATGATTAAGTAATTAAAAGCATTGCTTATGTGAGTGCTATTTACTCCACAAAGTCAGTTTGATTAAAAACAAGAGGAACAGGAAAGAGCTTTCTTAAATATTCAAGATCAATTTGGTTTCAAGGATATTCAAGTTCAGTATCTTCAATTGGTTTTATGTCACTGTCAAAAGCAACCTCAAAACAACTATTACAGTAAAAATCAAGAAAAATACATAATAATCATAGCAATATCCACAGAAACTAAAGTTGTCAGTGTAAGGATCATAATAGAACAGATTAAATTACACTCTGAAAAAAAAAAATAAATTACACTCTGCTGGGACTATCAATACTACTGATAAAATTGAATACAGCATCTCTCTCTCTCTCTCTCTTAGTTGCTTACCATATTGAAAAGTTGCTACAGAAACATGATTTCTACTTGACCCACATAGTTGGGCTTGTTTTTCTATTTGACGTGAATTAGTTGAGCAAGGAAAGCAGTAGCAGGGATGAATCCAAGATGGAAATTCATATGGCATGTGTCAGTCCTGAGTAAATGGTCCAGACATACAAGCCCCTGTTTCACGATAAGACATGTGGACCATCACTTCCAGGTTAAGGTTTGCAATATTACACAAAATAATTATTTCTTTGAGTGCTTGCCCATGCATGTGAAATTCATAAAAAAGAAACATAAGCTGTGAAATTAGACACATATTCTAGGAATAATTGTAGAAATATAATTTACTTCTTTAAAAACGTATAAAAGTAACAATTATTTTGCAGTGATGGCGATTTGAAGTCTAAAAATTATTATAAAAACTTTAGAACAAAACTTAATTTGGAGCTGTCTTCCTTCTCTAACTTGCACTTCTGGGGGAAAAAGCACTTTCCAAAGCAGTTTGTTTTGTTTCTTCTTTTCCTTCTCCAAGTTAGCTCCTGGGAACTTTGTGTTTTGGAGAAACACATTTAAGAGAAAAATGCCTGCAATCTGTAAACTTTTCTAGTTTTCAAACTTCAACTGTTTAGGCCAAATGAGAAAAAAAAAAGCAGCTTGCTGTAGATCATCAAATGCAATAAATATAAATAAAACATATTTTATTGATTGATTTAAAAATATATAAGCACCTACATGGACCCTGCCAGTCATGACTAAAACATGACAGCGCAGCGTGGCCGAGACCAAGTAGTGATGCTGCTGACCAAGTTCTTATGTTCATAAAGTTTACATTGTAGCAGGAGGAGACGTGTGATAAGAAAATGCAAGGATGAATGAGCAGTTTTAAAAACGTGGCTTAAAGCAGTTGGGACTGGCGCCTCTACATAGCCGATGGTGCAGTCAGGTAAAGAATGGTTTGGGGCACAAATACAGCCTAGAAATATAATTAAACTATCTAGAAATGTTTAATTTCTAAGACAGGCTATATTTAAAATACACAAAATGAATAAATTACAAATGTATAATCATAGCCACTTAAATCAAATTAATAACTACTTTATCTGTTTCACTTTTGCATGCTATCATACATCTGAATATATTTTTGAAAGGTAAGTGCAAAGTGTTCTTTCAAATTTGAAGATGAAGAGAAATTGAATTAGTTTCTATTTAAAGTAAATGAAGTCACTGAAAGCGTTCAGTGTGGTCATTTAAAATAGTAGAATTGCAATTCTCATAGCTTAGTAAGGGTTTTCCTTCGTGATTTTTGTGAGGCAGCTTCTAATTTGATATAGGCTATTATGGCTTTTACAGATCTTCCATGTTGAGTTAATCTCCAGATATTCATAAATGCTGATTTTTGATTACGAGTAAATATTTTTCTAGGCATTGTGACCAATTTAGTGCAGCATCAGAATTCCTAGTTCCAGAGGGGGAAGTAGGACATACTTCAATATACAAGGTCTTCCGTTACAAGGATCAAACAATGACATAGAGATTTTTGGTTCAGAAAATTGACTAGGAAGAAGTTACAGTGGTTCAAAATGGAGCAGGAAACTTACAGTGAGTGGGATATGGTATATGAATTAAATCCTAAAGCATGAAGTGTGGGTATGTGTTTTAAAAAAGTAAGTAACAAGATATTGTTCAGCAAAGACTCTTTTCCACAGTCATCAGTAAAGACTCTGTACTGGAAATAGGCAAGGATTATTCAGGTGACTGTGACCCAAAAACCTGAACAAGAGCAGAGACTTTCTGGTGGGCACCATGGAGAAAAATAGTGTCAAGGGATTTGTGATAGATTAGAGAAGGTTTTGTATACCTAGCTCCTAGGTGGATTTATTCTGTAAGTAGCACCAGGGAAAGCAGCATGTACATTCAAATGTTTTGAGCAAGGAGGACATGTTAAGCATATAGTAATTTGTGATAGTTAATCTTGTTATTGGATTGGCTTGGGGGTGGAAGGGGCTGGGTAAAGCACGCTTCTGGTCATCTTGGTGAGTCTTGTAGACATAATCCTGGGCACTATACCCAGTCCCTGTCCTCTTTTTCTTTGGTGTCAGCCTCTGCTCTGCCCCTGGATGCCAGAACTAAGAAAATTTTTTATGCCATTCCTGTCCACCTTGATGTCCCTGACTTGGAACCTGTTCCCCATGGATTAAATCCTCATATACTGTGAATTTCCTCATTGCATTTGTGTCTGTTGGATAATTTGTCCCAGCAATGGAAAGTTTACTAACACATGACTCATCTCATCCTGTGTGCTCATTTGGTTTGGAGGAGAGGAAGATCCACCATGAGTAATTGTCTTGTCTGAGGCCAGGAAACTGGTCCTTCTGGAGCACTATTCGGTTTTATAGTATACTTTTGTACTGTACCAGAAGGCCTTTCAAAATGAAGACAGAGTTTTGTTTGTTTCTTTTTAGATAATTGCATCCTCGAAAGTGGCTATGGTACTTCTGAGGGCCAAGAAACAGTTCAGACAATGTCTGACATATTATCTAAGGCTTCATAAAAGTCCAAATCAGTGTTTCTTAACTTGTTATCACCCACAATTTCTTTAGCTACATAAAACCAAGCGCATGCCTTTCTTTGATCTCCTTTTGCAACTCTGACATTTTTATGGTCAAAGTAAAAATTGCAATATTGAGTTTTGATGTTTGAAACTACATCAACTCCCCCTGACATGTGTTTTCTCTGTACCACTACTGATATTGAGGATCACTCATATAAACGTAGGTGGTGGCGGGAAGGAAGGGACAGTTACAAACTACCAGGAGGCTTTTGAGGAAAGAACCCTGTGACTTCAAGGGCTTAATAACTGGATATGAGGCTAAGATATAATGGGGTAAGGTAGCACCCAAAGCTTTCGCTGTTCATTCAAGAATGTCAACAGGTTAAAGAGGTTTGAGAAAAGTTACAAACATAAAATTGTTCCAAAGCATAGGACTTTTTGGTCCTACAGTACACCATAAGCTTCCACAAGTGGAACAAAGCAGTTGGACTTGGCAAACGTACATGGTCAGTGACTCCTAACAGCGTGAGACTATCGTGCTATGGAAGACACTTTAGGGATAGGCACCTGCGCCTCTAAGTTCTTGGAAAGCCTCTGCCTGAAGTCTTTCTTACACAATAACCAAGTAGCAAAACCCCTGGACTGTGCATTCTTTGGCATTATGTCCTGATTTGAACACTTTTTCTACCATCTAGCAACTCTGACAAATACACTGACTACGCTTGAATAATTACCAATCTGAATGCTAGTCCAGATCCTTGTCTTTTACAGCATTAACTGTTGGCCACTTAACTCATGCTTCTGGTATTATAGATAATCACCTTCCAAGCTAGAATGTCACTATGAATATTAAATTGATAAACAATGATCTCCTAAATTTCTGCCCTAAATTGCTGGTCTACTTTCCACTGTGATCAGATATAGAAAGAGTGGTGGGGTAGAACATGAGATGTAATAGAAGAATATGAGTTTTTTCAAAGGTAAAACATTGGACCGTGGCCCTCTGCCTAACTTTACCTATGACTCCAAAACTTATATCAAAGTTGGCAATGCCAGATTTTATAAAACCACACAGTCTTAATGAGAAAAAGAAAAACAAAAGACTGCATCAGGAGGCAGCTCTATATTTTTACACTTTAAAAAACTTTTTAAGTGCACAGGGAGGACAACTAGGAAGTAAGAAATATTGAAATCCAGTAGAACAGTGACTAGTGTCTAATAAGCTTTCTGACAAAAAAGACTCTATACATGAAATGAGCATCCCCTCCTTTTTTTGTGGAGAAAAACAAAATGAAATATCAGAAGATAATATAAAAAGCCAAATGTGGAGTGTGAGGAGTGATGGCGGGAAGATAGGGGAAAATATTTCTGGTTGTGGAGGAGATTTGGAGAAATGGGCTAGTAGAAACATTCAAAGGAGCCAAGGTGAGCATCCATAGAACAAAAATCATAGTAAAATATTTAGTAGCTAGTGTAAACAAACCTCAAGTACCTTCTGAAATGCAACTAAAAGTATAGTGTAATTTAAGCATAGTCAACACGTCTTTGAAAAGGTCACAGTTATAAACCAGGAACTTACTGACATTAATTACCAAGTTTATGAATGTATTTCCAAGAAAATACTTCTTCCTTAGTGGCAGTTTATTTCCCATAAAGACGACTACTTTTTGGGGGGGCGGTCCCAGGAATCCAACTCATGACCTTATAGCTATATAGCCAGCCACTACTTTTATTTTGTAGAATGAACAACTTTCTTGCACTGCTATCAAAGACACCTTGGACCACTCAGTTGGTAAGGACATTGGTTTAAGAACTTAGGTCAGATGGAAAAAGCACTTGCTAGGTGCATTTCCATGTGAGCCAAATTAGCTCTGATCTCGGAACAAAGTTTGAATATACTATGCAAAGTCATTATTTTATCAACTGATAGAAACAATTGGGGTATCTGATCAAATAACATACTCAATACTTTCTAGTTTCAAGAGATGACATTTTGCTGGAAAGGTAGATTGCAAAGGCTTATGATATTATAATTTCAGAAAAATAAAACTGATTTTACTGCTCTGCAAGTCGTGTTCAATTATTGGTTTATCTTGTGCATTATTCACTTTTAACCAGTGAAATGAAGATGCTCGATTTCACACGACCAGATGGACTCATTTTCTGGTTGGTAAGCACATGCCTCTTCCTGTAGACTTCAAAGCAATGAGGATAGTTTTAAATTAAAAAAAAAAAATCATCCACAGCAACATTTACATTCATTACATTTTCATGAGATTCATTCCTTGAAAGACCAGTTTCCAATCATAAAAGACTGGAAATTTTAAAAAATCACCGAATATCACTGCTGAAGGATTATAAGATACAACCCTTGATGGCAAAGTATTGTTCAATCTTTACAGGGAGATGTCACAAGAATCACTTATTCCCTGAAGTTTCACAAATCATGATCTTAGACTGAAAGCAAGGAAACACTGTCCATCAGTCAGATCAACTGAATCATCAAATGCAGGGTTGTCTAAGAATTTCCTTTTAAGTATTTAAAGGATAAGTTCTTGAATTCAAATGAGAGGCATTTCTGCAAGCAAGAAGAGGCAGCAGTTTGAGGCAGGGAGTAGACTCTGGTGGAAATACAGAAAGAGGGTCCGGTGACCCTCGTGAGAAGAGGCAGTCAAAACATTTGATCACCTGAAGTTGGAAGAATACTTCTGCTGATCCCAAGGAGGAATCTTATTTATCAAAAGCGAAATGTTTGTCAGGCATATTTTATCTTGCCTTGGTTTCTGTTTATTTTGCTTTACATAGCTGGAAAATTTCTGAAAAATTACTCCTGGATAAAACTTTATAAAATAGTATTTTAAATATTCTGGCTAGGGAGAATGTTCCAAAAATCAATTATAAAACCAATCATGGATATAATGTTGAAATGAAAAAATATTACTCCCTTGCTTCTTGGTTTTGAAAGTATCTTGTGTATTGGGTTCCTTTCCAGATTAAATATGATTATATCTGGCATGATCTTAAGAGAACTAGACCCAACTTGGGGGAGCATGTCTCTGTATTTAAATCTTTGACAGTGTTTAGCAAACTGAGTGATACATTGAAGAGGTGAATTTGTAATCAAAGAACTGGATAGTTCAGGGAGCAGTATTAAATCATTTGTACACTGGCTTTCAATCGCTGAGCATTTACAGTATCATATAGTAGGATGACAATAATAAGGTCATTCGGTGCTTGTCCTTTTAAAACATTGTACATGGTTTAGAAAGGAGCTCAAGGAAAATAACATTGAAAAGTGAAAATGATAAGTCATACCGATTGTGTTTTGCTTTTTAAGAAATGTGCTCTTGCATTATTATATTAGTTCTATTAAATTTAAAAAAAGAGAAGTTATTAATTCTACTTGTGTCAGATGTTAGTGCTCTGTTCATGTGTGATTGAATTAGATGCTCACCACAGATGAAGGCGAGGGAAGGGTAACGGCTAACCCCAGAGTCACCTTAACCAGAGCTTTCTCCTCTCTGCACTGCAGTAAAAGGGTTTGGTATTGACATTTTCCATATGCTGTTTCTTAAACTTTTCAGGCTTCTCTAAATAAATTCAGGCATCCGTTCATCTAGTCATCATACCAACTAAGAACTGTTTAAACTTCTAGAAAGCACTAACTTTTAAAATATTCTTTACAATACACTTATCTAACTGGTTCAATTGATAATAAGTGTTACAGATTCAGATTTACACCAAAATTATAAAAGCTTTATGCTGTATATAGTATGATGTGGAGATTGTTTCCTTAAAGGGTTCTAAAAATAGACATTAGAAAACCAATATTTTGATACAGACCTCAAAGATCTCTAAATTAAAAGCAGAAATTTGGGCCTGGTATAGTGGAATATAGTAATGCAGTATATGTGATGGTTTGTGTGTAGCTGTCACCCTAAAACCTCATGCAGTCATGGGGCAGGTTTCTAGAGTTTATGATTGATCCACGGTCCAATGCTGGGATTATGGGTATGAGTGCAACACCTGCCCTGGGGTGGGCAGCCTGCATATGATATAAGGGAGGGAGACAGGCTTGCTTCTCCTGCTGCTGCTCCTCCATTTTGCTCTTGATGCTTTTGTTGTTTTCCACAGCCATGAACTGCTGCCCTCCGCCATGTGCCACTCTGCCTGGAGCCAGCTGGGTATGGACTGAAACCTTCACAAACAGTGCTCTAAATTAATTTTTCCTTCCCTAATTTTGGGCTTTAGGTACTTTGTCTCAGCAACAAGAGAAAAGTAACTAAAACAGTATATTATTCTAATTTTTAATGACTTTTTATTTTTAAATTAAATTCATTAAGTTTGCTGTTTTATTCTCTTCTAGTGCTTAAGGGAATTTTGGCTGGTTTCACATTTATGCGAAGTCTCTACATAAACAAAATGCATCATTTCTACTTTTAATGTGTATTCTGAGTCTGTGTTCTACTACGTCCATTGCTAGCACCTTACTACATATTTGTACTATTGGAAATTTTCTGCTTATTCCCATTCTTGCATCCTGTAGCTTCTTACACACACACACACACACACACACACACACACACATGCGCGCATGCACATACACACAAACACACACACACGCACATTAGGAACATATAAATTAAAAAGGAGACGTTATT
Organism: Dinomys branickii; assembly: GCA_004027595.1. Lineage (NCBI taxonomy): Eukaryota > Metazoa > Chordata > Mammalia > Rodentia > Dinomyidae > Dinomys > Dinomys branickii. The sequence goes on from PVLD010001187.1 coordinate 136,229, forward strand.
CTACTTGTGTCAGATGTCACACACACACACATCATGTAAAAATGTAAAAATCCTATTCACCATACAGCAAGTATGATGCTTTTACCCTATGAATTTGTTTCATATCTCTTCCCGTTCCAGACCCAGTATTGGCATCATTGGATTTCTATCTCATTCATGACAAAACTTAAAACTCTTGCTCTCCTTGTGATGATCTGACTTGACATCTGCGCCCTGACTTCCAGTTCCCTCACTCACCCCACCATCTGGTCTTCAATACAGCCTCTGTGATCCCAGCCCCCAGGCCTGGAAGGGCTTCCTCCAGAGATTCAGATGGCTTCCTCTTCAGTTCATTCAGTGATCCTCAGGATTGTCACTTAATATCTCCACCAGCAGCATCTTGAACTGCTGCCATCTATCATAACAACACTCATCACCCCTTTACATGTATGTATATATTTCCTCCTAGATTATAAACTCCTAAGAAAGCAGGATGTTTTTTTCACTGATGCAGCTCCATAACTAAGAAGTGCTCAATAAAGATTAGATGAATAAAGAACTCACTAAATCAATGTGAATTTTTTTGTGCTGTTTTGCTCATGTGGACTAACATCAAAATAAACCCTCAAACTAGTTTTCAGTGTGTCACATAATCTGTTTAATCCTAGAGAATCTTCACAAGTCTGACTTAGGGATTTTTTTTTTAACACAATGTCAAAACAACTGCAAATCAAAAATTGTAAATGTTTGATCCATCTAAGGTCATTTTAGTCTAATTGTGAAAGTAACTTTTAATTGTGTCATTCTTAAAGGACAGTTCATAAACAAGACCCTTGCAGCAGCTATCTCTGCCCTACTTTATTCCTTTCCAGTGACCCTTCCCTGCATTGTATTAGACCAAAAAGCCTCGTAATGGGAGTGTCTGAAATCATACCGCTCCAACCCCAGGTCCATTCCTTGTTACCTGAAGAACTTTGAGCAAGGTATTTAATTTCCTTTTCTTTACCTAGAACATAAAGATATTAATATAGCGTGTTTTACACTAGCATATATTTCCATAGTGTGAATTAGCCCATAAGACATTAGCATAGGGGGACTGATTATAACATCCTATAGAAGTCATGTTGCTTCGTAAGTGACTTTTTGCCCAGCACATCAGTGTTTTGTGCCACCAAGGAACAGTGACAATGCAAAATGTAGTGAAATAGTTGTCTACAATAAAGCATAAAGGCCTTGTCGACCGGTCTCTTGGTTCAACGAGGCCATGAGCTGTTTCATGAAAGGTCTGTATACTTGCTTCCATTGTCGGGTTTACTTTACATTTCTAAGTGAAAATCTCACATTCACTTTACGATATTTAATTCACTAGGAAGTTAACATCTTTAAAAAAAAATCTCGCCTCAAAACTTTTTCCTCATGATCTCTATTCTTTTTAGTAAATGATTGTACAGAATTGAATTTTATTTCAAAATTCGTAGGATCGTGACACAAATTACATGAGATAATCCACGTGAAACTTAATACAGTGCATGGTACATAAGAAGTACTAAAAAAAAAAAATGCCTTCCTTGAACTCTTAGGTTAATAGAATATTGTAAATTATTATTGTATCTCTCTCTTTTTTCCTGAGACAGAGTCTCATCATGTAGTGTAGGCTGGCTTTGAACTTGCTTATGTAGCCCAGATGATTCTCAAATTTAAGGCTACTCGGCTGCCTCAGCCTCCTGAGTGCTAGGATTACAGAGATGTGCCACCACACTCAACTTCTTTCTCATATATATGTATATATATATTTTTTAAATAAGAAACTTAAGTTTTAGACACTGTTAAACACTGGATGTAGATAGTCAATCAGGAGGTGCATGTTGCTTCTTATAGAAAGCAAAAAAACCTTGAAGTATGTTTTTAAAATTGATCAACTTTTTTTTTTTTTACAAATTTAGTACTTTAAACATGTGACCAAGGTTCCTATAGAAGAAAATCTAATATGAGAGAACAATTTAAGGTATGCATTTTAAAATATCAGAAAGGTAAAGACTTTTCAGAAGTCAAATATTGTGAGGAGGGTGAAAGTTGGAGAAGTAAACTGAACCCCATAGTCAGATTTTACCTGGAATTTGGTGAACTTAGGAAACCTAGAGATTTGTTCTTCACCGGAGGTGTATAAAATAAATTGTACCCTAAGGTTAGGAAATAGGTGAGAGGTTTACCCACAAAGCCAGGCCTCCCACAGCCTTCAGAGTAAGCGTGATTTATAATAACCTCAGCATCTTCCAGAGCACAGCCAGGAAATTTCTCTTTTTAAAACTTTGCTTGAGTTGAGAATCCTTCAGGCTGCCGCTTGGGTTTATATCCTCCAGACATTGAACCCCAGTGATCAAAAATCCTCGAGGAACCATGTAGTTAATGTGGTTCTGAAGTGAGAGGACTTCCCGCTTCCTGGAAGGAGCTAATGTGAATCCTCTTGAAGGAAACCACCTACTACCTCTGTGGCCTCAAACCAACCCAAAGAATGAGCACAGGTAAATTTCTGGGAAAAGAGGGGCTCCTTATCAAGTACCGGAATGGACACAGGGAAACCGTATGCCATGCGTCAGGCCCATGCACACCGTGGAGTTATCGGACAAATTGTAGAAAACAAAGGTGTCTCAGGTATTTCAAGACATTTCTAAAGAAATCCGAGAATGAATGAAAATGATGAACAGGGACAAGACAGTCTAGCAACAAGGTGAAGACAAATAATTTTCAGTTATAAAAATATGTGATTAGCAAGGGAAACACTTCAAAGAATCCATAACTGGGACCTCGTCTTACTGAGAAGTTTTTGCACATCTGAAGAAATCACCAGCAAAGTAAAAAGAAAACCCACAAATTGGGAAAAAATCCTAGCTGGCTGCCCCTCGGAAAAAGGTATTCTATGTAGAACATACAAAGAATTAAAAAACACGAACCTGTCCAAATTCAAAGACCCAATCCCCAAATGGGCATCTGAGATGAATACACACTTCTCAGATAAAGAAATACAAATGGCAAATAAATATATGAGGAAATGTTCTACATCTTTAGTCATTCGAGAAATGCAAATAAAAACAACATTGAGATTTCATCTCAACCCAGTAAGACTGGCCAGCATTAAGAAAACATCCAATAACCAATGCTGGCGAGGCTGTGGAGAAATGGGAACTCTTCTCCACTGCCGGTGGGAATGCAGACTGGTGAAACCACTGTGGAGAGTGGTTTGGAGATTCCTCAGCAAACTAAGTCTAGAGGTCTCATTTAGCCCAGCGATTCCCCTTTGGGGTATTTTCCCAGAAGATCTGAAAACATCATATCACCGTGATATATGTGCGCCCATGTTTATAGCAGTGCAATTTGTAATAGCTAAATTGTGGAAGCAACCCAAATGTCCATCCACAGAGGACTGGATAAAAAACTGGCATTTTTATATAATGGAATATTACTCAGCCATAAAGACAAATTTGAGGCCTTTATATGCAAATGGTCATAATTAGACACCATACTCATAAGTGAAATAAATTAGAGGTACTTATGGAAGCATCATATTGTATCATTAGTGTAAGAACCTGAAAGTGGGAATATAAACTAGAAGGTATGGAGGGAATCTGCTCAAAAGTAAAGAGTGAATGGGATGAGGGCAAGGAGAAAAGGAAGAAAGGGACAAATATATATGTATGTACATATATGCAGGATGGCTAACATGGTTCCACTATTGGCTTATGTCGCTTTAGGGTAAAGAACAGTTGATGATTGGTTGTTTGATCAAGATTGTATGTCTATATGTGTTTTCCTGAGCATATACTTTGAAGTTATCAATGTGGAATACAACAACCATTGTTAATTCCCCATCACTTTGTCTATAATTCGGTTTTGATTGTACTGTTCTTGTGCTACTTTGTATCTCTTTGTTAAAATTTTCCTTTTTGTTTTGTTTTCATTTGTTTGTTTTTCTTCTATACTTTTAAAAATTAAAAAAAAATGTGATTAAAGTTAATTTAAAACTGTTGCTCCTGTGCCCCAACCCCAGCTCCTTCCATGGTAATAGAAATAATCAGAGGTAACTAATGAGTAATAATAAGAATAAAGTTGTGAAAAAATCTTCTAGAAACTAGTACAAAGAAAAACAAATGTGGAAGAGCGATAAAATAAAAACATGCTGTGAGAGGTGATATATGTCTAGCTGGATTTCTGGAAGAATGTGAGGGAAAGAGAGTATTGGTTAAAATGTCAACAAATTTCAAAAACTGAAAAATATAAATCTTCAAAGTCAAAAGGCCCAAATTTCAAGCAAGTGGACAAGGTGAAATAAAGGCAAGTGGACATCCCAACACATCTGAAGACAGAAAAGTCTTTAAAATGGTAAAAAAAAAAAAAAAAAAAAAAAAAAAAAAAAAAAAAAAAAAAAAAAGAAAGAAAAAGAGGGAATGGTGAGTGGCTTCTCACTGGCAGTGGCTGAAGTCAGAAAACACAGGGATATCTTCAAAATGGGGAAGGAAGACAACCGTCCCTGCACATTCAGCACATATATCTTTTAAAAATCAAGATAAACAAGGTATTTGGAAAAGTAGGGTTTGCAACACATCCCTATGAAAAATCCCCTTCACGGACAACCAAAATAATTTCAGATGAAAAGTCTACATGGCAGTGATGTATGTTTGCGTTGGCACAGTTCATAATAAATAAATAGATAGACTGTATAAGTAGCCTATATGTCCATCAACAGATGGGTAAAGAAAATGTGGCCGTTATACACCGTGAAGTACTGCTGTGCCATGAAGAAGAATAAACTTCAGGCATTTGTAGGAAAAGCATGCACCTCAAGACCATAAAGTTAAATGAAGTAAATCAGACACACAAGCTTAAATATCTTTCTGTCTTATAGGGTTTGTCTGATATAAGAAAGAAGTACAGACATAGGTCTTTTTCTAATGGAAAGGGGAACAAGAGGCAGATGGGGAGAGGAGAGAGGGGAAAGGGAATGGAAAAAAGAGTTAAATTCATATGTACATATTCTAATTCCCATGACAAACGTAATCATGTATACCTCAAGCATGTACTAAGAAGTGAAAAGTAAAAATAAAATTAAAATTCAAGCTGATTGGTCCATGTTAAAAAAAGTCTCAGGTGCAAGAAGCAAAGATCAACAAACAAATAATGGTACATGGAAAGACTAAAGATGAGATGAAATAAAATAAGACTGTAGTACTTGTAGCAGCAATGGTGTATAAATTTGGAAGCAAGTTATTTGGAGTGTGCTACATGTCACTGAAATGCAAGCATACACAAAGTGTTAAAAAGACACAAAGAGGGATTTTTCACAAATGAAGTTCCCATGCGGTAGGGTTTTTGCTGATTTCTTAAAGAGATATTCCAAGAGCTACAATAATGCTTTGAATGAATGAATGAACGAATGAATAGATTAACAAAATTTCTTATTCTCAATCTTAGATTCTGGTAAGTATGGATGATGCAATTTCTAACACAGCTACTCCTAGATTAGATAGAATTTACAAAAGTCATATATATGAGTAAGGGGGGATAATGGAATAAAATCATTTGAAGGAAGACAAGAAAGGAGAGAAAAAGAAACAAAAGATGAAGGAAATTAGGAAACACCAAAATAAATGGCAGAAACAAATCCAAATGTATCAGTACTCACAATAAATGTATCCACGGCTTCCAAAGTAGAAGAGAGAAGTAATTTATGATATAAATTTATATAATACAGTACTATATAGGTGCAAAATGGAATAAACTACAGTTCATGAACAAAAGCATCCATTTAGTCTCTAGTGTAATAATATTAACAGGTGGGCACTGTGAAAGGCAAGAAGTTCATGGGGGTTCCTGTCTCAAGAATGGGGTTAGTGTCTTTATAGAAGAGGCTTGAGGAAAGCTGAACGCCCGTCTGCCATGCGAAGGTGCATGCAAAGTGTCTTCTGTGAGGAACAGGCCCACACCAGGTGCCAAATCTCCTCACACCTTGGTCTTGGACTTCCTTCCTGCCAGAACTGTAAGCAATAACTTTCTTCTGCTTATAAATTACTTGGTCTATGGCATTTTGTTGTAGCCACCTGGATGGATTAAGACATGCATTTTGTAAGCTCATTCCAAGTTTAGCGAACAGCAGTTAAAAGTCAACTGTATACAAAATGTTTATGAATCTTCCAAACAGTGCTTGTGCAGTTTTTGAGGTCATTTCCTTTTCCTTTTGTTCCTTAGTGTTGGGGGCTGGGGATATAGCTCAGTGGAATAAGCGTCTGCCTAGCAAGCGCAGGGTCCTGAGTTCGATCCCCAGTACTGCCAAAAAAAAAGTTCCTTAGTGTTGTGGGAAAATGGAGCCATATTTATACCTAAGAGGCAGCTCATTTTCAAGTGTAATTACCCCATGAGTCCACTAATATCAGAGAGTTCTTCACAATTTCACAACATATGATTTGTTGATGCGGATAATTGTAGGGACAGGAATAACAGAATTCAGTGCTGCACAAAGCATAATGTCTGAGCTCAGAGTTTTAACAGGGCTTGAAATAAAGAAGAGGGGAAGGAAGTGAATGTCTGCACGTGGCCCCAAGGAAGAAAGATCAAGAAAGAGATGCATGGAGAGGCGGGGGAAGCACAGAATCTATTGTTAGCTCTGAGATCATCAACGAACTACGCAAAGTCTCTCTGCGCTCCATTTCCTGATTCATACAATGAGAGAAAAGGTCACGAGGACATATAAGGTCTCTTCTGATTCTTACGTTCCATGCTTGTATGTCTCCATAAACATAAAGACTGGTTTAACTGCCTTGGTTTGCATTTGAGAATAAGAGCTGCTAAACTACCTGTCCTCATTAAATGCCATTCAAATTATGAGCGCCTGCGTTAGAAGCACATTCACCACACAATCACTGCTGCAGTCCGCTGGTGATTAATTAGGGAGCATTTTTCCCCCTGTGCTAACCTTGCACAGGACTCCTCAGTGCTGCTCATGCCATGCTTTTGCTGAGGGATAAATCTGGACTGAATAGTGAACAGGAAAGATTTCTTGTGGGGGATGCTAATAATTTCTTTTGTGCATACTTTTTTTTTTTAACTTCTGACTTATTCATTGTCAAAGGGAGGTGATACTTTGATTTCTTGATGCCTTATATTTTAATTCCCCTTAGATGCATTATTAAAAATTGGTACCCGCTGCTGTAAGTATGCTTGAAAATTGAACAATAAAAGAATCTCCTCTGTATGTTAAAAAGTCTTGGTATGTAAGGTGTACCATAACAATGAATAATTCAAGCAAATCTGACAAATTTCAAAGAATGGTAGAAATTGGATCACAGGAAGCAGTACTGATGACACTATTAACAGTAGTCAAGTCAGGTATATCCTGATTAGTAATTACTAAATTATTTTATGTTGTATAGAAAGAAATCTTATTAAGCACAGGTGATAAAGACCAAGGCATTTTTGTACAAAAATAATGTTATGCCAAAAGGACACGACATTTTATAAACAATGGCATTTAAAAATAAAAAATAAAAAATATCTTTTGTAACCATTGAAAAGAATGCAGTGCTGGATAATTTCCTTTTGTTAGTAATAAAGTGAATAGATAATATTGTTGGTATGCAAACATATCTTTAGAAAGCAGCCAATATTATGTGTTGAAATGAGGCCAGTTTAGTCAGTCAGAAGGAATTCCCGAGCCAGAAATCTAAAAAAAAACCTGACATTACTGGGACTGAAACCAGAGGGTACATACTGAAAACTTTCTTATTAACCTGGCCCCAAGTTTTAGACTCTTTCACAGGTTCAAAAAAAATTGTAGTTGCTTCATTCAGCTTTTGCACAGGTGCAGGTCCAGGTTTTAGCACTATTCATGCCTTTTGGTTTATCTTCCATCAGCGATCTACAAAAACAGCCCTGAACTAAGACAGTGGAGATAATGCCCACAGAGGGACTAAGGACAGGGACTGCTTGCTTGGTTTCCTACTAGCTTATCTTAATATCAGATATGCTTGTAATATATTTAAAGGAAAACCATGTGTTTTATTTTCCTGAATGCATTAGCTCTATCTTTTTTTTGGAAAAAATAAAACAAGGTTTTATAACAAAATAATAGGAGAATAACTTTAGTTAATACATTGTATATTGTTATCTTCAAAGTTGTTAGAGTTTTTTTTTTGTAGAAGGGTTATTTTAGATCTCTGAGTGAGCAATATTATTTAGACCCCTTGCGATGTTTAACATTGGAATTAAATCTCTTCACCCTTTTTAAAGGGTTGACTCACATATTGTGTAATGAACTAATGGGTACAGAGGAAAGGAATGAATGTAACTTATTATGATAGGTTGACTAGCACTCGTAGCTCTACTGAGGTCAGCATTCTGATCTTCAGAACCTATCTATGCCGCCTTACGTGTAAAAGGGACGTGTAGACACACTTACATAAGGATTTTGAGATTTTGAAATGGGGAGATTATACCGGTTTACCTGGGTAGGCTCGGTGTGATCATAGGATTTTAACGAGACAGAAGCAAGAGGATCCAAAGGAAGAGATGTGCAAACCAAGGCAGAAAGAGGGCTGGAGCCCCTTTGGAAGGGTGCCATAAGCCAAGGAAACTGGGCAGCTTCCAGAAGATGGAAAGCAGTGTCTTAAAGTTCAAGCTGCTATAACAACACCCTATAAACTAAGTAGTTTATAAATATCAAAAATTTATTTTTTACCCCTGAAGACTGAGAAGACCAAAATTAAGGTGTTAACAGATACAGTATCTGCTGAGAACCTGCTTCCTGCATAGGCGACGCCTTCTAACCATGTCCTCAGATGGTAGGAATTGCTATGTGGTTCTCTGTGACCTCTTTCATAAGGATACTAATCCTGTTCATGAGGGAGGAGACCTCCTGGAAGCCCTACCTCCTAGTATCATCACAGTGGTGAATGGATTTCAACATATAAATTCTGGGACAATACAAGCATTCAGACTTTAGCAGCAAAGAAATAAATGATCCCCAAAAGCCTCCCAAAGGAATGCAACCTTCAGGACAACTTGATTTTACCCCTACAAAACCCATATTTGGACTTTTGTCTTCAGAACTAAGTTAATGGTCATTTTTTATAGCAGCAAGAGTAAATTAATGTAATTACTGTAGGATCTGACTGAGAAATGGAGATTTTTATAACGTAAATTTACAACAACCTTCTTAAACATACTGCTAGAAAATTAAGAAATTCTAAAGAAAAATGAACAGAAAACTATGCCAAAACTCACTTGTAATTCAATCAAGCTAACAATTGGGTATTATTTTCAAAGCAAGTTAGGGTACAAATGTGGGTGAGCATGTAGTAAACAAGTATAAATCCCTACAATCTTAATCAAGTGTAGTTTTGCAATGTAGATCAAAAGTAGAATTGTGAAAATTCTCCATTCTAGCAATCTCTCTTTAGTAAATTGTCCAAGGCAAGAATCAAGAACCTATGTGTTATGGGTGATACATTGTGTCAACATGGGCAGTCTAGAGGTTCCGCTGAGTGACTCAGCAGGAAGTGATGGTGCTTACTTTGTATACATCCTGAGCCTGTGGAAGAAGAGGGCATGGAGATTGTATGAGAGCTACCCTCCTCCTGGGTGGGAGTAGGCAGTTTACAATGCAAGGGAAGGAAAGAGGCTGCTTGCTGCCATTTCTCCCTTTTGCTGGTTGCTTTTGCTGTGTTCTGCTGCCATGAATGTTTGCCCTCTGCCATGTGCCACTCTGCCTGTAAGCCAGCCAAGTATGGACTGAAACCTCCACAAACTGCAAGCTAAATAAACCTTTCCTTCCTTCATTTTGGGTGTTGGGTATTTTGTCTCAACAATGAGAGAAAAGTAACCAAGACACTATGCAAGTATTTAACCAAGCAGAATTTCATTTCATTGTGAAGATAATATGAAAACATCAGAAATAATCTGTGTCCAACCAATAGAAGTTTAGTTAACTAGATCCCAATAAATCATGATGTTACAATAAACGGAAGATATTAACAATAGAATACTGTCCAGTTGTAAAAGTAACCTTGTGAAAGTACATTTACTTTTTTGTAAAAACAAAAAAGTAATTTGTATTTTTTCATTAAGCAAGGTAAAGCATAATATTCATAATATTACCATTTTTGTACCATATATAATACATGCAGATCACATGTATAAATACATATAACTCATAATTTAAAAGAAACTTTGACTCCAAGAAATACTAACAGCTAACACTTTACTATCACACTTGAATTTCAGAATGTCTACTAAGCATTCTACATATGTAAACTCATTTTATCCTCACACCAAACTTATAGAGTAAGTGTTATTATAGGTCTCCATTTTACAACTGAGAAAACCAACCCACATCATTTGCTCAAGGTGAGATTGTGAGTTAAGAGATCCAAGATGCTGTCTTGATAGGCAGTGTCCAGTGTCTTTATGCTTAAACTCTGGTGAGGCTGCTTCTTCTTAAGAGGTAGTCTTGACTACTATAATTAGAGACACGATTTTTAGAGTTTTACTAATCTCTATTTTCTAATTTTGATATAACAACAAAAATAGTAGCCACAATAGTATATAGTCTAGGCAATACGTTGAGTGCCTCAGATACATGATCTCTATTAACTTTAATTAAAATTTTATGGCCTTAAATTCAGAGAGCTTCAGTATAGCATCTGATATAGTATAATAACGGTGATTTTGTATATATCACAGACTTGGCTGATACTAAGTGTACTTCATTAATGAGTTCAATTCAGGCACTGGTTTAGCTCTAAACAGACTAGATATAAATTTAACTTATAACTAATGCATTTCCAATAAAATGCCAAGTAGCAAGGTTTGAGTTTAATTGTTTCTAATAGGAAAGATGTTAACTACTTAATAGAAATGAATAAAGCTGTCTACACAGCCACAGGAATCAGTATTTAAACAGTAGAAATGAATCTTTCAGTTTTGCCTTGAATATTTCTTTCAGGATTTTGTTGCAGTGAGAATTTTCAGTCAAAATAATTGATTACTTCATTACAGGACATGCTGCATTAATTGGTTTCTCAAGTAGGCTAGATTCTAGGTTTTCTAAATACTTTAAATTAGAAAAGTGGTCAAAACAACTCATAATGAACCGACTAGTGTCAAACAATTGCTCTTTTATTCGCAATTATTTTTGGAACTCTGTATTGTGTTATTTGGGGAGTTGTCTGAGGGATAGTTATACATTCAGAAATGTTTATTTTAGGATTTCCAGTTCATAAAACTCACTTTCTCTAAGGAGTAATTTCTTAGATTTTAATAAGAACAGAGCCGATTTGACATGACTGCAGCCATCTTGGTTGTAACCAGCTGTATGATGGCCCTATAATAACGGGAATCACTTTTTCTAGCGTAGTTTCTTTCCAAACTATGGATACACAAAACCACTGGGGTAGGACATGGAGCTTTAAATGATATCTGAGTGCCAGAATGTGCTTAATTCTGATATTATCTTGAGACGAGACAGACATATTCCAGTTTGGTTGAAGTCATTTTTGTCCTACCAATATATACTCCTACTGCATCCTGACCCCACTCCTGGGTAATCACTTAGTTTTACTACCACTCAGGACCATGTTTTGTCACTTCTTAAGTCAGTACACTCAACTCTGTGTATTTCTACATCTGTCTGTTTCTCTTTTCTTTGGTCTCTTGGCAGCTCAGGTCCAGTTTTTATACACTGGGGATGTATTGCGCTGGAAATTATAAACCTAGCAAAAGAATGGCCACTTATCAGCTCTAGTTCAATGGGTAGGAAACTGAGAAATGGTATAGCTAGTTATATTGTTTATCCAAGGCAAAAATCAAGGTACTAACCAGACTGAATACTCATCCAGAAGCTTTATAAAGAAACTTGCTTTTAAGCTTTTTCAGATTGGGAGAATTTAATTTCTTTGCTTGACAGACTGAGGACCCTGCTCTTTACTGATTATTACCTGGGGGCCAATTTCAGTATCTCAAAGTCATTATTATTTCTTGGCACTGTCTTTCTTTAAAGCCATCCATAGAACATCGCACACTGCAATCCTCTCACACTTTAAATCTTTCCCACTCTGCCAGCCAGAGGCAAGTCTTTCCTTATAAGGACCCAACTGTTTAATCGTGCTCACTCAGGATAACCCTCCACATTGCCTTTAGTGTAACATAATCACAAGAGTCATATCTCGCCATGTTCACAGGATCTTTTGTTACTGCGTAAGGAATCTCACAAGGATCAGAGCCAATGAAATCATCTTAGAATTCTGCTCACTATTGCTACTCAGCACTGATTTATTTGAAAAAATTAATCCAACATTAATGGACACATAATGAGCATCTGCAAGTTACTATGCAAAGTGCTAAGCATTTAATTTTTACAAGACTAATTATACAATCTACTTATTCTTCCTGATTTACCTCAAGACTCATCCTATGGGTAAGACCTTTGGGGTATGGAAATAGCATTTGTTCTGTAATTCGATGTGCTTGGAAAATTACTGCTTCATGGGAATACTTCCTTTATTCCTTAAAATGTGCACTATATTAAAATGTTTAAGTCACTCTTGGGATTTAAAAGCAATTGGGAGATCTAATTTGCTCATACTTAGCAATGTAGGCCATGGTGGACAAGAGAAATGGTGGTAGGTAAGAACAAGAGAGGATGGTCCATGCAACTGAAGATGTTTAAATCCTACCTCTTGAGAATTGATGAAAACAAGATTTTATCATTAAAAGGGAATGAAGACTGTAAAAGTGGATTATGTGGCATTTATTTTTTATTTTTATTTCAAAAAATGTCCTCTTCACTGTTAGATTCAAGTAAAATAATGCCAAGTGTCTGATTAGGCTTCGCTGACTCTAAAAGTGGTTATTCCAACTCTAGATTCACAAACTGTAAAGTGATTATTACAACTCTAGATCCATTTCTTTGCTCCTGTTGCCTTTAGGTAGTTCAAGAATTGGTAACTAACTTTGCTATGACTATCACTGCATTGATTCTAATTGAAAGAATTTATAATAAAAGATGTGGCTCTTCACTTTTTAAAAAATCAGTACACCTATTCTCATTTGATAGAGATTGAAAAGTTTCAGAATCAGTACATGATTATAAAGAAGGAGAGTGTGGGAAGGCAGGCTTTCCCAACAGAAAGCTAGGGGAGAGTTTTGGGAGCGGTTTGAGCACATCTTGCAAAATCAATGATGTGGGTAAGACAGGTAGGAACATGCTCACCCGGGCAGAGGCCAGCAGCAGTGGCATTGAAGAACGGGCCTCATTACTGGTCGTCCTCATGGCGGCATAATTTCCTGGTGGCCAAAAGCCACTAAAGGGATTGCTAAATTATTTTTCTACATTGAGGGATGATGTGGGAACAGTCTGTAAGCACATTCATTTTTTAACTTCCTCAATTGCCATAATAAATTAAAGGAAATTGAGAAAGAAAGAGGTAATATGTGACTTTCTAGAGCAAAGGAAAGTGTCTAACCATTTTCTACTGACATCAGTCTTATGCACACATTTATTTAACAAGTTCCTGTGCAAAACCACAAAGTAAAATATAGTCTGAATGTATTTATCCTGTCCATTCCTTACGCCTCCAGGTCAGCCTCTTTGGAATCTCTATTCTAGTTTCTCTGTGCACATCCACGCTAAGTGTATGTTTTTCTCGGTCTCAGTTTTATTTTCATTTTTTTAGTATGACATCTTTGCCAGTAACCATTTTTGATCATGTTAAGGGTATTGGTTTTTGTCTCTCAGCATTGTGAAGCTCTTAAAAGTTGAGAACTGTTGTAGAAAGGCAATGGTTATAACTGTACCACTTACGAGCCATATGGGCTTGGAAACATCATCTAACCCTTTAAAAACTTAATTTCCTCCTGAACATGTGATTAGGCTTATGCAGGTCTCTTAGTAGCCTAACTGGTGAACAATTGCCTTTGCTGAGTTCTTGAGGGAAAGGACTCCGTGTTACTGCAGGCCCACAGGGAGAACCTTTCAAATCTCAGCAGATGTCTCTGTGTCACTTGTAGGAACTCCCGCATGATCAAGAGAGAGATGGCATCAGGCAATGTGACTCATAGATTATGAAGAGGGACAGAAATCCTTTTTGAAAATTAAAAGGAATAATGAATGCTAGAGATGAAGTGTGTGTGACTCCAAAAAATTTCTCTGTTGAAATCTAATCTTCCAATGTGAAGGTATTAGAGATAGGGTTTGGGGGAGGGATCAGGCTACGAAGGTAGAGTATTCACAAGTGGGATTTATTTTCTTATAAAAGATACCCAGACAACTGCCTGTCCCTCTGCTGTGGGAAGATATGGTGCAAACAAAGCTGTCTATGAAGAAGGAAGTGAGTCCTCAAAGGCCACTGAGTTTGCTGGCCTCATGACTATGAGTTTTGCAACATTCAGAATGGTGAGAAATAAGTTCCTGCTGTTAATTAACTACACAGTTTGTGGTGTTTTTATTACAGTTGTTCAAGTGCACCAGACAATGAAGTGTTGGAACTTAAAATGTACTGCAGCTCAAATTCTGCACTTTAAGAAAGAAAATATAATTTTGAACAACAAAGGAGATTTTCTCAAGTAAGACAAACCAATTTTTTCTTGGTCGTTTTAAAATGTTTCTTGTATCTGTGGTGGGAGGTCTCTCCTGACATGGCTCCCAATTATTTTTGCCTTCGGGTAGGTCAAACCCTCCTGTGGAATCGGCTAAATGGAGTCATTTTCTTTTATATGGCAGGGTGATGGGGTGCCCCTTCTGTGATTTGGGTATAGAGACTCCAGTTTTGATCTTGCTGATGTGTTCTCCGGGTCTCCTTGTGGCTGCCTTTGATGAGGAAGGCCACCTGCAAAGAACTGAACCCTGTCAACAGTCACCTGAGATCACATGGAGGTAAATCTAGCTGCCTCTCAGTTTCAAAGTGACCACAGACTCCAGATGATTGATATCTTTATTAAGATCTCTTGAGAGAGAAAACCTGAAGCAAACACCCAACTAAGCCATGCTTTAATTCCTGACCTACAGAAACAGTGAGATCATGTATGTGTGCTTTTAAAGCATTAAAATTTGGGGGTCATTTGTTAGGCAGCATAAGATACCATATACACTTTATATCCAGTTTGCTGGCAAATTCTGTCAGCTGTAACTTCAAATTCAGAATAAAATATTTTTTAAAATTTTCTGAATTGAAGAATTCCAAATTAGAGCAGAATCCTGCCACTGCACACTGCTGCCAGTTTCATCTGATGCAATATGATTTCTCCCTGAGTATTGAAATAGCCTCCCTAGCCACATGCAAATATGCGATTCATCTGCTTTTGCTCTTCCTTTCTTATTCTATTCTCAAATCAGCAGGAAAAATGATCCTCGTAGACAATTCCGTGCACATTCAGATACTCAGACACCTTACAGAAACCTGTGAGGTCTGGCACAATCGGTTTCTTCTTCCTCAGTACATGGGACAAACCCACTGGCTTTTCACACTTCCAGCAACACGCTGCACCCTGATACCTTCGATCTCAGCACTCTCGGCAGCATTTTCACAGCTGGCTCCTTCCCATATCTTCATTCCGATGCCTTCTTGTCAGAAAGGGCTCTGGACTCCCTGTCTAAAAATACACCGTCTCCCTCCAACACGGTTCCTTGTCTTTGTTTATTGCCACAGGACATTTTATGCATGTTATTTATTATAGTGCTTAATGTTGATTTCTTGAATGAAAGTTCCATGCAGCATAAAGCTTTAAAAATGGTGCTTATGGCTCTCTTGAGCTTATGGGACCACACCTAGCACAGAGCTCGCTGTCATTAAATATTTGCTGAATTGAGTAGAAGAATAAATGAGTGAATATGACTAATTCCCACTTGGTAGAAGAAATTAGTAGAAAAAATTTCAGAAAAGAGGACGTATATCACCTGGGCATGCAATAGCATCTTTGAGTTGCTCAAAACCACAATGAGCTTTACATTAATAATATGCTAAGCAGTGAGATGGAATTAAGCCAACTCTTGGGCTCTTTTTAACAAACAAGAGTAAACCTTGGCATGGAATATTCTAAACTGCAGATAATGGAAGACATTCAAATTAGGCACTGATTCAGAACACTAATTAAAATTTACATTTAAAAGCTAATTGAGCCATGTTCACTTGCACAAATTATTTCAATAGGAAATTGCTTTCTCTCTTTTTTAATTAAAAAGAATAAAACAAAGCTGACAGAGGGTCTCTTTCTGTTGCTTGAAAATTAAGATTCAGAATCAGCACCTGTAAGAAAATGCCTCAGGGCACTTTTCAATGTGTTTACTATTGGCAGTAACTTCAAGGCAAGAGTGTTTCACTTAATTTTTATGTTGAACCTGAGACCTAACCTCTGCACTCAGGACCTGTAAGTCAGCTATAAAAAGCACAGGCTACCGAAATTTTTCATCATGTATTCCTAAGAGGAAAAGGTTTTCTAGCAACTCTCAAATGTATATATTCTTTCAAGGATTATATCTCTACAAAACTATAGTAATCAGAACAGTGTGGTAATAGAATTAGAACAGACACATAGACCAGTGGAACAGAATCATTAGCTCAGAGGTAAATACGGTCAAGTAATTTTTCAGGGATAAATCCAATCATATGTGGCCCAGTAATTTTTGACAAAAGCACCAAGGATACACAGTAAAGTATAGTCTCTTCAATAAATAGTATTGAAAAATTTTGTATCCACATGCAAAAGAGAAACAGGATCCTTATATCAAAATCAATTCAAAATAGATTAAGAACCACAAATTGTAAACTTCCGTAGTAGAAAAGACAAAGAAAGTGTTCCTTGTAATTGGTCATAGCTATGATTTTAAAGACACCACACCAACAGTTAAGAGCAAAAAAATTAAAAATATACAGGAGTGATTATATTAAATAAAAAGCATTGGCACAGAATAATCAAGAAATGAAAAGGTAGCTTATTGATTGGAAGAAGACATTTGTGGGCTATATATTTTAGCAGGGGTTAATGTCTAAACTATATGTGAATTCAGCAGCAAAAACAAACAAATAACTTTAAAATGGGCAAAGGACCTGCAACGCTGAATTGCTGTATGCTGTGAAATGAACCCTCTGCTTTCTCCATATCATGTGGCCCTAAGGAAAAAAGTTATTTGACTTATGATTCAAATGGTAAGTAGCATCATGAGTATTATGTTAATAACCTGCAAGTTATTGCGGAATGCAGTTCAGTATCTATATTCAAATATTTGGACAAATGGAAGCAACATGGGCCAATGATAAGAAACAAAAGTTTAAGACCTTTACCAACAGAGAAATATCAACATATTTTTCCATCCCTTCTAAACAAGGGAAATTTCACTGAATTCTTGTCGCTAGTCCGTGGATAGTGTGCAGCTCCCGGACCTCACAAGTCGGTAGGTCACCATGAAAGCACTGCCGAAGAGAAAGCCAGCAGCAGGAGAGCCCAGAAGACAGAGGCAGAGAGCACATTCTGACCTCCGCTCCTCCCCCTCTCCCTGTGATCTCCTGCTGGGAGCACCACGGACTGAATCCAGGCAGCAAGCAGAGGGGAGAGTCTGGACAGCATCCATCCGGGTCGGTTTCCCGAGAGGAAAGCGTAAAGTTTGGGAGGTTCTTGGGAGAACAACGGACAGCCTCTGCCAAGATCGTGTTCGAATTGGTTCCCTTCCGTCTGATTAAAATAATTGGTCGGCAGCTTGGCAGCGTCTAAATTCTGTGTTTATGAAAAAGTCTCGGGCAGATTACACAGTCTGCTGCCGTTGCTCTCAAAACACAGCTAATTATAGGGATTTTAGAAATTATCAACTTTTCTTCTTATTTTGAATAGATAATTTATGTAGGTTACAAAATCCCGAAGATGAAAACAGTGCTGTGGTGGAAATGTCTCCCACCCCCTTTCCCTCCGGAAGCCGTGGCTCCTCGTTTATTTTGTAGCCTTTCGGATATTCCGTGCAGATGCACGTTGAGTAGGTAGATGCTGCGCTGTCTTTTGTTTTTTACGTTGATAGTAGCCTATCACACACAGACTGTATGTTGCTTTTGAAATATGATAATACATCATGTTATTGAAACCATAATTTAAAATCAGTATATAGAATGATACCTAAAATTATTAGAACATTTTCATAGGAGTGTGCAAAGCTTCCCTATAGTATTTTATTGATGAGACTTTGTTTGCAAGGAACTTTTTTGCACAACCAAACTACTGTAAATGACACAGCTGCATCACTCAGTACGTGGTCAAGTGTATCCGTAATAAGCACTTGGAAACAAGTTTGCTTTGTGGAAATAGCTGCATTTAAAAAATGTAAAAGATATTGCTAAATAAACCTCCATAAACATTACAACAAACTCCATGTGGAATTCTGGTTTCTCTCATATTTTCACCGGTAAACTACCAGAAAATTTTTAATTGTTGTTAATCTGATAGGTAAAAGTGCTATGCAGTGATATTTTACTACTCAAATTGAGCATCAGCACATAGGAACATATGTATTGTTCATATATATATATATGTCCATATATATATATGACCACATATAAGGACCATACTATATATTTTAATTTAATTACCCTATGTACTTGAACAATACATACATACATTCATAATACTCATACATACATAGGGTTCCATGTAAGTTAAGGAAATGAATTTTTAACTACTGAAGAGAGTTTATATACAGCAGTTGGTTTACTAAAATGTGTTTTTTTATTTATAAATTTTTTTTGCATGATGACTGGTGATGTAGTCAGGAGTAGAATGCTCAATGAAAGATGCTGATGTACATCTGTTAAATGAGCTAAGATAAACGTGAAAATCCCTGAAGTACAGCGCTGAAAGCAGGAGTGCCAAATGATCGAGAAGGCAAAGTATGATGCAGGGCTTCAGTAGACTCAAATGTTTGAGAAATTGAGATTGTTCCGGTAAAAGTTCAAACTACCCACAGAGCTGCTGAAGAATATTATTCAGAAAAAAAGATAGGGGTGGTCATTCTAGAAAGAGGGACTGAATGGTAAGCTTAGTGTGATAGAGGGAAAATGACGTACAATGCATTTGGAGAGGAATAGGTGCATAGATTTTAGTGGAATGGGAAATTCTTTATTCATTGACTCATTTATGTGTTCATTTTTGTAAGAGAATAGTGCCTTGGCACTCTGTGATAGGCGAGAAGAAAGCCAATATTTGTTTCTCATGGAATGAAATGCATTCAATCCATAAGAGAATTCTGAATAAGAGTTGGGCCCAGAGTGTTTGCATAGTTATATAATGCCTCATGAACTGGGCGTGCTGAGGTAGCAACTGTGTAAATAGCTCTTGGATGGGAAGAAGGTCATTATACTCTAAATTGCCTTCTACAAAAACTTAACACTTAGTTTGAAGGGAATCTTTGGACTTCTCTTATGTCTAAAGGGTTAGAGATGGTATGCATGGCAATTATTTAGAGTTAGTGAATGGTGTATCATGGAGAAACTTTAATTGCTGTACATTTGATTTAGCAATTCTCTACTTTCTTACTGCAGTCACAATACCACTTGAGAGTGAAATGCTTTTCTGTTCATTTTCTCCCTCTTTTGCTCTTTTGTTTTTTTTAGCAAAAATTCAATTTTTGGTAACAACACTTTCACAGTTAGCTGTACAAGGATTTTGCAAAGATTACAGAAACAAAACTGATGCTCTTTAGCAGGTTCTCTAAACATGGAAATAAAGAAGTAGTTTCTAAAAAAATTTCTATGTGTTATGAAATGAGCAGAGGCTTTTCCCTAAGCATTAACAACACACAGGATATAAAATATATCTCCTTTTATTATGCAGAAGTAAAGTTCTGGACACAGCACGACCTCTGTGTGTAGCATAGGTAGCCTGTTTGCTAATTTCTCAATATTAATTCCACTTCTTAACTTGTAACACCAACTCGGGCTCTCTGTTGTCACTGTGGAATAAATACTAGGAAATTGATTATACCAAGGAAATTGTAGCCTGAATAGTTATATAATGGGTCCGAATGACTCAGACCCAACCAAGTCTACTTGCAAATGATAGGCATAAAAAGATGTTTAACTTTCCCTATGTTTAAAAAAAGCACGCCTAAATAGTTTAATTCATTATAGATGTTGGTGGTAATTACTGAAGAATTCTAATGTTATAATTTAGGGTTCTCTGTCTCTTTCTTACACACCATGAGGCCCTGCTTTACAGAAACAATCTCGTCACTTCTTTTTCACTCCTATTTCTTTCCCTTTACATGAGCCTCCTCTTGGAAACTTCTCAGCTCACTTTTGAGCATCTCCTAGAAACACTGCCTTAAAGACCCTCTTTGAAGAATTTACTGTCACGAATTGCACCTAACCCTCAAGGCACTTTTATTTTCCTTTTCTTGAGAGTTATTGTAATCATCTTGCAATTATTGGGGTATTACATTATAAATGTTCTTTCATTGCTTCAGATTTAAACAGTTTATATTTTTCTTGCTTTTCTGAGAAAGAACATTAGCATTTTGAGAGCAGGCAATGTACTAGTCAGCTTCCCACCATTATAACAAATACCATTATAACAAACAACAAATACAATCTACTTATGAAAGGAGCAAATTCACAGTTTTGCAGGTTGCAATCCATGACGGGTTGGCTCATTGGCAGGCCATTGGTTGGCAAGGCAGCAGATTACAACAGTAGTGCATGACAGGGGAAAAACTGCTTACTGCATGGTGATCCACGGAGAAAAGAGAACAAAAACTAATGCTTCAACAATCCCCTTTACAGACACATCCCCAGTGACGCAAAGACCTTTCACTAGGCACCTCCTCTTAAAAGTCCTACCATTTCCTACTAGTGCCAAGGAGAAGGCCAAAGGAAGAAATTTTAGGGAAACTCAAAATCTCAACCCTACCAGACAGTAATATTTATATTTTTAAAATTGTTCCACAGCCTATTTTGTGGTAGTTAGTTAATTTTAGGGCGTATCAATCACTGATGGTCTTTGAGTGAGGTGTGCACATTATTTCTCATACTCTTGGGGTTAATAGTTACTAGGCTTTAGATCAAGAATGTCTGTTAATGGCCTCACGCACTTACAAGGTGATTTGGAAGCTGACTGAACCATGGCGTGAATACAGCTGACTTACCCTGAGGAGGTAGGACCTGGTTGAAGAGGTACATCTCTGGGACCTGACCTGCAAGGGTGCATCTTCCTTCCCAGCTCCTCCCTCCTCCTTTGCTTCTGGCTGCTATGACGTGAGCAGCTCCCCTCTGCCTGATCCTTTCGCTATGCAGTGAGTGCCCTCGAGCTGGGTGACTATGGATTGAAATTTCTGAAAATGTGAGCACAATGAAATCTTTCCTCTTTTCAGGGGAGAGTACCAGGTATAGTGTCTCAGAGACAAGGGGTAGGACCAACACCGAGCTGTCACTTAAAACAAAGCAATAGGGACCATTCATTTCAATACACTTTACATTTAAATGTAACATTATGCAAAAATATGTACATTCCATTTTAATCTGATCTCTATAAACCACCATAGTGCAGATCTTAAATGCTGAGGAGACTTGGCCAATTTATCTCCTTAATGAAAACGGGTATTGAGTTCCATTACTGAATTAAAATGATGTTTATTTAAAGTTTTACATTTTTATAGCTCCATTTGAATAATAAATGCACACATAGCAGGAGGAGATTAAAAGGAAGCAAAGTTTAAAGAACAGTTACGTCAGGGGTTTATATAAGTGCTCGGCGCCGTTGCACCGATGCTTTGAGGGTGTCCTCGTCTTCAGTACCCTGTCATCCTCGCACTTGTATTTTTTCTTTAGCATCTTCTTGATGCATCTGTCCTTTGCTGTCTCCTGGGAAAGTGCTGGACTTCCTCACTAAAAATGATTTGGAGTTTGTACAGGAAATAAACACACACAGCCATCAAAAATGCCCTTGTTTCCTGTGCTCCACAAAAAGCTGCCGCCACCTGTAGCCGCCTCCCTGCACCACACACTCTGATTTATTTCTTGTCTGCATGGAGTCAGTAGCAGAGTCTGCCAGAGACTTCAGTGCGTCC
The DNA here is from genome assembly GCA_004027595.1 of Dinomys branickii. Taxonomy (NCBI): domain Eukaryota; kingdom Metazoa; phylum Chordata; class Mammalia; order Rodentia; family Dinomyidae; genus Dinomys; species Dinomys branickii. Next base: position 158,289 of record PVLD010001187.1, read on the forward strand.
CAGCGTTCCAAGACTCTGAGCCTGAAATTCTGCCTTACTTTGCCTCTTCCATGTTGCCTCTTCTGATTTGTTTTCCTGTAACTGTATAAAGAACAGTTACTTTTCCTGTTACCTAAACCAAACTCCTCTTACGATCCCATTTGCATCTCCCAGCACTGTCCCTTTCTCTTCCCCTTCTCAGCAAAACTCCTACCCTCAATCTTTGGTAGCCCTCATTTACTCCCTTGGGGCTACGCCTATCGGGCTTTTCAACCTCTTCACTGAGTCTGCTTTCTCGGTGCCCTCCTGTGACCGCCACGGTGCTGATCACGTCTCACTTCTACTGGGCAGCAGCAGCAGCATCTCACAAAGCTGGACACACTGCCTTTCTTTGCCTTGCAGAATTCCGTGCTTGCTTGTTTTACCTTTTTATAGCTCGGACAGCTCCTTCTCGCTCTTCTATTTTGGCTCTGCCAGACTTTGACTTTTAAATGTTGAGATGACCACTACGTAGTTGAACTTCTTTTCCTTCCTGCCTGTACTTATTCTCCTATGAGCTTTGATGGCTTTGAACTTCATGTATATGTTGACAATTCTCTCACTTGGATTCCTTTGCCCAGTGGCAGGTGTTCAGCCATTATCTCAGACTTTATAGGTCCAGAAGGATCCCTTCACATTCCTCTTCTAGAAACATGCATTTCTGAAACTCGATTTGCCAAAAAATGTGGTATCATTTTATGCCCTTCCTCCATTCTATCAGAGCGTTCTGTTGGCATTTTCAAAAATATACCCAGAATTGCAACCTCTCTTACTTTTTCCACTGCTTCATCTTGGCCCAAGTCACTGTTATCTTTAGATGATCACATTAATCTCCCAACCAATTTTCTTGTTCCTAACATTTCTCTTCCCCAGTCGATTTTCAACAAAATAGCTAGAATGATTCTGGTAGAAAATAAGCCTGATAGCTCTTTCATCTTCTCAGAGCACTCTAATGATTTTTCCATCCTACTGGTATCAAGCCGATATTCTAATAATTGCCTAGGACTTCTTACATAACCTGCCCCTCCCATTCGCTCTTTGCACTTTGACCTCACTGGTGTCAGGGTTTTCCCTCTGACACCACATGAATATATGTTTATGCCTCTACCCATGGTATTTCCTTTTCTTGGTATCTTCTGTCTTCAGATACCTATGTGGTTCACCCTCTCACTTCATTAAATCTTTTATCAAATGTCAACTTTTAAATAAAGCCTTCCTTTGCTTCCTTATCTCAGCCTTTCAACCCTCTGACCTTCATACTCTAAGTCATCTGCTTGATTAATTTTTCTCCCTACCTCTTTTCAAAGTCTTGCAAGTGTATATCTTACTTCTCTTAAAAGCTGCATAAGGAAGAGCAGGGACTTTTGTCTGTCTATGCCTGAAAACAGTAGCATGGCTTGTCTTGTGGAAGATGTTTGGTAAATTATTGTGTAGTGAATAAGTTCTTCCTGTGGGATAGGACAACAACTTTCACAACTTTCAGATATGTATTAACCTGACTCCTGGTTCAGTTTGCTGTGTCACACAGCTGTCCAACTCCATAGTCCCATGTTACTTAACTTCTCACAACAACCTTCTAAAAGGAAATACAGTTCTTATTGTAATTTTTAATGCTTGAGAAAATGGGTCTCAAAGAAAGTATACATGTTGCTTTAAGTCAGATAACTCACAACTAGTAGAACCCAGCTGGCATCTGGTTACAGTGATGTAGACTATACACCATAAACTATTCTCCTCTGAATTAAGAAAGTACAGAATTTTCATGTTAAGACAAACCGGTTGCTTTGGAACCAGGTGACAATAAAATAAAAGTTTATCCTATGGCACATATATAATGAATTAATGAATTTGAACTTTACCCTACAGGCATTACAGAATCATTATTTTAGTTTTCAAACAACATGAAGAAAAACATGGCATGAATAGAAACTTGAACTGGGAAGAATAGTAAACACTAGCACTACCAGTAATTAAACAATGATGTCTCTGATTAAGGATTTAGTGCAGTTGGAAAGGAGGGTACTGATTCTTGAGACTTTTTCTAAATGACTTGTTAGATTCAAAGGGTGACCAAAGGAACTAGCCTGGATATGTATGTAAATGTTCGACTAGGAAAGGTGATAAGAAATTAGGACAACTCTGGTTGGTTTGATGGCATGCAGAATACCTTCAGTGTGAATGGGAAAGTCAAGTTTATTAAAAGCCTGATGCATTACATTTGTTAGTGTAAAACTTCAGATATGAAGTTATGCCCGGTGATAGCAAGATTTAGTATGCATCCCTGAAAAGCACTGCTGGAGAGGGAGGACCTAAAGACTTTGAGAGCAGGGAGGATATGATGAGCTCTTAGAATTAGGGTTTTTGGCAGACTCTCCCATTTAGAGTTGAAACTATCCCGATTATTCGCAAATATAGACGGTGTTTCAGAAGTTTTCCTACTTATGTTTCACATCTATGCTTGGATACCACGAAAGGTACATGAATGAGACAGAGTTCCAGATGCATACCCACCTATCTGAGCAAATACTTTTGCCTGAGAAAGCTAATGAAAATATTCCCAAAGTACCTTCTAACAAATGAAATATTATCATCTTTAAAATGAAAACAGAATGAAAGAAGTGAAAACGAAGAAGAAATGCTATGTGTTAATACTTTGCACTTCATAATGCATGCTGCCCAATTTTATGTCCTTTCATTCTCAGAATATCTCAACTTTTTCAATTAGTGATTTATTCAGTATATAGAATCCACAAAGAAATGTATATACATTTTAGGAAAAGAAAAATAATGGGATGCTTGTCAACAAATATGGTTACAATTGCAATTTTGCATTTGCAATTCCCAATCATAACCCTCACACAGAAGACACTAGAGGATTTCGTATATTGCAGAAAACCCACTTCCCTGTGGCCCTTAGAAAGAAATAGAAAATGCATGTGAAACAATCTCAATGACCAAGGTTACCCAAGCAGCAGGTCACCATACTAACAAATGTCTGGAAGCTAGTGACCACCACTTTGAGCACCTCTTATAGAGGCCAAAGGTAACTTGTATTCATCTCATGATGTCTCAATAAATTTAGTATTAAAATATTTATATAGGTTTTTCTTTTCCTGTAGTGTGCATACATGTTTTGGTTCGCTCTGTATATTTATAGAGCAATATAGATATCAGGTGCAATGCTAGGAACTTGGAGGAGGTATTAGTATCTTTGGGCAGATGAGGACCTAGGAAGTTGGGAAATGTAAGTAAATTTTCCAGGGGCAGATGAGATTGATGTGTCCTAGCTGAGATAACCAGTTGCTTCAACATAAAACATCAGAAATGCTGAGCACAGCACCATCCAGAGGTTGATGCACCCATTATACCTACTTCAAAGCACGGGCAAAATTAACACATGACTACTCATGGAAGTTCTTAGGTCATTGCTAGGAATCCTGGGTAATGATAAGAGAGCAGAATAACACCCAGTCTCCGTTATTTATCATTAATCAAGTGTCAAGTTGGACTGAATTGATAACCGTGACGATGAAAGCGAAGCGTGGATGAATGTTGCTCCTCTACCTCAAGAACAAATTATATCTCTTTCATCACAGGCTCAGCACTAAGGTTTACACAGATATTTACATTCATTTTACACAGATATTTGAATTCATCATTATGGGCTCACAATGAAACTAATAAAGGTTTACACAAATATTTACATTCATTTTACACAAATATTTGAATTCATCATTATGGGCTCACAATGAAACTAATAATGTAAAATCCAAGCAATATTTCTCTTCTCCACTTTAAGAAATGTTTTACTGATTTCTGCCTTTTCTCAGTCTTCGCTACAACAATTTCTAGGTGTGGTAAGAGTAGCAACATTGGAATCATCATTTCCTTGCTGTGTTAAGGAATTCTTGAAGTTCCCCGCCTTTTAAATTGCCAACTTCTTCAGTGAGTACAATTTTGCATTTGCAATTCACAATCATAGCCCTTTAAAAGCACCAAGGAATTGATGAAATTTTGTACTCATATTTTCTTCTTCTGTATTGTGCTGGCAGGCATCTGAGTGATGTGAGTGAGATGGATGTTGGCTGTTGAAATGTAAAAACATGTACCAACAAGCAACCTGCGAATGGTGCTACACTTCCGCGTGTGTGAAATCTCTCTGACACTGAATCACACACCTCTTCCCAACTTGTTCTGACATTTAGAATGCCTCAAGATGCTTTTCTAAATGGTTCAGGGAAGAAGTTTATTTGTACCCTAATTTGTTTTATACCTATTTCAAATCTTGTGAATACATTTTAATTATGAATTCACAATTCAGGTAAGACAAAGAGAAAGCAGGGGAAGGAGTGAAGCATCAGAAATCCAAGCTCTGAAATTTTTGGTTTGTCATATAAGTGTGGGAAATGGAATTTTGGCAACATTTCCTATCCTTTAAATGACCAATAATAAGTCCTTGGGCATATTAAAGAAATATAATATAATGTAATATAATATGTATATGTATACATAATCAACTTTAACAATAATTCTATTATGTAAATTATTATTTCTTTAACAGATAATGAAATTGATGATCAGAAAGATTACATAATTATTCTAAGTCCACACAGGTAGTAGAAGGCCGAGCTGGAATCTCTACTCGAACATGTTCTCCTCCAAATCCTGTTCTCTTATTGCTACACCGTTCTACCTGTTTTTGTTATTGTTATATTTTCCATTGTATTTGAGCTTCAGTAGAAACTTGAAAAACAGACAACTGAATGAAAGGGTCGATGACTAATGTAATATTTTCTGTCCTCAATGGTCTGCCTGGCCACTTTCCTGTCTCTGTTCCCAGAATTTCACCATTCTATCTGTCCAGCTGCCTTAAAATTGCTAGTAATGAAGCTCTTGCATTGTCTTGTAAGAGTTTTGAAAGTTGTCAGTTAACTGACATGAACAGTTTAGTGAGCAGAGCCTCTTTAAAAATAATGGTAACTTTTACATGGGAGAAAAAAATAGAAGCTCCACTATTTTGGTAAATCAATGACATTTACCGCATTTTAGCAACTGTGTATGTCCAGTGCTCAATTTAATAAGGAAAATGAAATATACATTAGAATTCCAATTTAATATAACTAGGATCAAGCAACATACAGCAATTATTTGACATTCTGTCAGGGGTGGTTAGAGACCATTCTCTCTGAAGACAGGTTGCTATCTGTGCAAGCTGTTCATTCTCACTAGTCAGATATTTATCCTAAGTACCAAAATACATACAGGTTTCTAAATTATTAAATATAGCAAATACTTGATTTAAATACCCAAATCTAGATTTGAGTGCAATAAAAGGCACACACTGACAAAGAACAAGAAAGCAGCTTTCTCTTGTAACTACATTAAATTATGTACAAATGAGGTAGAAAATTAAATTAGAATAGTAAGATACCTCCACTTAGTATTTTAAGTAGTGATCTTCAGGTGAGCAAAGATAAAAGAGAAAATAAAGCCTGAAAATAAGGGACTTATTAACAAAAGAACTCTCAATTTTCACAGCTCAGAAAAAAAAAGTCGAGATTAGAGAAGACAGAAAAAAAATTAGAAACTGTTCAGCTGTTCAGTAATTCCCCAGTACTCAGACCCTCAGTACTTAAGTAAGTGACTGCTTGGCAAGGACTTGTTCTGAGACGCTTATTGCCAAATCACGAGATGTAGCTTTATTTTTCAATCAAGGTTTTAAGAAATAGTGTGGTTTTGTAAGGAAAAAGTAATTCACACTGGACCCGATTGGTATAACACTTGAGATCTCTTGAAAAATTTTTATTTTAGAGTATCATGTAATTCTACAAATCATTAACTCAAATTCCTCCAATTCTTCTATTCTAGGCAAATCTGGTAATCTGAGCAACTTTGTTGAAGGTAACAGTACATCATATAACAACCACTGTTAAGTTCTATCATTTTGTTTTGTACAATTTTTTTTTTTTTTTTTTTGGCGGTACTGGGGATCGAACTCAGGACCCTGCGCTTGCTAGGCAGGCACTTTTTCCACTGAGCTATATCCCCAGCCCGTATCATTTTGTTTTGAAACCTTGTATCATTTTTATGTTTTTGCTTTGTTTCGTTTTTGTCTATGTTGTTTCTTTGTTGTTTTTTTATTCTCTTTAAATAAAAACAATTTCAAATTATCAAGGGCTAACACTTCTAAAATAACAGAAGTTGTTCCCATTACATGCTGTTTTAAGTACAGTAGTCAGTGTAAGTTAACCTACAGGCAAGTATATGTGATGTAATTGGTTTCTTTACGTATTTAACAGGTATATACTGAGGACCTGTCATACACTGCACATGCAGTGTTTTGTATTCAGTGTGGATGGATAAGACCCATCCTCATACTTCAGAATAGGAAAGCAAGGGTTGCCTGTATTAAATCCATTCTGTTCACAGCTGCAAAACAACCTGATTGTATTCATATTTCAGAATCTTCATGGGAGATGGGCAGTTTAAAGGATATATTCTGCATATGCTAAACCAATAGTCAGTAATGCTTCCTGCCCTATCTGGTTGCCATGTGATCAGGTGATTGGCTCATTATGACATGTGACCCAATTCTGATTACTGACAGGAGTTAACTCTGTGTGGGTTGTGTGGAAACAATTCTTCCTGCTGAGGAAGGGTTCTCCCTTTATATTTTGCTGAACAGGCTCACACACACACTGTGGGATGTGTTGTCAAGGGTGGCATTCTCCTGCTCCCAATCATGTGAGATGAGCTAGGAACAATCCAGTACACAGGTGAAAGATAAAAAAAAATTAGGTAATGATAAAGTAGAGGTTTGCTGCCAAAATAATCTCAGGAACAACTCCACTGCATAATTCTTGTTACATGGAAGGATTGGTTTTTCGTACCATTTTAAACCAATTGATTCGGAGTTTTGGACACTTGCAGCTTAAAGTATCTTAAACAAAGGAACATGTGCAAGAACTGCACTACACGTATGAAAAGGAACAGAGGGTCACAGACATCCTCAAGGAACATGAAAGGCTGTGCTGAATTCCAAAGGCTTCTGCATAGATAAGGGGATATTTGCCCTTCAGATAGTTGGAAACATTATGTACAAAGTCATCAGGGTAGGAAAGACTTCTGAAAATTCGAGCAGCTACTTGAGACTGGAAAGAAAAACTAGATTTGAAGCTAGAAACCAAGGGGTGGGAGGTAGGCAGAGTTGAGAACATGAAGTTCAATTGCAAAGTTACATGAGAGGGAACAGATTTTATGTCTTAGTCTAGTAGTTCTGCACACTGGCATCAGTAAAGAAGGACTGGGACAAAGACACTATCTTGCCTAGTTAAGGGTTACCTGAAATTAGAGCCTACTGTACAAGTGGGGGATCAAGTTAAATTAGTAGAGTATTTGGGGAACAGTGTGGAGAATTGGCTAAGGAAAGAAAAGAGTAGAAGTGAAGGAAAACAATTAGGGACCTTTGTAGTGGTCCACACAGTGAGACTGGAGGTCTGAACTAACATGTGAAAAATAGGAAAGGGAGACACAAATTCAAGATGTATTTATGAGAAACTTAAGAATTACTTGACTGAGGAAGGTTGTTGGGTAAGAATAATTCTCCCTGATTTTCTATGTTGAGTATCCTAGCAGTGCTTAAAAAGCAGCACACTGCATACAAAAAAAGGTTTGGAAACATTAGGTGCATTGTTGGAAGGCCGGATTCAGTTTTCTTCACCAAAGCGAGGCGGGGCTTTGTTACTGACTTCTCAGCCTTGGAACATAGAAAAGAGGTGTGTTGCCAGTATCTAAAAATAACTTCAATATGATGATATGATTTTCTTGATTTCTTTTTCTGAGTCAGGGTTCAGAAATTCAGGTGAGAAACTAAACACAGCATACCCTCATAAATAGATTAATATCTTTCCTAAGTTCCTTTCTGTCATATGTGGAATAGTGACTTTCTGTTCCAAAGACTGCAGCATTTAAGGCACCGTCTTGAAAGTGAGAGTAGGTCTTACCAAGCCTTCTAGCATCTTGATTTTACACTGCCTACACCCAGGGTTGTAAAAATGAATGTCTGTTGTTTATAAATTTATCTGGTCTTGTGCAGTATGTTACAGCAGCACACATAGACAAGGGCAGGGACTGATTGAGCTGTAAGATTGAAGAAGCCTGTTTAGCAACCCAGAACTTCCCCTGCCTTCCTAGCAGCCTCTGTGGCCAACCACTTCTGGGCATTTTTAGTTAGAAGGGAATTAAAGACTGATTACATTTTATTATTGCCAAGTTCTGACTCATTTAACTTGAGAAAGAGGACTGACTTCATTGTATTCACATATTGTTAGTTAATTAAATGATGTTTTGAAGAGAATTGAGAAAGTCTTGGTTTTATAAAACAAATACTGAAAAACACAAACTGAGTCTACTGAGGAAATTACTTGAGAATTGTTCTCTTATCCCTCAAGGCTTAATAATAAAATCTGGGGAGTAAATTTAGTGTTTTAAGGCTGAATCAGACAGTACACAAAGAAGGTTCTGGAAATAGCTTACTATATACTTCAAAAGTCCCTCAAGGACATAAATTGATTCGGAGATTATTAAAAATACTGTTGATTAACACTTGCAACTGACAGCACTTGTAGGGACACACTAAAAATTAATTAATAGTAAAATTTCTGAGCTAGCACATAAAGAGATCTCAGCTTGGAATGCTGTTTTCTTTTCTGTCTTGTCCATAATTAAGGAAAAGTTGTGGCTTCAGTTCTTGAATGAGTTCCTAAAAAGCGACATTTAATGAATGCTTGAAGTTGCACATGTTTGAAAGTAGATGTTAATTTGGAAAGAGATCTGGTTGGGCCTGAGATATCACGAGAGAAATATTTTAATTTCCAATCTTTAATGAGCTACATGATTGTCATTGGATCAATCACTTAACATGTTGAGATTCGTTTTTGGGATAGTAAATAGCCGTTCTGGTTCTGTTTGATTCTAAAATTCATTTTAAAAATAAAATTAAAATATTAGTAAAGACAAGGCTGACTTCTGAATAAAGTGCCGTTTTTGTGGCCGTACTTTTTGTTGGCTAGATAGAAACTATTACGATTGAGAAATAATGAATAATTTGGCATTAAAGAGCTACCTTTCAAGGCTGTGTCCCATATCCATAGCATAAACTGTGCTAGTGAGAAACTAACATCGACTGACACAGAGAAAGCCGATTTAAGTTTCAGACAGCTTTGATGTAAGTGCATGTGGGTCCTACACTGAAAATTGCTGGACAGTGGATCTGAAAGTTCAGGTCCCAAAAGCCAGAGTGAGTCCAAGTTTCAACATTTGGGTCACTCTTTATAGACAAAACATTCATTCTCATTTCCCTTCAGTTTTAAAAAAAACAAAATAGAAGACTTTGAAGGAAAATGTGACCAAAACAATGACCCCTTTGAAGGTCGAGATCTGCTTCTGGCTTTTGCATTGATTTGTGGGAGAACTTTGTACACTATTTTATTTTCAGGTATATTTAATGGCGGTAATAAGCTATTACTTAATTACTTTTGGAGCTTAAATAACCTCCAAAAATTAATTTAAAATTATATTCTGTTAAAAAAAAAAAAACTCTTCTGCTAAAGGAACCACATGAAACCTCTATCATTTAAAATAAAAACAAACCAGGCCAAACCATTGTTCCTGTATTATGCATCAACTTGGAAGCCATGCTAATGGACTTTTCAGGTTGCTGTGCAAATCGGGAAACTTTCTTACAAATATCCATCACTTTTTCTTCAAGTTGGCTGGGGTAGGGAAGAGGCGCTGTTAATTTAAGTGGGTTGCTTATCATAGCGATTCAATCTGTTGTACCTTTTTCAGAGAACAACAGAGGTAAAGAAGATTATAGCAGATCAATATTAAATGACAGCGAGACATATCTTTCCTTTACAAAAGAGTGAAGCATATTTTATTATTTATTGCACTGTAAATGTAAAAAGGTGACTTAGTAGCAGGATAATGATTCTTGAAAGTAGGGGATTGAGGCTTTAAAACCTCCTATTGATTCTGTATTATGTTTGCACTGCTACTTTGCCAGAGCTCCCTCAAGCAGGACTCTTTAGTCTTCACAGTATTTCAGACATCAAAGCCGGGAAGGAGCATTTACCTCCTCTGTGTATTCATTTGTAGGCCTTTATCCACATTGAAAACTGACAGAATGAGAGCATGCAGTTAAGAGTTTTGGATGCACTTGATGTCCGGCCTTGTCCCTGCTTGAGTTTGGAACAGGTCATAGGCAAAGCCATGAAACGGAAAGAGTATGTTACAAATTTCCTCCTCCTACTCTACCCCTGCTACACACACAGTGGGCTGTCCCCTGATGCCTGGATGCTGCACAGTGCGAGACCTCACAGCAAAGACCATTCTTTGTTTATCTTTAAAATAGTTCAATAGTATCTAGCATTTCAAAGTTCATCGCATAAGTGAACCAATGATTAACTTATGAGAAAAAACATGGTCTGAAAAATATATTTTTGGACTAGAAAAGAACTCTTGAAGGGCAAAAATTGTTAACCTTGAGGAATGACTCAGACATGAGGAAAGTTCAGGCATTTGGGGAGGGGACAAGAGGAAAATGTGGGACTTCAGATCGCATGGTGCAGCGTTCTCACATATCTTTATTTAAAGTCGACCCTGGGTGGCAGGTACCTTGGTGGTGGATCATTTACCTAGCGTGCATGAGGCCCTGAGATACTCAGAAGGGCAAACAATTAAAAACAAAGCAGACTCCAACTTGAGAACTTGTCAGCAAATTCTAGACAAGCAAAGGCTCAGGGCACCTTGTATAAACAAAACATGGTAAGATTTTGCATCACCTCAGTGTGATGGGCAGCATATCCAAGCTGAGAGGTTCCTTAATACCACGTGATACCTCCAAAAGGCCTCACCACACACCATCATGGTTGACCTAATTTACCTTCCGGTTTCCCCCCAGGCTGGCAGACTGTGCTGCATCTGCTTGTTCCGAGGCCCTCCTTCCTGACTCGGGTTATTCCCGACTTCTTACATTCTCCTTGGTCTCCAGTTTTGCCCTTGCTTGTGAGAGCCATTGCCTGTTCCCGACTGGGACAATTTCCTGAAATTGCTCTAGAGCTGTCAAGTTCTTGTTTGTGTGCTCAGGCAGCTCTCTTCTGCCCCCTTCTGTCACAGATCTGCATGTGCATAGCTGAGCCCACATAACCTGTCTCTTCCTCCATTCAACAGCATTTTGTTGAATGTATATAAAGCACCAGGTACAGTCCTAGGTGCTTGTGATACATCAGCACATAAAATGGAAGAAATATTACTTGGGGAGGGCTTCAAAAGGGACTTCAGCTCACAGTTCAAGGGGGTCACTTTCAGAGTTTTGCATCACATGCCTTGAGAATCACTTTTATCAAGGAGCCATGTTTTAGAATGGCTTCTCACTACACAGACTTTGATTCAAACTGGCTCATTTAATCAGATTTGGGAGGAGGAGTGTAACATTTGTGTTACTGTGTTTTTCCTATAGCATGTTGCACAACATGTTCCAATTTTTTAAAGAAATGCCTACCAATGCCTGTGGGTTTCACAGTGCCCTTGGATTTCAATAACTAAAGATTGGAAATATTGTAAAGTTTTGCTGAATTGAACATGAGCAGATTTTTTCCTTGTGATTATACCTATACAGTAGAGTATAACAACTACTTACACAGCCCTTGCTTTATATTGAGTATTATGAGTAATCTAGAGAGGTGAATGTGGAGGAGAGAGTGTATATAAATTATGTGTGTGTGCTGCACCATTTTAGATAAGGGACTTGAGGAGCTGCAGACTTTGGCATCTCCTGTGAGACACGAATCTGGAACAAATCCCTGGCAGGTATGAAGGGATAACTGACTGCCTTTGAATTCATTATCTCTATTAAGAAATCTGCATCTCAGGTCAGGTTCCTTAGAACAGCATATGAGACAGGAATTTCAGTGCACATGATTTGCTGAACAAGGCCTCTTTGGGGAAAGTCCTGTGAGAGAGCAGGGGAGGATCATGGAGAGAAGATGTTAATAAGGCAAAGGCTCAGGTCAGGGCTAGCCTTGACCCCAGCCATGGAGAATCTCTGGAATGTAAAGCTTGGAGATTTCCCAACTAGCAGGCCGGGTGGCTATGTCACCAGAGGACAGTCTCCAGGGGAGGGGCAGGAATGAATGAACAGTCAGTGTGGAAGCTGGGAATGGATGTAGCAGACAGGTAAATGCATCTGGCTGTGGGACTTGATTTTCCCAGGGACTCAGTCAAGGCAGTAAATTGAGATTCCATGGAGCTACTGATAGATCAACATAGTGCTGGACTGGAAGAAATGTCTATGACCTTTTGAGTTTAAAAACAGCTTTGGAGTATCTAAAGAGTTTAGAAACTGTGGGGGGATCTATCTGGCACGGTTTGTATTGTTAGCTACTGTATGGACTAGAAAAGGACACGTGTAGGCCGCTAGGTGGGCAGAGGAAGGATGAGACAGTGTCTGGCAGAATCACAGGTGGTACATCATGGCGTACAATGTAGGAGTAGTTTCCAGTTCCAGGGGTGGCTGTGAAGAGCCGGAGAAAGCTTGAGGCTTTTTTTGCTGTTGTTTTGTTTTGTTTATTGCTATCTACAAGTAGCTTTTTAAAAATTTTATTCCATTTTATTTATTTATTTGGTACTGGAAATAGAACTCAGGACCGTGGGCTTGCCAAGCAGGGACTTGTGCCACTGAGCTATATCCCTGGTCCAGAGAAAGCTTTCTGAACCATGGGCCATCCTGGTTGGTTAGATCTCAAATACCCTGCAAATGTCTCACGTGTTTGGAAGGTGATTGGATGCTGGGGGCGCTATGTTCTTCAGTGGATTCACCCATTGGTGAGCTCAGTAGTAGCTGAACGTGTGACGGAGATGGAGCCTGGTTGGAGGTCGGCCACTGGACATCTGACCTGGAAGGGTGGATTCTCCTCCTCAGTTCCTCCCTCCTTTCTCTGCTTCCTGACTGCTGTGAGTAGAAGACCTTTTGCTCTGCCATAGCCCTGTGCCATCCTGTTTCTCTCTTGCAGTCAGTAGACCATGGTCTGAAACTGTGAGCCAAGATAAAGCACTGGTCTGTAAGTTGTGGGCACTGGCCGCCATGTCCCAGAGATGGGAAGTGACTGAAGCACCGCCCAGTCCAAGGCGGGGCCCTTCATAAAATCCTTCCTGTGCGACAAGTCACAAATGGCCACACACTGATGGCTTCAACAACAAAAATTTATTCTCACAACTCTGCAGGTCAGAATTCTGAAATTGAAGTGTTGGTCAATCCATGTTCCTCCATGGCTCTAGGGGAGCCCCTCCCAGCTTTGGATGTGTCCAGGTATTATGGTTGATACACTGCATTAGCTTGAGGAGTCTCATGCTTAACTAAGTGGCTCAGCAGTTCACCAACGTGGGGTGAAAAGGACAGGCCCTTAGTGCTCTAGGATGTTCATTGTGTCAACTTGAGAAGTTTAGAAGGTTAACTATGTGAAGCAGCAGGGGGCCCAGGTCCTTACTTTGTGTTCATCCTGAGCCTGAGCAAGAGGAGGGCTTGGAGATGGGGTGGGTATGTGGGTCCACGCTCCTTGGGGTGGGGAGGCTGTGTACAGTATAAGGGAAATGAGGGAGGACTGATCGCTGGTTCTTTGCAGGAGCTCCAAAGCTACCTTCGGCTTGGTAGTCATTTCCTGACTTCTGGTGCAAATTGTTCAGCTTCTGCTTGGGACTGTTCAGCCTTCTGGTATAGACACTTTCGTCTTCATTACAGATTCTTCAGCACTCCTTTGCAAACCCATCAGCCTCATGATTTGGATTTGCACGGACACTGCAATGAGCTCCAGACCTTGCACTGGACTCTTCAGTCTCCAGGGTGCAGACACCCTCTGCACGCTTCCTCATCCAACTCTATGGCTGACCATTGTAAACGAAACTTGTAATTTCTTCTACATTTGTACATCTTATGTTATATCTGTTTCTCTAGTAAACCCTGACTGATACACCGGGTTTTCACAGGCTTGGAGCTACATTACTGCAATCAATGCCTCCATCTTCCTGTGGCATCTTGTGCTTTTTCCTCAGAAGGTCACTTGTCCCTGAATGTAAGCCCTGCGCTCATATTCTGGGGTGCTCTCAATTAAAAATCTTTGTATCAATGTCATCGTCAAAGGTCCTTTTCTATGATGTTGTAATTTGTAGCTTCCTGGGTTTAGGATGTGCACATATTGTTTGGGAGACGGTACTCTGTCCATTACTCTGTTACCTGTGAAATTATTTCTGGCCCAAAATGAAAGAGGCATTGGATTTAAGCTCCTATAATTAACCATTACCTCATAGGGTACAGACCTCCTAACCAGGAACCCCAAATGTTATTGTTTCCATATAAAACTACCTTCTCGGTACAAACTTGGGATTAAAGCTATCCAGCTTACCAAATCTAAGGCTGTTTGTTAACTCTTTCTTTAAAAAAAAAATAGGGGCTACTCGCCCTTCATTGAACCTTCCAATGATAGAGCTTCAAAATAACCCCAGGTTAGTTTTCCTCCAAGTAAACACACGGACAGTGCAAAATGGTCAAGATGGGATCATTTCAGCCTGTTTATGCTGGATTCAGTACTTGGTGAGTCACTGCATTAGCCAGTGGCAGGGGGAGGTACAGGGAGCGGAGTAGCGGGATTACTGAGGATGTGTGGAACTACAGAGCAAGGCAAAGAGTTGGCCATGTGAGGGGAGAGCAGAGAAGACCTTCTAAGCACTAAGCATAGAGAAGACAGACTCTAAGGCAGGCTAAGCTCTGGGTGAGCAGGGAAAGATGCTGAATTCAGTGCTGAATAAGCGCATTGATTCTGAAGAGGCTGCAGTTCATCCAAGTGAAAATCTCATTAAACTGAGGGCTGATGAGTTTCTGCTTTTTCATTCTTGAAAAACGTTTTAATTCAAATGCTCTGCACAAAACTCTCCTTAAACATGATGTAAGGTCTCAGCAGTTTCTACTCCATAATATGTTTTAATATTATTACTTTGTACATACCATCTGAGTCTTAATTTTTATTTTAAAATCTCTCTTCTGGTTTTTCTTTCTCATTACTTTTTTAATGTTCTTATACACTTAGCCCTGAAAACAAGCAGTGCATTTGTAACTTATGTTCTTCGCTGCTACTTCCGTCCTACTTCCTAAACCAGTGAAAAGATAAGAGCGATTTATTACTGGCCTTTTTCATAAGGGTGAGAAAGGCTTTCCTCGCATCCCCTGTGGAAACAGTGACATCATTGTATTTATGTGAAATTACAAGTATGACACTGATTTACAGCTTTGCACTCTCTCTTGCCTTTCAAATGACTCTACTTTTCACACCATTTTAGCAGATGAAGAATTTACTCATGGAGGGCATATATTATAACAATCACTAATCAAGTAGAAGAAGGCCTTAATATTGTATTTTAATTTTTAATATGTCCTTTAAAGAAATTATCTTTTTATACTTTTATATTTTGGCTCAAATATTAAACTTATTATTATGTTGCATTTAAATCTGCTTTATTTTAATAGTGCATACAGAAGTTACATTACAAGGAAATAAACATTGAGTGTAATGGAATCCTGGCTAAAGTAAGACACAATACCACAGAGTGTATTCATTTAACTTTCTGTATAGCACTGTGGTGGCTGACTGAGGAACTATTGAGAGTAAAAATTATTGAGAGTTTGACAAGAGTCTATTCAGTCAAGGGCCCATCACCTCCCAATGTATCCAATTCCTTATTATAGTTCCACACTACAGGAAATACTCTACTTCTTCAATTAGACATTTCAAATCATGAGTAGGAAGTCAAATACGAGTTCCTGACAAGTCCTTGTGTCTGTTTGCTGTGAAATCCTTGAGTTATTTTCCAGGGAAGAGTCCGGGCAATATGAATAACATTTCTTGAATCTGAAAAACATGATGCTCTGAAATAAAGCTGACTTGCTGTCTTCCTAAAAACACCTAAACTAGATGTTGAAACAAGTAAGCGATGGCTGTCATCTGTCCACAAAGACAAGAGAATGACCTACTTTTATCCCTAGATCACTGACACATGTAACTGTGAAAATTTTGTGTCGTGAAATTGAACTTATAAGGTAGGTAATGAAAAATGTAGAAAAAACAGCATGCAAATAACATCATGTTTCATATGATCCAGAGTAGGTAACAATGGGAGAAGTTCTGATATTTCTTAAGTAATTTTTGCTTTTCTAGTGATGTTCTAAGTGCATTGTTGGGGGGAGTTTTGTGCTTTAGGAATTTTCAACAGAATATGTATATATATATATATATATATATATGTGCCACTGGATTCCATTGTTTATACTTAATATTGCACATAAAGTACTTTGAAACACACATTCTTTCAAAACATTGAGTCTTGCAACTAGATTTTATATCAAAATCTTCAATGAATACATGTGATCACACATAGCACTAGTGATCTACAACTGTAAGAAAGTAGCATCCAGACCAAAATCATGAGTCTGTTAACTAGGTGTTTAACTGTAGCAATGTTGTAAGAGGAAGATTTTGAAAGGGATGAGAGTTAACTTATAAATCAAAATACTTTCAACAAAGACTTAAGAATGACTACATTTTAAGTTAAGGCATATATCCATTACAAGGGGAAAGAATTTTCCGCTTCTTTTACCATTGCTGCCCAGAGAATCTGGCAATGAGAAAGGCTTTCTCGCCTGTTCTACTTGACCTTACCAGTAAAGGCGATGGGCCACCTGGATGCTCTGCAAGGAGCGGTGCAGGAGAAGTTCCACCAAAGGACTCTGAAGGCTCCATTCAAACTTGACCGCCTGCAATAACAGAGAATGATTTTATACTTTTTCCTCAGGGACAAAATCTATAGAAGAGGGCCAGGATGTAGCTCAGCAGCACAGTGCCTGCCTGCCAAGTGTGAGGTCATGAGTTCGATCCCTGGTACCAAAAAAAAAAAAGAAAAGAAAAGAAAAGAAAAAAAATATAAGAATACAGAGCTGAAGAGGCTTGAGAGGAAACTAGGAAAAATGGCATTTAGATTTCAGTAAGTTCATAATATATTCGATACCTTTAAATTAGAGTCCAACTAGTAACATCCCAGGTACTCATTACGCAGTTCGAGTTTGTGTGCTCTTGCTTCTTTTCCTTCCTTATATTTCAGGGCTAAATGGTAATAAGTAATACCCAGTGAGCTCATCTGTGCTCCAGAGGAGACTCATTGCTGTGCCTGTGTCTGCCTTTGTCTGTCTGTCTCTCTGCTTCTGTCTTTCAGTGTCTCTCTCCCTTTTACTTATACACACACACACTCAGAGTTTAAGCCACGGCATTATATCACAGTACAGACAGGGGAAAATCTGGATAGTCTCTTCATTTACACGCACCTTGATGAAACACCTCAAGACACTAACCATCCTCAGGGACGGGAAAGTTATAAATTCCTGAGGTGTGAGAGTGCTGACCATGAGCTCATGAAATTTGCATAAGCTCCCAAATGCTGATGGAGTGTCAAAAGGCCTCAGTGGGTATTGTCTCTGGCTGGAGCTATAGGCAGCTTTCCATACAGGCTAGTGCTGGGCTGACTAGCTCACGGGTTTTATGTACATCCTAATTGTAAACTTCTGAGATGGGACTGAAAAATATAATGAATGTTTACAATTTTAGAAAATTATTGCAATGAAAACATTATCATTAGTCCCCCTCACTTTGAATACACTTAACCCGTACTTCCTGTCACTTGCTGAGGCAATCCTGAAAGTCCTCTTTGGTGACTGTTTTTAGTTGTGCTGTCATGATCCAATCCAAAACATTGACTTTTTATGGTCATATTGATTTTGGGGAAGAACCGAAGTCCCATGGTGCTGGATCAGGTGAGTAAGGTGGATAAGATGAACCGTAATGTCTGTATGAACCTGCCTTTCCATTGTCTGGCGCTCAGTCGGCGCATTTGTCCTATTGCTTATCACACCTTGTAAAGACACTCAGGAAAGAGGCCTTCCCGAACTGCTTGAGAAAGTGGCAAGAATGATGACATATGTGTGTTGGACACAAAGGGAAGGCTGGGCGTGGTGTCACACGCCTGTAATCCAAGCACTCGGGAGGCTGAGGCAGGAGGATCCTTGCAAGTTTGAGGCCCACCTGGGCTACAAAGTGAACTCAAGGCCAGTCTGAGCTGCATAGAGAGACCTGTCTCAAAAAGACAAAAAAAGAAAAGAAAAGAAAAGAAACAAAGGGAAGATTTTAAGGAGAATTAACAGCAATGTGTTTTTTTATTGTAATAAATTTCTACAAAATAAACGCACCATTTTTGATCAGCTCTTATATAACATAGATATATGAGCAAGAGACATCTGAAAATTTACTTCCTTGATAGCTATTTTTAAATTTCTTTCCAATATTTCTTATTGAACTCAGTACCTATTGCTCTTCAGTTGACTTCTTTGACTAAAACTCCTTGCTTTATTCTGATCCAAACTGCCACTAAATCCCGTAGTGGCATGTAGGTAGCATGTTGGCAGTTTCTGTGTGCACACTATATTATTGTGAACTCTGCTCTTGGACTCTACCTGCATAGTTACAACCTGCAGTTGATGGTATAACAAAAATAATATGATTCCAGTGGGGTAGGATTTTTATGTGTGGGAAAGGCTTAAGGTCAGGGTGGAGCGTGAAAGTCTTATTGGAAACTTTACAACCAATAGTTTTAAAGTCTTCCCGCTTTTTATTCATTTTCCAGTCACATCGCACATTTCTTCCCATCCTAGAACATGCTATGATCCTTACTTTCAGTTAATTTAACCGCAGCTTCATTGAACTTTGCCTCCTGTGTTTTTGCTACATTGCATTCTGTGCACTTATGAATTTGGATTTGCAGGAATATGGCTTCCATATTTACTCCTGGTGCCAAGCATATTGACTCTGGGGTTTCAGGTGAGAGTATATGGACTTTTGTAAGAACTTACTCTTCTGAAAAAGCTCTTTCATGCTGCTCACCCTTTGAGCCACAACATAAATGGTGATTCCATAAGTTGGATTATTTTTTCCTCATGATACTATTCTGCTAAGTAGAAGGAAGTTGTTACTATTAAGACCAGCAGAAGTAACTAGAGTATAGCTAGTTCTACACCACAGCTAGTTCTACACTTCAAAGAAATTCACATTGTGTGTGCAAGCTAAAAGGGTATCATATTTTATTCATATGTTCTTCCTCTTCATTCTTAGAGTTTTTCATCAATGGTCAAAAACTGAGACTGCTGGAATTTAAAACAGCTTCAAACCTTTTATATAAGAAAATATCTGAGCTTAGAAAAAAAAAAACCCATAAAGATCAATATTTTAAAATTCTTCTGACCCAGCACAGAGACAAAAGTTATCATCCTAGGTTAGGTGTTCTCTCTTTTTCATGCTCAGTTTTAACATGTGTCATTTAATTGTGAATCTTTCATCCTATTCAGATTATGTCTGTTGTTGCTCATATTTCTTGTTGACTTTATATTCTTCTCTAAAATTACTTCAACATTATAATAGTCAAGGTCATTACAATGTACTAGTTGGCAGCAGAATCTGGATATTAGAATTACTTTTATAAGATTTAAAATCAATACTAGAATTCTTTCTGAGAAAGATAAGAAGCTCTAATTATGAGAGCTGCCTAGCAAGTAATGACTTCTCCATCACCTTTTTTGGCTAATACAGTCATGAAAAGATTTGACAACACACATACTTGTTTTTCCCTGGTCTAATTAATAAGTAGATAGCTTTAGATATTTTTCCATTTTGAATTTTATATGTCTTTTTGTTAATGTACCTGTTTATACTAGAAAATACCTGCATTCTTTGCATTGACATATAAGTTATAATTTAGTTCTTTGGCTGGCCCAGATACCACTTGGAAGTAGCCTGTTGTTAATTCATTGGGGATTTAAAGAGAATCATTAGTTAATTCTGGTATCCCTTGGCAACCTTGAAGTTCTTACCTGAACAAGCTGTGGGAGATACTCCAATAGTTCATCATTCCAGAGGTGGTCCAGTTGTTGAACAGCCACTTTACGAATTTCCTGATCTGGAAAACTGATACAGAGTAGATATGTCTATAAACTTGGAATGGTGAGGAATAATAAATGATACACACCAGTGAGAAGAGAGAATGAATTCCACTTCCACTGCCTGAGGTAAAATAATCCATGACCAGTTAGAACCATCATTTGCATTAAGCAATTTTTTTCCCTGTTTTGTAGTCTACACTATCCTGAGGACTGCAGTAGAAAACCATTTCTACCAGACTTTACAAAAGTGGGTTTTCAGGTCCCCACCAGATTTGTTATCTATAAGATGGGAATTATGGGATATCTAAAATCTTTTCTATTTAGCTCAGCATTTGTTAAATAATTACCAACTAGAGATTTGATAGTTTATGATTAAAAATGGCATCTAATATTTTAAAACTGGTTTTAGTCAGATCTTCATGAACACCAGAAGTCTAAAATATTTTAGAATAACTAAGCAAACATCATTTACTAAGGATACATGTCACTAGGCTGAAGTTCTTGAAGGTAACGGTGTCTGATGCATTTTGAGACTGCACATTCCCATTTTAACATTTAGCACTCATTGGGCACGTAATAAATGTCTGTTATGGAACTAAATCTGTGAGGTATTTGCCATGGTTTAAATCATATTCCAAAGACAATTGTATTCTCAAATGGATCCTCAGATTGCTATCATGCTGATCCATCGGAAGATTAAATTCTATTATCTTGAAGTTCCTGGGAAGGGTGTGGACAGAATTTGGTACCATACTGCTATGAGATAATTTTGACCTACCACCTTGACACAATTAGGGCTTTGGTAAGAATAATTAATTTTAAAAGGACAAAGAAGGAAGGGAAAAAATACACACACACACACACACACACACACACACGATAGCTAAGATAATTGTACTACTAATTTCTATTGGTTTATTGAAAGCAACAGTTCATGTGTAATTGTTTGATCAGTCTTACATGCCTATATCTGGTCATCTGGGTAGTCACTTTGAAGATAACAACATGTAATATAACAACCACTGTTAATTTCCTATCACTTTGTTTTGAAATTCTGTATCATTTTTATTGCTTTTATGTTGTTTTGTTTGTCTTTGTTTTTGTTATTTTTTTGTTCTGTTCATTTAAAAATAAAAAACATTAAATAAACAAGTCTTTTTAAGCAAAATTCTAATATGTATAATTTAAAATGTGAGTAAACTACTCGTAGCAACTTATTTAAAAAGATGTGAATGAGTAAACAAACAAGACCTTAAATTCCTTTTGTAGGGAAGTAAGTCAGGTGAGGGTTCTGAAGATTAACTCTCAGTAGTGTCGAAGTCAGGAAATGTCAGTGGTTAGTGTGCAGTACCATTTTTAGGATATTAGGTTACTGAAGGGTGAAATGAGTAGTGTGCAACTGCAGAGTAAAGTGACGATGGCATTACTCTGTATCCCTCAACTGTCCTTGAAAACAGCTTGAAATGTATAATGCTAAACAGACATTATGTTTTTCTTCAGTTAAACTAGGCATTTGAATTGCAACAAGAATTTCACTTTTAAGGTTTAGTCACTTCAAGCTCTTATTTCTGACCTGCAAATTGGTTTCCAAATACAAATTTTCTCCCTTTGAACATCCTAGCAACAAGATCTAGTGAGAACTGCAGTCCAGATGCATCTGCTAAGGTCAGATGATCTCAGCCTGACCTCACACCCAGAGAGCAGAAGAGTGCACTCAGAATGCAAAGCCAGAAGATGTCAGCTTATTTTAGCACATTAAGACTTTAGAATCTCCTAACTAAATGCAATTGACTCTAATTTATTGCTCTCCATTACTAAACCATTTGTCTGAAACTTGTAGACATCAAGGTCATTTTGAGGGCAGTCTGAAGTCGCATGGGGAAGAGTTACTTGGTCTTCTTGTTCCTATGTGATGACTTGTTAAGTCGGATGCTAGTCACTCTTGCTTTTTTGTGTGGCTGTTTTACCTTACTGATATGACGGGCATAAAGAAAGAACAACAGGAAATAAGAAATACAATAAAATGAAAATCTTTGGTAAACACCCTACTCATAAGTATTTCTGTGTAATAGATTGCAAAGCCCAGGAAGTCAGAATATTTTTGTCTGTTTTGCTCCTAGTGTGTTGTTAATTCTCACTTTGAAGCATAATCAGCCTCAGAAAATTGGTATTTAACCTGCTTTTTCATGGGCCCCGAACTCAGGTACAGATCAATAGACAACTATGTTCCCCAAATCCTGGCATTTTGTCCCGTGGTGATATCTAAACTATGTAAACATGCTTTCGGGATATAGTTGTTGGCATTTCATGGTCAGTAGCTTGTTCCTCAATGAGGTAAGGGTTACCCATATTAGTTCTCTGACTTTAGCGTGATATTTACAGGCTGAAATGTCACATGTAATAGAAGACTTGCAACGTGTTTTGAATTTTCTACAATTCAGATTATCACATTTCCCAAAGATTTGATTTGCTTGAAAAACGCCGATATAATTCCTGCTAGTCATAACCAGGAGATACTCCTTAGCAATTCTACTGACTTGGGGCCACAAACTATTACAGGAGTGGACATTATGTTATGAATCTTGGTAAGAACAAATGTACTGTGGAAAGATCCATCAGGGTGATGCCAACTAGGTCCTGACTTAGCTATTCAATAGAAACTTCCTTGTACTCATTCGGAAAATATTTTGCTGCAGTATCATAAGTGGAGATACGGCTATAGGTGTGAAAATGAACAAGTCGTTGAAAGGGCATTATTCATGGGGCAGATCATGTAAGATGAAATAAATTTCCACTTACAAAAATGCGTTTTTTAAAAAATAGGCTTCACAAGAGCCTATGTAAGATAAGTTCAATTATGTTATTTGTCATTTTCTATATGTTCATATCAGCAATATTATGTAATATTGATCCCCAAGCATGTCTGAAGACCAGGGCAGAAACAAAACATCACTCTGGCTCACTTGTTAAGCATTTATTTGCCCTTTTAGTTGAAGTAATACTTGAGTCTCTGGGATACAGGATAAGACTGCACAGCTCATATAATACAACCTCATACAGTGATCATTAAGGAATTATCTAAGACTTGAACACAGCCCATTGTCTGGGGACAGTATTGAAAGACAAAGGAAAAATGATTCCTTGAAGATTAAGACATTTACCACTGATAGAATTTAAAACATGTGTCCCAAAACTCAGAAGGTAAAAAGATTAAGCAAAATTAAAGCATCAAGATAAATATTTTTGAAAAGATTTTCCATGATACCATATCTTGCCAAAAAGGTAGAGTAAACATCAGGTTTGGGGTCAAGCAGAGCATTATGGTGAAATGGCCATGTGTAGGTGTTTAGGGAGGAAGACAGCCAAGCATTTGAGTAATTCTGGCTCCAATGAAGGAAAAAAACTAACCAGCAGCCGCGATTTACTGCATAACAGTGGTTTTTAAATGTTTAAAAATTATTGAAGACTACAAAGAGTTTTGTTTAGATGGGTTACATATACTCTTAATTGTCAGATATAAAATCAAGATATTTAAGAAATATTAATTCATCCAAAATAGCATTAAGAAACCCACTTTATCCTAACCAAAATACTACATTTCTATGAAAAATAGTCATATTTTCAAAGACAAAGGAAATATGCAGGGACAAGTGGTATGGTTTTTCCATTTTGTCACATCTCTTCACTGTCTTGCTCAGTAGAAAAGACTAACGTTTCTTATCTGTTACTCCATTAAATCTGTTGCAATGGTACCAGTCACATAACCTGAGGAAACTCTACACTCTGGAACAAATGAGTGTGACAAAGGCAAAGGACACCTTAAAATTGCTATGGAAACATTTGGGGCTTGGTGGCGTTTGCATAGACATTTTGGGAACTTCAGACCTCACTGTGAGCACGTGAGATGCACAACCCCGTTTTGTATGTGTCCTGCCTGGGAGGTGGGGCAGGGGACAGCCCAGCAATCCCACCTGTGGTCTGTTTCTGAGACAGCAGAGCATCACCCTGTGTCTCTCCTGAGTACAGACCGGCTGAGAAGTCCTCTGACAAACATTGAGATTTGCAAATTGCCATTTATTTTCTCTCTTGCAAACCTTTACAAATCTTCTCTCAGACAGCCACAGGAATACTACAAAGCGCCAGGCCAGCGACAACAGGGCCAGGGGGGTCATGAAATTAAATTTCAACAGAAAAATAGTGTCTTTCAACTTCTTCCAGCTGACATATTATTTTTTGTCATTTCTGTTCGGTTCTTATTTTCTGCCTGTACCATTGTTTTTCTCTTTTGTTCTTCCTTTTCCAGTTTGAAAATTATATAGGAACAATATCTTATTCAAAGAACTTTTGAAGTGATAGGTGAAAGCTAAATGTGATGTAACAAATATCGACCTTTAAAAAAAGCGACTTTGAGGAGACTGAAAAGCAAAGAAATCTGAGATCAAATTTAAGCATAATAGAAATGTCAGCCTTCAGAATACACAGCATGAATTCATGCAGAATGCCGCAAAGCTATTCACAGTTAAAAGCCTCAATGTCAGGTTAGAATTAGAAAACCATTAGGACTGCAGAACTGTTTCTCCAATAAGTTTTGAGTCTGACGACACACAGAATCAGTTGCAAGAAAAATATCAATATGAATAACAGTGCAGTTTCTAGCACTCAAAAATATCAGATCTGACAGAAGAAATTCTTTCCAAGCAAAATGATGGAAAAGGGCTCTTTAGGATATTTGTGATTTCTACTGAACAACTGATGTTCTTCCAAGGATTTTTACATGGTTATAGAATATTAGAACCCAAGGAAACTTGGAGACCAAGTGCAGGCTTCCTATTATACACATGAAGAAAGTGAAATGCAGTGAATTTAAGAAGTTTTCCCAAGGATATTTGTGGCACTGAAATGAGAAGCCAAACTATTCAGGGGATTAGACCCTTTTGATATTTTGCCTAGATTTTACCATGTCATTTATATAAAATCACAAGACTAGTTGGGTGCGTTATTTACGTATTGCATTCTAAATTGATCAAAGGAGACATATAGTAAACTGTGTGACACGTTTGATTGGACTGGAACATTGTCCCAGTCATGGATCAAAAGGAGTAATAATCCTAGACTCATAAAAAGACTTCAAATTTATACATAATTTCCTGGTAGATTGTTTATAGACTGTCATATAGAATTTTGGAATTAACCATATAGTTATGGTATTACTGAATGAAAATGGCTACTTATAATGAAAGAGTAGGGTTTTTTTGTTTGTTTTGAGACAGGGTCTCTTTATGTAATCCTGGCTGGCCTTGAACTTCCAGCAATTGTCCTGCCTCAGCCTCCTGAGTGCTGAGATTACAGGCGTGCACCACCATGCTTGGCTCCGAAGAGTAGTTCTGGATGTTGTTCCTCTTTTATGATTACATTTTGATTCTACTTATAGACAAGCTTAAAAATTACTGACATAAAGCAAGTTTTGTACTGAAATCATCATATAGATTCTGTGTTTGGATGCATTAAACATGAAATGCAGAAGTAGTATGACAGGCTAAAAAAGACTAACGGATTTCGAGTCTAAGTGTCAAAACTGCTCTTTTCCTCCCTTATGGTTTCTTTCTAAGCACATTCATGTATATCCTTGACTTAATTTCTATCCTTCTGCGGATGATTTCCACACTGAAATTTCTAGCTTAGATCTTCTTTGAGTTTCTAGAAGTGTACATTCACCTATTTCAAATACACCTTCAGGCCAACACTTCCAACCCTAACAATGAGATACACCTTATAAAATGTGTCATTTAATGTGCTGTGTCTTGATGAATGTTCATAATATCAACCTACTTATATAAGACGAAAATGTGAATGTAACCCTTGATACGGCTCCTCTTCCCCGCCACAGCCCTGTAGACAGTCCCTCATTGTTAGTCCTAAGTGTTTTCACATTTTGTTCCTTTTACCATCTTTCTCTGCTTTCCTGCTCTTCCCCGACACATGGACCACTCCCATAGCTTCCTAACTGGACATCCTTAATCTACCTTAGTTTCTCTCACCAAATCTATGCTTCACTCAGAAACCAAAGGGATCTTTACAAGATGCAAACCTGCTCAAAATATTTTCCCACACTCATTTGTATCTTCCCATTGTTAATGGAATAAGGGCCAAGTGGCCAAAACTGGGCCTACTGAGAAGTCCATGTCACAGTTGTCCAATCCCATCACGACATGGCATTTTATCTTATATAACACACTCCTGCCTTGGCTGCAGGCACCCCACTGTCTTCTAGTGTTGTAACTACAATTGTCTCAGTACCTGGTCACATTTACCTAACGTCAGCCCAGAAAATTCTTCTCTTACTCTTCTCTTTGTGCTACTTCATTCTCACTCCTGCTTTGCATCTGAGCTCGAACAGTTTCCCTCAGGCAGATCGTCTCCCTGTTGAAGAAAAGATTTGTGTCCTTTGTTGTATGTGCAGTCGTAGGACCACGAGATGTTGTCAGAAATGTCATAGCAGTTGTTTTATGTGTCTAGTTTGATAATAGCCTTCATGTTCCTCCAGCAAATTGCACCTCCACGAAGAGAGACTGTTTCTTTCTGCTAAATATGCTAGTTTCAGGGCCCAGCGGAGTGCCAGCATGAGTACGTTGTCAATACACACGTATCAATAAATGGATAAATAAAATGGGCTTCAATTTCTTCCCCTGTATGGCGGGAGTCATTAAAAAGGGACAAATTGTGGAAGTTGATAATAATTTTAGAGAAGTTGTTCTGCATATCAGATTACATAACATGGTACACTGCTTTAGACATTTTGTGAACAAGTGTGAAGTATGTTATGATACTCTTTTATAAGTCTCATACAAACCACTTTAAGTTATTGACACACTGTAAATGTTGTATTTCCCAGGATGTTGTTGATATTCGTAACTTGACAATGTGAGCATCTGAAAACTGTGAACTCTCTTAAGAATAAAATTACAGAGGGGACATTGATGATAAGGATGGTTGGTTGCCACTGTCGAATGCCTTATCAGTACTTCACTTTATTTAGGCTCCACTTCTAGAAAATATATAATGCTATCGCTCCTCAGTACATGGGTAAAGAAACTTGTCAAAGTCATGCAGGTTCTGTGTGGCAGAGCAGATCTATCTATTTCACATGTTCGTTTGTCATGTATGAAATTTAAAAGTAACTTAAGAGATGCCTTCAAAAGTTCACAAAGATGAGACAGAGTCTGCTTCTCTCATTCTTAGCTCACCACGATTTTTCCTTGATGGATAATAGAGTTGCATTTCAGTTCATGTACACTTTTACCTGCAAACAATTAGGTTCACAAAAGGAAGCATTTGGCAAAATTCTGTGTTTGTTGGTGAGCTCTGCATTGGGTGATGAACATGACAGTGGCCATCTTTTACAGAATGGTGGAACAAATGAAAAGCGTGAGCCAAGGTTCCCCTGTAGTGACATTTTCACATTTTTCTCATGTATATGCACACTGATCTGTAACTTCTTCCTGTTTTTCCTTCCCTACACCTGAAAGACGTGGATACAACTTCCACGTACATTTTTTTCTTTTACACTTTTGTTCCAGCCTCTTGCCTTTTGATTTCATTTCTTTTTGCCACTTTACCTGTCCTTGTGTTTTTTGATTTTCCCTTTATGTATACTTCCCCTCAGTTCATAAAATGCCTGAAGTGTTTGGATTTAAACAGGCATATAAACTCCAAACCTGGAAGATCTTTTCCTAACATCCTCTAACCTGAGCTTTCTTCTTGCCTTTATACCAGGGTATTCCAAGAAACACAATTTATTTCTCTCTCTCTCCTCTCAGAAACTTGAAGTATGGGCTTCAGCTTTATTTTTAAGATATAATGAAGCAATTTCATCTCTAGATGTATACCCAAAGAAATTGAAGTTGGAATGTCAAGGAGATGTCTGTACTGTAATGCAAATTTCAGCATTATTTGCAATAGCTAAGGATATAGAAACAAATAAAGTGTCCATTAAAAATAGATAAATAAAATATAGTATATATACATAATGGAATACTACAGAGTCTCAAAAAAGGAAAGACTGTCATTTTTGAGAATATAGATAAACCTGGAGGATATTATAGTGAGTGAAATAAGCCAGGTACAGAAAGAAGATAGTGTATGATTTCACTTATCTGCGGCCTCTAAAACAATATGGATTCCATAGAACCAGACAGTAGAAAGGTGGTTTTCAGAGTTAGTAGGGGGAGGAATGGAAGAAAGAAGAGATGATCAAAGAGTACAAATTTCAGTTGGGCTGGGAAGGTAAGTTTGGTGATTTATCACACTGCATGGTAACCACAGTGAGCAGTAATACTGTACTGTGTATTTTAAAATTGCAAAAAGAATACATTTAGAAAATTGTCATCATAAAAATGGTAAGCTGGAGATTTTATTTAGTGTTAATCTTAATGCAATGTTTGCATGTGTCAAAAGGTCATATTGTGCTCCACAAATGTATATAATTATTGTCAATAAAAATAAATTTTAAAAGCCCCTTGCACTTGCAAATACCAATAACCATTCTACTTCCAAATTTGTATATTTTTAGATCTAACACAAATTTATGCCTCTCTAAACCCTTAGAAAATCTTTCTCATGAGCACTAAACTATCACCTTTTTTCTGAATGTTCTCCACCATCTTGGTCATTTTCTTTGTGTTTTCTTTCTTGGCTGTTTTACTTTGGACCGCTGGTAAAATGCTGCTGCTCTCCCAGGTTCTATCTTTGGCCTTTTCGATATTTCTTCTGTTTTTGCACAATACCTATTTTATGTTTTCTACTTTTCTGGCTTCATTGACTCATTGAAAGCCAAGAAATCCCAATTTTTTCAAGATCTGGTCTCTCCACTAAGCTTCAGATCTGTGTATGCAACTGATTGCTGGGCATTCTCTCCCAGAAATCCCCTTCTGATATTTAAAAAAAATGTAACACATCCAAAATAGAACTCCTCAACTTTTATTCCCAGGATTTTCTCTCCTTTAAAATCCTTGCCTTGGTTTATAATGTAATTTTATATCACTAACCCAAACCAGGAAGCTGAAAATTTTCCCTACCTCTTCTCTTTGTTATTTCCACTGAAATAACTTTCAAATCTACCCTGTGGGTCCCTACTACTGCTTAGACCAAACTACGACCATAGTTCAAATAGGCTATTCCAATACCTCACTTCTGTCTAATATCCTTTCTCTCACCTTCTTTTTAAAATCCATCCTTCACACTGATACCAGTACTATCCTTGCATATATAAATTGGTTTGTATGACTCTCATTCTTAACATAATTCCTTGGGCTGATATAGAAAGTCTATATTTCTTACCTGGCCCAAGAGAACAGAAACTATCTAAATGACACCATCCTTTTCACCGTAGTATCCTAGTATAATTCTATTATGTTAAATTTATTCACTGTTGTCTGAATCTCCATAGCCATCTACACACTAGTCTTACCTCAGGAAATTCCTGTGAATATTTCAAATCAGAATTAAATTTCTTTGTAACAATTTTCTTACCTGGTCTGAAAGTATTTACTTCTCTCTGCATTGGGTACATGTAGCTTTTGCTACCTACACCTGCACAGGGTACACTGGGTAGGGAACTCTAGCTTGAGTCTTTCTCTATAAATTGTGTGTCTCATAGAGACTGTCACCCATGCTTATTCTTTTCTCTTTGATTCAGTCTTTACCAATTTTTCTGCACACACAGTTTTGGTTAATAAACAAATAGAAAATATACATCATGATCCACCATTTAATTATCCGATTGCAGAAGTCTTCAACTGCATCTCATTACTGCATATGCAATGTTTTCTATTTACAATGCTAGTCAAGAATGGCTTAAGTCTAAACTAAACTCTGCAATAAACGATACAATGGTTTGGTGCAAATATTTTGTGAAACAGTTTGCCAGAGAAATTGACTTTGGAAACTATGGCACTGCTTCTTAAGTATTGCTTTTCTTCCTGCAAAACAATAATTTTACATCATGTGGGATCAAGTTCTGGTGCCTTACCAAATTTTTATTTAAGCTCTTGTAACCCTCTGATGCCAACTCAGAGTTGCTATTTTTAAATGAATTCTTTCCCTGGACTAACTTTTAATTCCTTGGGTAATTTCTGCTTGCTGTCAGCAGTTAAATAGCTGTGCTTGTGCATCAGGGTTCAGGAAAATAGCAACCATCTGCCAACAACCACAAAGCTAGCCACGGGTCTCTGCTATTGTGACAGCTCCGCCTTCTCTAACGGAAGGATCAGTACCAGCGAGCACTCCGCTGGCACTCGGTAGTGGAAATATTAACACTCCATCACCCCTTTGAGGTAAGTTAAATTTCATCACGTCTTTGGGCTTAAAAAGAAAAAATCTAAAAGGAGCTGGTGATTCTTCAAACAAGATTAAA
This sequence comes from Dinomys branickii, assembly GCA_004027595.1. Taxonomy (NCBI): domain Eukaryota; kingdom Metazoa; phylum Chordata; class Mammalia; order Rodentia; family Dinomyidae; genus Dinomys; species Dinomys branickii. The sequence continues at coordinate 188,804 of PVLD010001187.1, forward strand.
TAAGCAGCCATACTAAAAATTCTCCGAGCTCAAAATGGAGCACACCGGTTCTCAAGAGGTTAAGCCATTTAACAAACAGCCTATTCAAAGGAGGAAAAATATAGAACTCTGAGGAACTCTGACAACTCATTTAACAAGTGCATACTGTTTGTTCTCAGAGAAGTCAGCTTTTGAATTTAGAGGAGTTGAAAGGTTCATTTCTGGAAACAGCATGTCCTCAAGTTTTTTAATAGTTCAGTTAAACGAGAAGTAGGAGTCACAGGATGAGCACAATGGAAATGCTCCACCTTCTCAGTGACCCTAAGTGGTGCATGAGAAAGAACTTTGCAGAGTGCCAAGAAGTCAGGACTTAACTCAGTTCTCCAGAAGAAGTGTAATCGTCTTGTACTTTGAAACAAGTTTATATAATCTCTGGCTATTAAAATCTGATTATTCAGAAAAAAAGAAATTACAGAGTGAAGTAGGAACATCAGAATGTGGTAAGATGGCTAAGCACTGTTATTTGCAATTTTAAAAGCTATTTGAGGATAGCCAATATATTAAAAATATAAACAGAAGGTTTATGCAGGAAGGTTGCAAAGCATAGTAGTTAAGACCATAAGCTCTGCTTTCATGAAGGCCTGGACTTAATTCTTACCTCAGTGTACCAGGTCACATGGAATGATTTATCCTGTGGAAACCTTAGTTTCCTCATATGCAAAATGAGATTAATGGTAGTATATGCCTTCCAGTGTTATTTTGGGTGCTAAAAGGAGATCATACTCAGGGGGACTAAATAAAATTTTCTCTGTACACTTAAACATTAAAAGAGTAAACTAGATTTTCAGGGTCTGTTTAGGGAGAGAAGCAGAACTACACTTTGTTATTAATTGTTAGACTATCAAAGTTTATGCAGTTAATCCTTTCATTTATGTCTACCCAAGCAATATTATCTTTTTAATAAGGACTTTTGTAAGAACTATCCTTCTCTTTACAAAAATCTAATCACATTTCAATGCGTTTAAGTAATATATACAATAATGCATATCTGGATAAAACAAAAGCCCCTTTAGAAATGTGCCCCATTAGAAAATTTAGCTTGCAAGATATTGAGTTTGTCTTCACAGTTATTTTCTTATAAATTTTAGACAGTTTCATTGACATAAATTCAAATACTCTACAGTTTATCCCCATTTAAAGCACAATTCAATGTTTTTAAAAAATACTTTCCAAGATTTATGCAATAATAACCATGAAAAGAAAGCTCATACCAATAGTAGCCATTTCCCATTGCCCTCCAACCTGCCCTAGCCTGCAGTTATTACTGGTGCGCTCTTGTCCCTATAGATTCGGCAATGTTTACATTTCATATAAATGGAATTATACACAATATGTGGTCTTTGTAATTGGCTTCTTCCACTTAGCATATCAGTTTTTTGTTGTTGTTACCAGGAATCGAACTCAGGACCTTATGCTTGCCAAGCAGGAGCTTGTGCCACTGAGCTATATCCCAGGCCCTAGCATATCATTTTAAAAATCCATCCATATTGTACCATATACAGTATCTGTATTTATTCCTTTTTTATTACCAAATAATATTGCATTGTACAGATGGACCACATCTGATTTATCCTTTTATCAGTTGAAGGACATTTGATTTGTTTCTATTTTTTGTCATTCAAATGCTACTGCTGTGAATGTATAGGTATGAGTTTTTTAATAGAAATGCTTTCATTACCTTAAGTACAATTAAGAGCATGCTTAATACTTAAGAGTGCAAGTATTGACTCATACGTTGACTCTGTGTTTAACATTTAAGGAATTGTTACATTCTTTTCTCATGTGACTGCACATCATTTTTTCCCCGTCAGGGATAATGAAGTTTCTGAGTTTTGCACAGCCTCACCAGCACTTTCTGTGTTTGTCTTCTTTGACTGCAGCCTAGCCCTTGTAGTGGGAAGCAGTGTCTCATGTGGTTTTCTGCTGTATTTCCCTCAAAGTTGATCATATTGAGCATCTTTTGCTATGCCTGTTAGATTCCTGTATATTTTCTTAGAGAGAATCCTGTATCCATTACTAAATCAGGTTGTTTGTCATCTTTTTGCTCAGTTTTCAGAACCTCTGCATAATCTGAATACAGTTCCTTTATTGGACATGTGATTTGCCTGTATTTTCTCTTGCTCTATTAGTTGTTATTGTTACATTTTGAAGGGATCCTTTATTTGTTAATCTCTTCAGGAATGACAAAATCATACCTGTACTCATATTCTACCTCACTTCTACAAAAATAACTACAATTTGGCAAATAACTTTTAGCTATTTTTTTTTATATCTTAACCAGACAAAGACGTAAGGACGAAGGTAAAAATAAGAACTTGCCTTTTCCAAAATAATCAGTAAGCACTAGCATGATGGACTCCGAATGAATCCAAAGAAATGAATCAATTATCAGTTGCTTCTTGTAACATATCATTATTGCATTAGTTCATTCAACTGATGGAAATAGTGTGATGTAAAATATATATTGAATGATAAAGGAGGCACAAATAATCCTAACACATTGTAGGAGTGTTTGATCCGGTACTGAGCAATTACTAAGTTCTATATTTTATTAAGACCTTTCAGACATGGAAACAGTAAGACCATCTGTCTTGAGTAGCTCGCAGTCTGCTGTGAGTGGAACTATGCTCATGTTTACACGTTCCATGTAACATATTTAATAAGGTGCAATTCACAAGGTAATAGAGCAGTGTACTAGGCAGCAGTGGCCAACTAAGAGAAATATGTGTGTGTGTTTGTGTGTATTCCTCTCTGTATAAAAGCAGTGCAAGTATTAATACAAGAAGACCATAAGACTAATAAAACCTTCAATGTTAGAGTCACAAATGATAATGTGTGAATTCTGAGCTTGATGAGTGAGGAGAACTTGGAAACTGTTAGAAGTAACAGGAAAACCAAACAACACACCCTTTCTCTCTCTTTCCCACTCAAGCAGTTTTAGGGAGAACACATTTTTGTAAAGAAGCTTAAGTTATTTTGAAAGTTCTGTCAAGTGTGGTGGCGCACATCTGTAGTCCCAGCACTCAGGAGGCTAAGGCAGGAGGATGATTGCGAGTTTGAGACCAGCCTCAGCTACAAATTGAGTTCAAGCAAGCCTGAACTGCATAGCAAGACCCTGTCTCAAAAAAACAAAAAGCCAAAAACCAAAAAACAAACCAAGAAGGTCCTTTGGGTCACCCCTTTCCCCATCTCCCCCCCCGACCCAGGGTCCTGTGAGCGGATTCAGAGTGGAGGTGGGTGTCTAAGTCTTGCCTGGCCCAGAGAGTGTGGGCTTCCAAGACATCAGTGGGTTGATGCCATAAGGGCAGACCTCAGTACTACTTCTTGCCTTTGAATACAAAGGGTTCCTAAATTTGTCCACAAGTGCTCTCCGTAGCAGGAAGACATCTTTAGCCCCTCCTCCCCATAACCCATGTACTTTATTCTGTGAGATCCAGAGCACATTTGAGGGGTAGATTGTTTCTTTTATTCTCATCATTGTTTCATTAACTCTACATCTACTGTGAGCAAGGCATTTTGCCAAACTTTGCTTATTTAAATAATAAAAGATGCAATTCCATTTATTTTTAAATTTTGAGAGGGAGAAGGGTAGGGATTATTATTTTCTCCTTTTAATATTTTGCTGTTAATTCATTAAAACCTATGAAACTCTTTATTGAAAAAAATTGTGACAACTAATGTTACTTTAAATTTAGTGGAAAGACACAATGCTAGCTTATATTTCCTTAAAATTTGTATTCACAGCTTCTAGTTGCCTGGCTTTAATATCCAGAGCTACTGAAATCAGAAACAGACAGAATAGTTGTTGAATTAATTATAGGGTCCTCTATTTTTTCTCTTCCAACAAGTTCTTAGCCAGTAATATCATGCTCAGTATGCAGTTCATACCTGGGAGACAAAAGTCCAAGGGCTTCCAAAGGGTGAGAAAATGTCCAGCTTCTCAGGATGGTGTGCATTTCTGAAATGGTTCTTTCATCCCATCCCGGGGCGCTTCCCAGGACCAGAGGGAGGGAACAGTTTTCATTATTGCAGAAGAAGCGATAAAACCACAAGTATCTTCTCTTTTCCTCGGAGAGTCTGAAAAACCAGATTGGAAACTAATTTACTGGATTTCGTTGCACTAACAAGTGTTGCTGTAAATGTGAGGGACAAAACCTTACTCCGGTTCTTTAAGTCCTGTTCAATGTATTTCAGAAAACCCATCCTTCATCTTCCTGGAATAGTTTGAAAGGTTATTCCACCCACTTATCTTCCAATAACTCTATTCTGTTATAAAAAATTCCATAAAGATAATTCACATTTATTTCCTCCTTTTTACCCTTGCCACTTTTTTCAGTGTGCCATTCTGGTTGGCACAATGCCTGCCTCCTATTTTGTGTTTATCTGAGTGTGGCAACCTGCTCTGTTTATGACGGAGGCAATCACCCATTTGTTCTCTTCCTTCTTTTACAAATTAACTTAGACCCAGGTGGGACTACAAAGAAATAGCATATATTAAAGATGAGATGCCTTCATCTCAGAGCAAGTTTCATCCAAGTTCAGAAAAACTCCTTGCTGTTAACTTCAAAAACAAAGACCACAATTCACCCCTGCGTTCTGACTTTACATTTTTGAGTCCACTGGCACTTCGGAATGAAAATATCAATGATCCCATTTTCTTAAATGCTCAAGCATTTTCCCCTGGAGAGAGGCCGGAGTCAGAGATCTCAATCTAGGACAAGGGCCACTGGTTTATCTTGTTTTGCTCATACTCCCGCAGCAGCATTCAGAACCACAGTTCATGTGGAGGACAGTGTGTCTCACGGGACTGCGGCAGCCTTTCAGCCCTGCTTCCTTCAAATCACACTCCAGCTCAGTTTAAACCAGCCAGGACTCACAGGGAGAGTAATGAGAAATAGCAAATGACTTTAAATGCTAATTGTCTCTGAAGTTTCTTTTATATCATCTTAACCTGTGAATATTGGAGCACAGTAAGTTATGTTTAGGTCCCTTTCATAAATGTTTTTCTCTTTCCCAGTAGAAGGAGAAAAAATCAATAGTAAAATTGCTAGAACATAAGTTTTTCTGATGGAGTTCTTTTTTTCCCCACTAATATTGAGCAGTGTTTCTGTTCTTTTACATCCCCTACTGAAGCATAATTTACATAAAATAAAATACAGATTCAGTTCAATAAATTTGGACAAATGCATTTGCAAAGTAACAGTCTCCCTAGTATAAGAAACTAAAAGAGTAAATAAGATCCAAAAATTACACTAGATATTGTGAAAGGGAAAATAATTGCTCCAAAGAAAAGAAAGACTGAGATGGGGAAAAGAAGAAGGAAGGGCAAAAAATATATACATGTACACACACACACAAGATAGTTAAAATAATTGTACTGCTAATTTCTATTAGTTTATTGAAAGAAGCAGTTAGTTTATATTGTTTAATCAATCTGACATGCCTATACCTGGTAATCTTAGCAACTACTTTGAAGATAACAATATAATAACCATTGTTAATTTCCTCTCATTTTGTTTTGAAATTCTGTATTGTTTTTTGATTATGTTTTATCTTTAAAACAAAAAACAAGAAAGATAACAACCACAGTCCTATCAAGATCTAAAGACATTTTTTCATGCCACCAGAGACAGTGGCATGGTTTCTTCTACTTCAGAGAAATGACCTCTCTTTTAGGATCCTGAAATGGAACCATAGAATGCACACACTTTGGTTTACAGTTTCCTTCTTTCAGTGTCATGTTTTGAAATGATCCATACTATTGAGGGCATCAAGTTCATTCTTTTTAATTAGTGAGTATTGCTTTGTATGCATACATCATAATTTGTTTACTAATTCTTCTACTTTGATAGACATTGAGTTGTTTCCCTTGGGGGGAATATGAATAAAAGTGCTTTGATTATTTATGTACAAGTTCTTTATGGACTTTTTTTTTTCAGCTCTTCCAAGATACACTGAGGGGAATGACTGGTCTATGGGGTTTGTCTTTTGAAGAAATTGCAAAATTGTTTTCCCAGGTGGTGGTAAAAGTTTACATTTTACCTGCCTGATACAATAGCTCCAGTTGTATCACGTTCTTGACTTCGCTTGTCTTTTCAGTAGTATCTATTCTAATGGGCGCAGAGTGCTCTATCTTTGTGGTTGTGACTGCTGCTTACCGATGTGTAGGTAACTTTCCATATGCCATTTCTTTATATCTTTTCTTTTGAAGCATCTGCTTGTCTTTTGCCCACTTTTTGTTGGATTAATTTGCATGACTTTTTACATAGTCTAGATACAAAAATTTTGTCATATAAACGTTTTGCCCGTATTTTCTCAGAATGTGCCTTGCCTGCTTATTTCTTAATGGTGCCTCTTGATAAATGGTTTTAAATTTTAATTAGTTCAGTTTATAAATTTTTCAGTAGTCCCTGTTTTCTCCTTCTTCTCGGAGAGAACTTTGCCTACGCTAACATCTATTCTCTTAAGTTTGCTTCTGAAAGCTCTCTAGAATTCTAGATTTTAAATCTAGGGTAACATAATCCATCCTAATTTAATTTCCACATGTAATATAGGGTACACCTACATTTCTTTCCTTTTTGAAAAAATTTTAATCTACTTGATGAAAAAATATTTTTCACTATTGCTTTCACAGCTATTAGAAAAAAAACACATTAAGCACACAAGTGGGACCATGGGCTCTCTATTTTACGTTGTGCTGATCCCACTGATATGTTCTTCTGTCCTTAATACTGTATTGCCTTTTGTTTAACTGCTACCAATTTATAATATCTGAAATAAGACATGTGTTTATTTTCATGATTGTTTGTATCTGTGTGTTATTTATAAAATCAAATTTACAAGCATTGCCCATCCCTATTTTCTGCATCGGTTTCTCTCTATGTACAATATATATTATCTATGTTGTCTACCTACACACACACACACACACACACACACACACACACACACCCATATATTACATTGATATTGTCTCAGAGGTCACAACAATCTATTATTATTTGGAGGATTCTTTTGTTTTTTTCTGTACTTCACTATGGAAAATCGTCCTGCCTTCAAGTTCACATTTCTTTTCTTATCTACGTTGTTCCATCTATGAAGTCCATGCATCTAGTGATTTAATTTTTTTCTGTTCATGAAATTTCCATTTATTTCTAAAAGCTTTGTATTTCACTTACATATATCTTCTAAAGCTCATAAATACCTTTGTAATGCTTGTATCAAAATCATTGTCTGATAATTTTAAACACTGGTGTCTCTTTCTATTTTGTTTAAGAATTCTGTTTATTATACTGTGGAAGGTTATATTTTCCAGATTCTTCCCACTTACTTTCCTATTGATAGTATGCTGGAGATATCCTAGTAAGTTTTCTAATTAACAAGTGTACATTATATATTTGATGTGCTATATTGTTAAGAGTTAGTATCCTGCTATCTTTTGGGTGTTCAGTGATCCTTTGGCAGCTTGGTTTTATGACTTATTAGGTTGGAGCTTGGTCTGGAGCTAGAGTTCGCTTCTAATATGTAAGTGTCTGGTGTCTGTACTGAATATCTAAGATGTTTAGTGAGCTTTTCCTATTGTTATGGGATTCACCTGTGTCTTAACATTGTTCAACCTCTCATGCCTACACTCATTTCCTATTTTTTTTACAGGCCTAAAAGAAGTCCATCTGCTCACAGCCAGTTTGGTACTCACATGTTAAAGGGGGCCTGATATACATTCTGTAACTACTGATCTGCCTACCTTACTTCCGCTCCCATCATCCTCTGAAGAGTTCAGCTGTCTCATCATCACTGAACTCTGATCTTTCATTTTCCTTTAAACTTCAGAAAGACTACATACTCTTTCCTGTTGCCACGCCTCCAGGCCAAAAGCCACTTTAATCATGAAGCTTATGTCAAGTCCTGTCTGCTCAGTTCCTCAAGACCATTGTTTCACATGTATTTTGGTTGTGTCATAGTTCTTTGAGTGGGATTTGTCTGGTGCTAAGTACCCTTTGTGTTAAAGTGAAAACATTAATGTTTATGAAAACAAATTTTTTATATGTTTCATCTAAGGTCTTCAGTATATTTAAAACCACTTTTTAGTTGATGGGAGAATCAGTGTTTTTTTCAATGTCTAATTTTTAAAAAATATCACAAGTATATTTTTATTGTGCGTCTCTGAGTTGGAATTTCCTCAGTCTGATTCTATTTGATCAACTGGAAAGAAAGGATAATTAAGTCACCAACTATGTGATAAAATGTTAGTGGGCGTAGGCCACTCAAATGGCTGTTACCTGCAAACCAGAGTTAGCCTAATTATAATACAAGTTTCACCTCATTGAAGGCTGCTGTGCATCTGCTTTCACAGTTCTGGATGAAACGGTACTGCACCAAACATGAATAATCATGGTTAAGTGGTTGCAACAGCAGAAATGTTGCTTATTTTATTTATACTATTAACATAAATAGAATTTGAAGTACAAAACAAGTAGAACTCGTGGAGGTTAATTTTAAAAAGCACTCAAGCAGTTACTGTTATGATTACTTGTTTTGTTTGACCTTTTTGTTTGAAGGTATTTAAAACCTCAAAGCGTTAGATTTTTATTTTAAAATTCTCTTATTACAGGTATGTTGTAATGACCTCTTGTATGTTATATGCTAAATTGCAGGTTTTATATTTCTGAGTAGGAATTAGAAAAGACGCTCCACCTAGTTAAGATGATCATAGTGTAATATAACAATGAATTGTTAATAATTGTGTCATGAAGACTATGAGACTCTTCCACCACCTTCAGCCCACAGATCACCTCTTTTACCAGACACCATGAAAGGACAATTTAGTCCCTATGACATTTATTTTACACATATTATTTGTCACATACCATATATACTACTAAAAATATAGTGATAAAATAGATAGGCTCTTTGCTGTCCTACAGTAGCTCTTGTGAATTAATTAAAGAACCAAGAAATATTAGTGTCAATAACTGTATTAAGAGTCATAACATAAAAGGTAATGTGACAGAGAGTAAAGAGAGACAGGCTTCATCAACATGGTCAGTGAAGATTTCCCTGAGAGGTGACATTTCAGTGAAAACTTAAAGGATGAGGCGACTTAGATGTAAAGAATTTAGGAAAAAGTATCTCAGATAAAACAAACACCACCTAAAACAATCTCTCATGGGAGTGGGACTGGTGTATTTGATGTATGTGTAGGAAATTGATGTCACTGGCTTGAAGCGAATGAGAAAATCACATGAGTTGAAATGAGAAAGCAGGGCAGAAAGAAGATTTGATTTGATTTAGAGAATTATTTTTTGACAAAATCTAAATATACTCCTTGCTTACTAATTTAGTGCTATTAAAACATTACTGTATTTACCCCTGTTGTTTTCAAAATCTGCCATGATAATTAGATTTCTTTTCTTCTTGTTTCCTGAAGGAACTTCGTGCCTGTTTGCAGGATGGGTGAGAACTGGTTGCTCATTGCAACATGCAGAAATGTACCTCATCACTCATGCTTTGGTGTTTTGAATGGAATGATTTTCAATCTATTCACTTTTCCTTCACCTAATATTGTTGAATACCACAGAGAAAAGATGCTTTATAAGCATAGAAAATTACTTATTTGATTTCTAAACATTAATTGATCATCTAGCTGTGACTTTAGGAAATGAGAGAGTTACACTCCGAGGAAGGTTTGTTCTCTGAACAGAGGAGTGCTTGAAGTATGACTGATGGTATCATGAAAAGCAGGCAAAATCCATTCGTAGAACCGTCACTTACAATAAAGGAGTCTGCTTCTGCGAGAGTCTGGCAATATGTTTTAAATACTCTTTTGGTGGTTCTTCAAGATGAATTTTATTCTCTTCAGAATCGGGTTTCATATACTCCCATCCAGTAGCTGGAAAATCAATCTGAAATAAAGAAATGATTTTCCATGTATTGCAGGTGCTTCCAAGTGCATCATTAACTCAATAATCTCTCCTGTAGACCTGTAAAAACTAAAGAATAATTCCTATTCCTTTTTTTGTGCTACATAGTGCTTCGCAATAATTTTTAAAAGAACAATTAGAATTTTGACTTGTTATGTAATGTATATGGTGTTTGCCCAATTCCTATACATAGATTAGTGATCTGTAATAACTCATGAGAGGAAGTCAAAGAGAACAGTGATGTATGAACTTTTCATAAAGTCAAATATGTTATATTTTTACTTAAAGCTGAGATTATACGCTTTCTATGGATCCATGTTAAAATGTCTTTCTATTATGAAAGGAAGAAACTTGAAGATAGTAATTATCCTTTTCATACAATCATTTAGGGTAATAAAGAGTTACTCTGTGTTCCTCTCAGACTATAACTCTGGGAATGTTTTTAGACACAAGAGTGAGCGCTTGTCTAGCAGTGACCTATTCTGCAAGTGCACTATGCAATCAAACAGAGTATTTCTGTTTTGGTTTTCTATCCAGATCTATAAATTGAGCTAGAATCCAGGCCTCTTTTCTTCCTGACTCAATTAAATCATGTTTCTGTAATAATCTGGTTCTAGTAAATAAAGTAACAGTTTCAAACTATGCAAATTTAATGGCTAGTTCAGTACTCCATATATTTTTTCAAGAATATAGGATATAGAGAATTCTCTAGGCAGTGCCATTTTGACACTAGCTAATCTGCAGGATTTGTTTTTCTCTACTGAACTACATTTGGTTGGAATCTTGGAGAAAATTGAAAAACATAATAGACTATGTATATGAGTTACACTTTGAAATGCATTTTAATGAATGTCAGTTCTTTGAAAAATTGCATCATTTCATCCTATAATCACTAATACTTTTGAAATTATTCTTCAGTTATAATTTTCATCATGTATTAATTATTACTGAAATCTGATGAAAAACAAGTAATAAATTAGCCAAACCAAAGCATCGAATGTGCCTCCTTCTGGATTAATATTGAAGGGTTTACTCTGGTGCCCTTGGTGGAAGCTCATAATGTAACAGCTGGTTAGATGTTACTCTTTGGGCTAAATATTCTTATACACATGGAAAGAATACTTTGAAAATATTTAATGAGGTATGACAACTTCATGCAAGTCCCCAATCAATGGTAGGGTGGACATGGAGGAGAGAGACAGTGAGTGAGAGTAGGAAAGTATCTCTGTACACAAATCGATAATATATTCTGTGATAGGTTACTTAGGCAAGCACGTTTATTTTTAATATATGCGTGAATTTTATGTCAAAGTATATTTTCGTGGAGTAAGGGCCTATAGAATTACTGATTCTAGAGCCACTGATAGAAAAGATTGGAATTTCTCCAGTTGCCTTTTCCTTTAACTCTCTTTATATTAGTACATGTGTATAGTGCATAATGTTCACATTCCTTGGGAGTCTTCTAATTTTTTACAAAAGAGAAGTTCCCCCAAAATATGTATCCATGTATTTGCTGTACAGTCCTTTTGAGCACCCTGAATTATGGAAGATACGTTGCTGTATCATCTACTAACCTTAGATAACTTATTGATGCGAGCAACACACGAATTAACAAATAAAACTGAGGTTAATAAATACACATCACCCTAAAGCTATGCTTGAAACCATCAGTGATCAACATATAACTGTCTTTCTCCTGCGCTCCTGCTTGCAAAGCCTGGGTTTGGTCCCAAATTTCTCCTTAATGAGCTATTAGAAGAGATCTCTTCAAACGTTTATACTACCTGTGCCATGATACCCATTTGTCCCACTCTGGCTTCAAGGCTTGAAGGTACGCTCCTAATTTTAAAAAGAGTTAATGAGAAGATTATAAGGTCTTTCCTCCAGGGAAAAGAGTATATTAAGATCCAGTCATTCTCCCTACTAATTCCCACTTCCTGTACATTGGATATTGGCCTCCAAAGTTCCATTTACCCATCCCGCTCTGCTTCCTCTCTTTCGTGCACTTATCTATCCTGGTTCCTACTGCGGTTGAATGATTTGGCATGCACAATGGGCTCTTTTCAAAGTCTCCAGTGCCCACAACCAATTAAGTGCACCTGGGCCCAGCTGGGGGCTCAGAATTCCTAGCTTACTCAAAGAACCTCCACCAGCACTGTAAATGTGGTTTGGGCATCACAAAGCACACACGTGAAAGCATAATCTTCAGAGCAGCTCAGAGGAAGAAATACCACCAAACTGCATGAGACTTTGGGTCAATCACAGTGTAGGAGTTTTAGAAGAGAATGGATAAAGACATTATTGGATGTTATGTCAACACCAAGAAAGGAAACAACTTTGTATGGGGTGAAAAAAGAAGAAAAAAGGACGGGGTAGGGAGAAGATTCCATTTCCAGATGAGGGTCTGTACATTGTCAAGAATGAATATAATTCACAGTTAAAAAAGGGGTGAGGAGCGGACAGTAAAGGGGTGAGAGAAGGCATTTTTTTTGAGAAGGTATATTTTAGACAAGGAAAGATATTTATATTGCACATAAGCTAAAAGCAAAACAGTGCATGTCAAAAACTACAACATTTTCAGAGTTGGTAGAGCTTGAAATGTCAAACAGAGAAAGGCAAGAGAAGACGTGGGCGAGAACTTTGCCTTGCAGTGTGGCCTTGATTCTCTAGGCAGTGCCTAGTCATTGAAGAGTGTCAGGAAGGAAGCGACAAGTTCAGACTTAAGGTTTAGAAGGATCACACTGTGATGAAAGGATTGAAGACTGAAAAGTAAAGCCAAGTGGAATTGTTGTAAAGAGTAGTAACTTGGGCAGAAAGGTGAGGAACTGAGAGGACAGACTTAAGAACATATTGAAGATAAATTGGCAGGATTTAGCATGCTCTACACAAGGGGGAGAGAAAGAGAAGGAAGCAAGGAAAGCATGTAGGTGGATGTGGGACATGAAAAGACAAAAATAATTCAGTGTGAATAAAATTTTGGAGAAGTTAGGCTCAGTTATGTTGGAAGCTGCCAATGGAAGATCCAGGGAGGAGTGCCAGTAAATATATATATTTTCATTCATATTCTCTCTTTCTTTCTCTCTCTCTCTCTTTCTGTAGCTAACGGTATGAAGGAATTTATAGCCATAAACTATTTATAGCCATAAGTTATAGCCATAAACTCACAAGTATACTTGAGTAGATACCTTGAAGAAAGCCTTAGAAATGAACAAGACCTGCAATTCTACTGCTAAACATATCTGACTTGAAAACATCTGTCCACACAAAAATGTGTACATAAATGTTCATGACAGTCAATTTGGTAACAAACCAAGAGCAGAAACAATCCAAATATATATCTGTTAATGCATGGATAAATACAAGGTGGCATATCCATGCAGTGTAATATTACTCAAAAATAAAAAGGAATAAATATCCTGCTGCAATATGGACCAACTTTGAAAGCACTGTGCTAAGCAAAAAGAGCCTGTTACAAAATATTACATTTAAATGAAATATCAAGAATATCTACCACAGAGACATAAAGATTAGTAGATGGGAAAGATTTGGTTGGAGGAATAAGAGGTGGTAGAGAGAGAGTATAGGGTTTCTTTGAGTTTATGAATCTGCTCTAAAATTGACTGTGATAGGTGCACATATCTGTGAAAATAGTAAAAGTACTTTTTTACACACTTTAAATGGGAGAATTTTGTGGGATATGTTCACCCAGCTCATAAATATGTAGGAGCAAATATGTACGTGTTAATCAAAAGAATTTTTTAAAAGTTTAAAAAGATGAAAAAGCTAACTACCCTGATTTGATTATTGTACATTATATAGATGATATCACACCATACCACAAAATAGGTCTATTTGAAATAAAACAATAATTATTAATTATAATGTTTAATTACAAAATAAAAATAAGTGAAGATTATATTTCAATGAGGTCACTTGGGAATAGCAGTGGGCAGCAGGTTGGTTCTTTGAGAAAGGTCTGCCTTGAGATCTAGTTCCTGGAAAGAAGAGAGGGAAAGAAGAACCAGAGGAAGGAGAGAGGAGGACCACGGGAGACAGAACACCGAAGTCAGAGGAGGACATTGCTCAGCAACAGGGTGGAGATAGTATCAAACAGAACAGAGAGGGCTGGTATGAACAGGACTGAAAACCACCACTGGGTTTCATACATGGGAATTAGGCTACTTGACAATATTATATAGAGTGAAAATAAGACAGAATATGGCAAATTCAGATAGAAATGGGGAAATTAAAAAACAAGGGAATATTAAACAAGGGCAACATTACCATACATGCAACATCTCTGCTCTTAGGTATTGAAAATGTGATAGGGTTATCCCATTGGGTTGGATTCAGGCAAAAGCAGGAAGTGGAAGGACACCCAGGCTAAAGAAGACAAGCAATAATCTCTGTTATTGTCTCCATTTATGAACTAGGATCTATTTTACCCAGCCTTCTGCTTCTGGTCAGCATATCAAACAGAGGACCTAATAAAAATCACTGACTTGAAGGAAATACATTTTGTGATGTATCACAACCTTTGCCATATTGGTTTGGCTATGCTGTGTCAGTAACCACCCATCTATTAAACATAATCACAAAATTACAGATCTGATAGAAGTTAGGTAGATATAGTGTAATTCTGTGTACAGAAGAAAGAATAGGAGGGTAGGTTATTTGTTCAAGGTCATAACTAGTTTTGTTAAAGAGCTAAATGTAGAATCCAGATTTCCCACCTCTCAACCTGATGTCTTTCCCTGAGAACACATACCCATTCCCTAGCATAAACACTGGTGGGAGAATGCACTTCTAATTTTCTCACATAATCTTTAGGTTGAAATATTCTGTTCTGTATTTAACTCACTATGTCATAAAATTTATACTGGTTACTAAACATTTGAATTTTACTATCTGAATAGCTATTGAAGCAGGACTTTTTTTTGTGTGTGTGTGTGGTACTGGGGATCGAACTCAGGACCCTGCGCTTGCTAGGCAAGCACTTATTCCATTGAGCTATATCCCCAGCCCCAGGATTTTTTTTTTAAAAAGACAAGTGTCCCAAACTTTCCCCTCCCTACAGCTGTTCTTTTCTCTAATACAGATAAATGCAGTAATTTTGGTTTCTGTAAGTAAAAAATTATAACCTCCTGTTTCCATAACATCCTGTTTTGCTTGAGGTGGGCCACCAAGGCACAAAACTGTCACAGTGTGATAAAACTGCCTTCGTTCTCCTTCTGCTCACCTCAGAGACCCCCTTGACCAAATGTATAAAAGCTGGAGCCTTTCCTTTGTCTAACACTCAGCCATTTGGGATTCACAAAAATCCACCAGGCTGGTGTGCACCTAAAATCTCAGAATAAAATCCTCTTGTTTCCCTTTGGTTTCTCTAGACTCCTAAATTCTCCAACACTATAATAACTATTTTTAGCTTGTGTATTTCATAACACAATAATAGGAGAATAACAAGAGTTAATACATTGCATATTGTTGTCTTCAAAGTAGTTTGGCCCTATGATGTACAGCTGAGATCAGTAAGTTGTTTTTCTAAAGACTGTCCATATATGTGGTTTTCTTGTGTTCTAGAACAATTTCTGCAGTATTTCTGGAAAATATGAGTATGACTTGTTCCCCAAATAATCTTCTCCAAATCTAGTAGATATCTAATACCTTAATGTTTTCCATCTTTCAACACTGCTCCTCATGTAATTTCTTTTTTTTATTTTAGCTCACTTGTCATATTTTGAAGCTAAAACTTCCTTTCTTAGTCTTTGTGTTTGCACTGTGCTAGTCTTTTCTGACTGGATCATCTTCCTTTCCTGAACTGGTCAGTTAGAATTTACTCAATTTGTTCCGAGCATTCAAAAGGCATCCTCTAGGCGTTCTTCCTTGGATTTTGTACATTTGTTCCCCTTTCCTGTTTTTTTCACTGTGTGAATGTTGTACACTAAACAATAGTCATGGGTTCTGTCACACTGCAGTAGGGTGACTTTGGAAAGTGTGTCTCTCTAGCTAGATTTTGCACTCCTTAGATTACTGGTTTGGTATTTCATATTCACTCATTGTTGCAAGGGTGTTTATTAGAATGTTTGGTGCATAGTAATCATATGTGAAATATGTACTCATGGTGACAGAATAGAATCATAGCATTTTGTTATTCTTCATTAGCTCTGAATAAGTTTATCTGGTTTATGGTGAATCTTTCATCTTTGTGGTAACTTTTTGCCTCGTTACAACACGACATCTACTAATAAACAACTGCGTGTTGAGTATTTGTGATGCACCAAGATCTAAACTAAAAAATTTCTTTCTTGATGTGTCCATGATAAGAACGCATCTTTAGATAGTCTGGTAGGTCTCTCCTCTGTGACACCATAAAGCCATATTTTATAGCACTATTTTTTCCTTTTCCTTTTCAAGATCTTCTGTGCAGTTTTCTAAACTCTATCCCCAATACCTTTGGCTCCAATCCTATGAATTTAAGCTTTATTAACTTTCTTTAGAGTAGTGATCCTTACATGAGGACAACGTCATCCAGGGAGGCCATTGGGCAATATCTAGAGACATTTTTAATTATCAGAACTGGGGGCGTGGGGGGTGCTGGCATCCAGTGAGTAGAAGCTAGTGATACTGGTAACCATCCCACCATGACTGGGAGCAGGATATTCACAACAAAGAATTCTGAAGACCAAAATGGTGTTTCAGGAATCCAACTGTGATGGCTCAGATCTAAAATGTCCTCCCAAAGTCTCATGCATTTGGAAGGTGAACAGGTCATGCTACATCTATGAGCAGGTTCACCCACTAGTGAGTACAGTAGCTGACTGTGTTGTTCAGATGTAAGACTCACTTGGACGTGGGTCACTAGGAGTGTGACCTGGGAGAGTGTATTCGCACCTCTGGCACCTCCCCCACCCTCCTTCCTGGATTCTACAGATTGACCCGCTTTTCTCCACAAGCCATTCTACAATGCTGCTTCTGCTTGGGAGCCAGTTGACCATGGGCTGAAAGGTTGAAACAGAGTCAACCCTACTCCTTCAAATTGTGGGCACCGGGTGTTTTGTCCCAGTCATGGGAAAGTGACTGAGATACTCACTAATAGAATGGACTAAAGTCATGAGTAATGAGGAGCTCTCAGCCAAAAGAACCAAAGTCTGGACTCGCTGACTGCCTTTTATTCAGATCCCACGTCACAGAGTACAGAGAGGGTTAAGAAAAAAAGGAAAAGTACACTAAATGGGTTGGGTTTGCCATTTCTCCCCACTACTCAGTGAATTGGTAGTCATTAAGGAAATGTATAATAGAAGAGATTTTAAAGAAATGACACAATGCAGAGAGAGGTGTGAGTAAGGCACCAAGTTAATAACATCCACCAATGACTGCTTCTAGACAATGGAAAAAAAATGAATGCTCATCATGAGCACATTAATGACAGCACTGCATCGCTGTCCTTCACCACCTTGTTTGATGGAGTAAGGGCTTGAAATTGCTATTATGCAAGCAGGGGAAAAGGTGCTTTGAGTGTTCTGAGTGCAAAATAAAAGCATTTGTTTCAGGAATCCCAGAGGGCTAGAGGAAAAGAAGGCTATTAAAATGTGTGATCTTGGAAGAAATGGTTTCTGTAATTGACCAAGAAGTTACTTATCAACCAACAATGGCAGTGTAGACTTTAATCTCATAGCTTGGCACTTACCTGCAGGGTCACTGGGGTTGGCTGACTTCCATCCCACACTCCTGGCGCTATCATTTCTATGGGAGGCTCATTCTGTAATGTCATGCTGAATAGCCTAGACCCGAGAATGGATTTCCTGCAAAGGACAACACGTACAGACAGGAGTTACTTCAGTCGGGAAGCTGTTAGGATCTGTATATGTTTTCTTGTGGAATGTAAACATAATCATCTATTTTTGTGACTTCACTCAGCAGTGAGAAAAGAAATAAGATACCCCATCAGCCCAGACACTGAATAACAGTTCATTTCTAATATATCATATCCATTGCCACTTGCACAAATACCTAAATTTATTTTTCATATGAGAAAACTGTTTCCATGATGGTTTCTAACAGGTAGAATTTATTTGTAATTGCTGACAGTGGTGGTGATAAGGGGGGAAAGAAAAACCGCAAATTTATATTCTTGGAAGTATGGATACCTTAAGTCAACAAAGATGTTAATTCTTAGAGCATTTTTTTTGTTGTTGTTCTGTGGAGTGGCTAAATTCCCTGAGTACTTTGAATTGT
The DNA here is from genome assembly GCA_004027595.1 of Dinomys branickii. NCBI lineage: Eukaryota > Metazoa > Chordata > Mammalia > Rodentia > Dinomyidae > Dinomys > Dinomys branickii. The sequence continues at coordinate 206,998 of PVLD010001187.1, forward strand.
ACATTTATAGAAAGATTTACATTAACACAGCATATGATCTCTGGAATCAAAATAGTTGTGAAAATTCACAGAGGAAATGTTCCTGCATGCATAAATAGAAAGATTCTTCATTTTTAAATACAGATACTTAAAAATTGGTTGTAAATTACCATCATAAATGAAAGTGCATACAGGAAAGACTTTAAACAGGCTAGAATTCATGGCTTTTTATAGCTTTTGATAATATCAGAATCCACAGATCTTTATATAAATTTTAAAGTGAAGCTATACCTGGATGTGTATATGAATCAAAATGGTAAAACATTGAGATGATCACCAGGAACAGTGTCTGATTTTAGTATGCCAAACAAAAAATGTGGAAGCAAAAAGTAAGAAAATTAAATTTAACCTTACAAAATGTTTAAAGCATCTTTCAAAATGACAGCATACAATTCTGGCTTGCCATGTAACAGATACTACACAAAACATGAGGAACCACAAGTCTGTCAGATAAAATTTTCTTCAGTTTTTTAAAAAAGTCTTTAAATCCTGCCTTCTTTATTAGCTCCCTGCCTAAAAATATTGTCAGAAAATATCTGTACAAGGGAATCTAATTTGCTGATGTTCTTAGACAGATAGTTTTATACGATTCAAGAGTATTCTTCAAGAAGGAGAATGTTGAGTCTTCTTTGTTTGTTCCTTCGTTCTAGCCTCTTTCAAAGAGACTTTTCTTGGGGACTGGTGTAACAGTGCCACAGGGCCAGTGTTAGTAAGGTGAACATTGTTTATCAGGAGTAACAGACAATCCTTAACGTCATTTTCCCTTTGTCTTCCCTTTGTTCACAGAGTATATGACTTTCACCAAAACTAGCCTGAAATATCCATGTACTTGGGGAAAGCTTTGGGTTAGGGTCAGGCAGCACACAAGAGAAGAAAAGAGCATATCTAGTGTCAGAGGTGGAGGCCTTGGGGCATAATACTATGCACAACACTCAGAGAAAATGTTTCCATTCAGAATGAGTGGTAAGGAGGGACGTGGTAAAGAAGGGAAGAAGAAGAACATGGCGGAGTAGATGGGGAGGGGGAGAGGGGGGCAGGTCGGGACGGTGGGAAGCAGAGGGCAGATAAAGAGAACAGAGCGAACGTGACCCACACAGGGGTCCGTGCTTTCCTCCCCGTCTTCCTCCTGAGAATCTGACGAAGTGTGAGGACAGAGAGCATAACGCGATGCGGAGGGAGATGAGCTGCTTCTCTCACTTCCTGTTTCATGTCCTGGACTAAAACCACTTCAGGACCCACTCCTGCCTTGATTTGTGGCATGGTCATTAAACTTGAAGCAGAAAGAGTTCCTCACTTTAGCTTCATGGGACCTTCTTTGGTCTCTGAGTGGATCGTTTGGGATATAGAAATAGCTAAAGACGTATAGCAGAGTTTTCAGGATGGGCTGAAGGTGGTGCAACACAGCGGGGGTAAGGGAACTCTTGATAAGGAATCTGGTTGGATCACCCCAAGCAGGGGTGAACCAGGCTTTTGAACCAAACCTTGATAGTGCCCTGTCTAAGCTGGGAGGTTTCCAATCACAAGCTACAGTAGCTTCAGACTTCAGCTGTGACAAGCAGTTTTGATAGGGACATCAAAAGTGTCTGGGCCAAATGCATCTTTTTGAGTTTTTCCCCTTTCTTTTCTAATCCTGTGTATCTTTTCTCCTTCTTAGGAAGACAGTTAGGTGTGAGACAGCTGAGTGAATAAACATTTTTATCCAAAAGAAACTGCAGACTTCTGAAAGCACTATTAAAATGACTACTACTGTATCATAGATGGCGAAATGTTTTCTCCTCATTAGTTAGAGGGTAGGCGCTCATGAGCAGCAGTGCGATATAGTAGTTGCATTTGTCTTCGTATCTAATTTGTAGAACATGCCACAGCTGCACTTTCACTCGTCTGTGTGTACTGGCCACATGCTAAAATATCTAAGGATGTAAACTGTCTCCCATAGAAGCAAAGTCTCGTAATAAGTTTCTGCCATCTCTCTCCTTGGGTAGAAGCCATCTCCACAGTCACCGTGGCCTCATCCTGAAGCACAGGCTCTGAAGGAAGCCAGAGCCCTTGACATAGGTTTGTGGATGAGGATGCCACCAGGAAGCAGGTCACAAGAATGAACTTCTAGACGCAAAGGAAGATGGTATGTCCTTGTAAGCCATTCAGTAAGGGAAGGAAACAGCCTTGGTACTAGTTTTTGAGGTGCTTTTTGTGCTTAGTATTAGCTAATTTATTTTCCGCTCATAGACTGTGCTTAGGTATCTTTCTAGATACTACAATCTCAATTACCATAGATGAAGAAATGAGAAGTGGAATTAAAATGGGAAAAGAATATATTGCAGAGTATGGATGATCCCAGAAAGAAGGTGGAAACTGTTTCAACATCAGGCAGTTAGGGAACCCTGGTTGTGTTTTTCTATTTATGACCACTGTGGAAAGATGTATTTTGTCAGTTAAACATACAAAATGTTGTGGAGGTGAGATACATATGAAAATATATTGCAGAAGACAATCTATGAGGCCATCTCAATCCTATCTTTGTTAACCAGCCTTAACTGCTAAGCTTCCTGCTATTTCTTGAACCAAATGAGTGGTATTCCAAAGTGATTTCATATAGCTTTTGGGTTCTGCTGGTGGTTCAAACTGAGGAGATTCCAATTAGACTGGACAGCAGGACTACAATTCTCCTCACACAGCCGAACACAGACTATTCCTCATTACTCCAATATGTTGAGGGTTTTGAATATGATGTCATTAAGAACAAACTACATTGCCAAGCATAACCATTTAAAATATTTCTTCCAGGGCAGACCTCAAGATGGCAACCAGGTAGGCAGCAGAGAGGGAACCTCCCAGAGGATTGCCACCCAGACAATGGAATATAGCAATATGAGAAGGACAGAAAGGAGAGAGGTGTAGACCCTGAACCCAGGAAGGATCTGAAATGGGAACTGAAGCCCTCGGAAAGACTAAGCAAAACCTCTTCTGGAGGAAAGGATCAGAGGGCTGCCATGGCGAAGTTGGAGGGAGAGGAGAAGGAGGAGGAAGTCACCGCTCCAAGCACACCCTTGGCCCACACCCTCCTTCTGGTACTCGCAGCTTCAGCTTCGGAGACCCACGCTCATGGAAGCTTCCCGACTCGGCCAGGGGAAAGCAGAGCTCTAAGAGCTGGTCCAGCTCTGGAGAGGAGAGGGCGCAGCCAGGAAAAGAGGAAATGGTGGTCGGGAGAGGTTGCCGAACCCAGTGTGAGGATAAGCTACAACAGCCACTGAAACAGAATCCCCACCCTGCAGCAACCTTCCTAATCAGCGCCTGGAGGCAAAGTGGAGTCAAAGCAACCAGTACACAGCCCACCACACCCAGCTCTGTGCCTGCTCCGAGGCTGTGGCCTCCTACCTCTCCACTGGGTGAGCAGCTACCGGAGGAGAGCAGAGGGGAGCATCGGCGGAGCCACGGCAGCTCCCAGGGATCCGGCCAGGGAATGGACGGGTGCTGGAGCACGGCAACAGGAGAGAGCTGCGGATGGAAGTGCATCGCGTGGCCCCACGCCCTTCTCACTCCAGTATCAGGCAGGAAGCATGAGCTGAGTTACTGGGCCTCAGCTCCCACCCTGAACTACCTCTGTAAGAACCTAGAGACTCGGTGGCCTGCGCAATCACCGCCTGTTCCTGACAGCAATGGGACGAATCCATGGGCTTCAGGACTCACCCCAAACTACTAATATGAGCACCAAGAGGGTCTCCTTACAGCTTGCATATATGAACCTTGCATGAACCCAGAGCAACAAATTAGATGAAAAGCAGCAGTCTGGGAGTCTGAAAAACAACAACATACTCTGTGCAGCAGACCCGAGAAAATCCTCCAACTCTATTCTAGAACTAATCTCTAAACTCAATTCATACCCTGGACTACCACAGTGAGCACGGGTGGGGGAGATTTCAAGCCCTTGTGCCCAGCATCATAAGTTTGTCCAATGCCCAGCTGCAAGGGGTGGGGAACCACAATACTGGAGATCAGGAGGTGGGAGAAGGAGAAGACCTGGAATTAGGATGCAGACCCGGTTCTCTTACAGGGGGGTGGTCAGCCTCCAAAGAGTCATAGGCAACCTACAGGGAGACACTAGTGGCCTATGGGGGAACCCGGGGGCATTGATGGGGAGCTCGGGAGCCTGGGTGGGGAGGGGGTTCCCTCCAGGGTACATGAGAACCCTGCAGACCTAGACAAGGCCTCTGGCATCAAGGTGGCAGGGCGGAGCTGGGCGGTAAGCTGTGGGTGCCTCATGGACTCTGCCCAGCCCCCCTTGCAGTGCGGTGGTGGGGAGGAGCTGGGTGATCCACTGTAGGCACCCTGCAGACTCCCACACGGAGCTGGGTGATCCATTGAGGGTGCCCCGTGGACCCCCGCAAGGAGCTGGTCGCTCTGCTGAGGGTGCCCCACTCTGCTGAGGGCTCCCTGTGGACTGGCCCTGCCCGCACCCCCCCCCTGTAGTGCAGTGACAGGGCAGAGCTGGGTGGTCTGCTGTGAGCATAGGTGCTTTTTCACCTCCTACCATAGCAATTTGTATACACCCATATATGTTATAGCATAATCTAAGCAGCTGTGTCTCCTCCCAAGGTGAGAGCCCAAGGGTATAAATAAACCCAAAAGTACAGTTAATATCACAGGGTAGATGACTGATTGAGTGGTAGAACATGAGAGATGAGGGAGGAGAAAATTGACTAATCAAACGAGCCATCATCTATATAATTAAGTAACAAATGTGAAGGAAACGTTATGTAGGACAGCATCCAGAGCTAATTCCCTGCTATGTTCTCTATAATTTTGTATTTCCTCTATTGTTTTTGTGTTAACAGAAGTGAAGATAACTTTATGCAATACAGCATTCAGTGCTAATTCCCTACTATCTTCTCTATAATTTGGTATTTCCTTTAATGTTTATATGTTAACTAATGTGAAGATAACATTATGTAATACAACATCCAGTGCTAATTCCCTACTATATTCTATATAATTTTGTATTTCCTGTATTATTTATGTGTTATTCTGGTTTATATGTCTCCATTCTTTTGTCTTTAAAATTAAAAAAAAAAATTCTTCCAGAATATCCTTAAGGATCTTTCCAATTTGAATATTTTTCCAAATTCATTAACTGGAATACCCAACTCCAAATCTTTCGTACCAAGAATGTAAGTGGATTGTTTTACCCTCTCTGGGTCCCTGCTTCCTCAAGCAATAAACTAAGGTGTTTGATGAAATAATTAATTAATTATAACTGTAGGATTACATGCATCTCTCCCTGGTGTTCTGGAACCAGGGAATAAGAAGATTTTAGAAAGGAGACACTATCAGGACCCAAAGATCTGATGCTATAAAATTACTTGGAATTTTGACTCTGACTCTGATTTCCTGCCTGAGAGCAGAATCCAGCCAAGGCTGAGGCAGGATCTCCTTATAGAGTGGTGAGGTTTCCACAGTGTGTTTGTGGAGTAGGGTATGGCTCTTAATAGTATGAAGTGAATCTGCTTAAGTTAGAAAAAGCTGGTGAGAGAGGTCAGATCTGCGTTCTTGTTCATGGTCTATTTTAAAATAGAGTGATGACTGGCAGCAAACTTTGGACCTGCCTTTGCGACAGAGTGATTCACCTATGAAAGAACTATTTGGAGTAACTGACTTCTCAGGGTGCCTCTTGGACCAGAAAGGACAATAAAATGAATGAAGGACAATATTTTTGTAATCTGATTTTGAAGATATATGTGAAAGGATTATCTACTCACAGATCAGGGTTAGCAAGTCAGGCTATTCTCTAAGGAATCAAATGGTTTGGGGATAAGACTAACTTTAGGCCTCTGTTAAAATTTTGCACAAGGTTTTAATTTTCCCAGGTTTTTTCATCGTGGGAGTTTTGAAAATACTGATGCTTAGGCAAAACCACCAATCAATTAAGTCAGAGTCTTTGGGGGATATTTGCACTTTAATTTTATAACTTTTCTCTAAAATTCTATTGTTCAATCAGCATGGTGACTCTGTGTTGAAACAGCTCACTACATTTTCAAAACGCTAAGTAATTACTGCAGTATTTGTTGTGAACATAAATTGGGAAGAGAGCTTGTGAAAATTTTGAGCCGAGCCTAATACTTTCTTGCTGCAGGGAGGAGACGCTGTAAATACACAGACACAGTGAAAGTTTTGTCTGCAAAAAGGGAGATTATAAATTTTTGTTGGCTCAATTTTTCCTTTGGACTTGACTATTTTTCTTTATATAAATGAAGAGTAAACTTGCATGCTTGAGAATGTGGAAGTTTATTTTTTATTTTTAGGCATAATTGATGCATCTATAAGTGATGTATCTAAGCATAATCACTGTTGCTTCTTTGAAAACCCTCTTCTGGAAACCCATAAAAAATAGGCATACTGGAAGCATATTTTTAGTTTATTCGTATGTTGAAAACAATAATGACATAAATGCTCACATGGCGAGCTATGGTCAATTCAAACTGGACTATAAGACTCAGTGCAAATTGTTTACGGTCAAAGTCATTGGAGTGGAAATGAAATTAAGATGCCAATTATCTGAGATCTGGAAATATCTGTATCAAACAAATTTAATCATAATCTCTGCAACTTGTCACAATGAGCAATGTGGGAGTCATTGCCTTTCTGCAACTGCCACACATGACAGATTTGTTAGGTCTCAAAAAGATCTGGATTTCTTTAACTTGTTTAGCACAGGAAAGAGATAGGTTTTCTGACTTTCCGTAGAACAGTCTGTTGGAAATATATTTACAAAGCACACTGAAATACTAGGTGAAGTAGATTGAGTTTTCTGATACCTCATCATCCCCTCCTTTAGAAAGTGTTCCCTGACAAAACTGTCACCATGGATCAGTTCTAAATGGCACCACTCATAGATGTTCCATGAGCACCTGCTTATGAGATGTTCAGCAGTGCTGAATTACACATGGTGAAACACAGTGGAAGCAGTAGTTTTACTATCATAATCATCCCAAAAGAACTTTGATAATTAGTTTGAAAGACAAAAAGTGTTCCTGATTTATATGGCTAAGCAGCTGTGTCTCCTCCCAAGGTGAGAGCCCAAGGGTATAAATAAACCCAAAAGTACAGTTAATATCACAGGGAAGATGACTGATTGAGTGGTAGAACATGAGAGATGAGGGAGGAGAAAATTGACTAATCAAATGAGCCATCATCTATATAATTAACAAATTTATTGATACATGCAAAGTAGTGTACTTGATGATAAGAGAGAATAAAATGAGTGCAGCTTTTTGTGCAGTGAATAACTAGAAATAACATTCCATAGAAGTGCTAGGTCTTACAAATACTCCAATTGAAATGGGAAAGAAATCTCTCACAAGGAAGGACTCCTGGATAGCTGCTCCTAGTGAGAAAGTAATGAAAGTTCTTAGCACACAAATCAGATCTTTGAAATGTCTGCTCACAGCAGTGGATGTTTATTTTAGGGCTAAACTGTTTCTTGTAGACCCTTTTAAATCTTTCATTCTAAACCACCTATAGGGATTGATTCTTTTTTCAATTCAGTTTATTACACAAACCTCTGTTGATTGCCTATTCATTTGAGACATGTTAGATGATAGACATTAAGGAGATAAATACATGTCCTGTCCTCAAGACACAGATATAAAGAGGCTAAAGCATATAATCTAGTAATAGAGCAATACACACTCACTCACACACACACACAAACATGATCAGAATTAATACAATAAAGAAAATGTTAAAGATTTATCATGTTTGCTTCAATGATTATTTACATTGACTAGGTATTAGAATTCAAAACTAATGAAGAGTTTTCTTAACATTTTTACATTACCAAATCTTTCTCAAGCAACAAAGGCAAAAATATATTTTATAACAATATTGACATAACAGTATGGATTGTAATTTTTGAACAACTTGAGTTTTGTCATTTGATTCTAAAGCAAGTCTTTACAGGTAAAAAGCTGATGCTTCTGAAACATATTTATCTTTATCTTTTCTGTGTGTGCCAGGAATCAAACTCAGGACCTTGCACTTGCCAGGAAGGTGCTGTACCACTGTGTTATATTCCCAGCCCCTCCAACATTTTAATCTTAACAACCTAGAGAATCATTAATTATTTAATCAAGAGACCTAAATATTAACTGCTCCCCGAGTATGACTAAAGCGATTTTTCAATGGCCATTAGTCCGGAGAGAATATCTAAACTCATAGTTGATTTACTTTCCTAAAAAAAATCACCTTAAAGTTATCAAATATTTCTTCTTGGCAATAAAAGGTCAGTAAATCTGTTACGCTGTATAATTTTCCCTTCATCAGAATTTCACAATTTATGCTTTTTCCCAATGACTATAATAATTCCAATCATTTTGAGTAACTAATTCCAGAGAAATTGGCTGGTCAGAGAAGAAAAACTAATTGAGATTGGTAATACCCATATTTCCTCATTGTAATGACCTAGCTGACAAGCTGAGCGTGAGGCCTGCTTCTAAAGCCATTTCTACATTCTTGCTTTTCAGTTCTGCTTTTAATCATCATCATTACTCTGGAACTCAGGAAGATGGCGACCGGGTGAGCAGCAAGGGAGCGAACCTCCTTAATAAACACCACCAGCTCGAGACAGACTTGGTGAGCGTGAATGCCGGAACCTCGGCTGGGAAGTTTAAACTGGGCGTATTTCTCTGAGATGCCGGGGGAGATGTGGTAGGGCGGACCAGGCTGCCGGGGCGAGACGTGGGAAAGT